>CM041635.1:41143088-41189694 GCA_023333625.1 Bothriochloa decipiens | reverse complement strand
CGGGGGCCGCCGCCGCCACGACGGCGCAGCGGCCGTGGCGATAAGGGGGCGAGGCGCCGGCTGCCCAGAGCGACGCGCGCGGCGCCACAGCGCAGCCCGGGCGCCGCGCCGGGCCCGCCGCTGCTGGCGACGGGTGCAGGTGGTGGGAGGAGGCGACGGACATGCCGGCCGGCTGTCGGGGTCGGGCGCTAAGGTGGCGGGGACAGTGGCACTTTGGCCGCGCGGGCCGCGGGCGGGCTTGCTCGGTGGCCGGTTTGCTGCCTGTTGTGGGGTGGTTGGTGGGCTGGTTTTAACCGTAGGGTTTATCAAAGGGTCGTTTACGAAGCGTGGCGTCTGGGGAAATGACGAGGCTGCCCCTCGTATCCGTAGTGATGCAGCCCACAGTTGGACTGTTAGCGTGGGAGGCTGTCGCTACGCGTGTGATCCGCGCGCAAATTTTTTTTTCTCTCGATGGGGCGTTGCACCGGCTTTTCCATGCCGCGCGCAAACCGCCGGTGGGGTCACGTCACGGGGTGGTGTGGACTCCTGTCGCATTCGGGCCAGGTGCGCACCGGACCGCCGCGGATTCCGTCCGGTATCTTGTTGACGTTGAGCGCCCGAGCACGAGCAGGCCGCGGCGGCCTCGCGGTCGCGGGGGCGATGCGGGCGCGGCACGCTCTTGGACTCGTCTCACGCTCGTCGCCCCTGGCGCGCCCGCCCGGCCTGCCCGTCGTCCACCCACCACGGCAAGCAAGTGGGAGCCCAGGACGCTACCACCGTGCCCGTGCGGCGCAGGACCTTTTTAGCCGTTTGTGAGGAGCGGGGATAAGTGCGCCGCCGTGGCCAGTGGGTGGCTAATCCGTCATTTCTCCTAAACCCCCCTTGCTTGCAAACGAAATGTGCGTGCGCGCGCACGGCGTGGCCGCATTGTGCTGTGCTGGCTTTCCGCTTTCATGATATTGCGTCGGGCCGCTTGTCGTGTTGTAGGCGCTTGGCCTGACACGGGAGACGGGACCAAAAGTTGCTGTCGCTTTTTTGGCTCTAACTAGTGGTGCCAAATTTTTATATCTTTGTTCCTCTCCATGTGCTATGTGCATAGGCTTTGTTACGCGCAGCCTGTTTTTTTTTTCCGCCTTTGGAGGTTTGCTATACACTTATATGCTTTTGCTTACTTGTGGAAAGACTTGCTCATGATGACATGCCAATGTGTTTTGGTTCAATGGATGACAAGGCCTTCCACATTCACGAATAAGACATATACTCCTACTTAAACTCACAAAAAAGGGTTAGTTCACAACAAAAGCATATGCCCCAATTTAAGACAAGTTTCCCGTAGAACATAAAGGATAGAAGATGACAAGGCCAACGACACTAAAGGCACTTGTTGTGAAATTGTGTTTACCGCTAAAAGATATCATTTTATGACATGACATGAAAATTATAGATATTAGGATCCGGACGAAGCGCAATAAGGGACATTCAATTTTAGAAATTGTTTAGAAGTAGCAAAATTTGGCACTATGGGCAAACCCCATGGTCCAAGACGAGGCACCCCCACCAACCCAAGAAGCTCAAAGTCATCACTTCCTTCTAACAGAAGAGTCGCACAGTGCGTCGCTTCACCTTGCTTAACGTGACTTGTAGTGGTTGAGCCGTGGCTGCCTCACTGAGCCGCCAGACACTGTGCCGGGCCCTGCAGTCCCAGCACCATCGCCCGTGAGGCACTGGTCGCATACAACCATCTTGTCTCATGTAGTCATGTGTCATTATAAACTACACTGTGCTTATTTGCTTAGGTATAGAGACATGATCTATCACACCATAAGTTAAGCACGCATCACATTTTATTTGCGTCATGTTATTGCTCGGTTCATAATAATCAAAATTGAACACGGCAACGCCCTTTGGCGACTGGCGGCTTCTACGTCTCAACTGTCAACAAATTAACATCAAAATGTTTATTTGACTGTCTTCTATTTTGCTAGTACTCCGTACGAGTGGATTTTACGCGAGCACACGCAAAAGAAGAAGAAAATAAGCCGGTTCTCGTCAGTCCTGGTCTACTGCCTCCTGGCGCAGAAGCCGGCCGTGCGTAACTGGTTCTGGAACAGAAATGCATTGTCGATATCAATAGCCGCCGAATAGTTTATGTCAACAGTCTAGATATTTGTGCTTAGAAATTTAAAGAAGGATCGAAACTATACACGTTAATATTGCATCACTAGATATGTATTGTCCTAAAATTTGAGATATACTCAAACCACTTTGGTAAACATTTATATGAAAAGCAAATTTCACCCATCTTGAAATATTTGTTGGATATTTAGTCATTTTACACCATGAATTAATTCATAAATGTGATAAGTAAAATACTAACGCTAGTATGATGCGTGCGACAGCCTCATAATCGCTACTGCTACTGCTACTCATTAACATAAGCAAAATAACAGCAGCAATGAAATGAAGCATAAACAGGGATCTCAGTTTATACCCTAGCGTGCTACTGCCGGTACCCGCGGCCAGTACAGCACCATTGTCGCCTGGAGCGCCACCTGCAGGGATGGCGGTGAAGTTCGCCGCACCAGTAGCAGCGGCAGCATCGCCGGCATCTCCCACACTCGCACCACCACGCGTCCTCGTGGCCACCATCTTGCTGCTGGACGGAGACGAAGTCGGGGAAGGCAGCAGCAGCGTGTCAGAGCAGTCGCGCCCGTGGACGCTCCCTAAAAATTTGATTGCCCGCCTACCCGAGCAGGTACGCTTGACGGGACAAGTCCCGGAGGCCTGCTCACCAGAGCCACCTGTGCTCGCAGGGGATCTAGCCGGAGGTGCACAGGAGCGGCTCAAGCTCGAACAGTGGAGTGGAGGCAGAGGCGGCTGGTCGGGAGGAACACTCGTCTACTCTAGTCTCCGACAGAAGCCCCTTATATAGGAGGCGCCCCTGTCGGGAGACCGTTGGATCTCCCTGGCGGCCGGGTGGGCTGGAGCGGCGGCTAGGGTTTGCCTCGGCCGGATGGGCCGAGTGGCAAAACAAGGCCTAGGCCAGCCAGCCCACGGCCGCGCCGCGGCGCGGCGCGCGCGCGGGCGGCTCGGCTCGGCTCGGCTCGACGGCGACGCGCGCGTGTGGATCCCAGGTTCTCCTCCTTAATCAGCTTATGTGGGCATCCCAATGCTCACTATTTAAGTCGATTGTCCTCTAGGTAATTAGTCAAGTTGGTACTAATTATCTTTTCACTTAATCACACAATTGTGGACCTTTGAGGTTTACTGATTATTTAGAATAAATAATGGGCTTGGCCCAATTATCCTAACAATATTATCCTCTAATGGTTGAAATTTGTTTCGTATGAATTTTTATAAAAATTTTATGAATTTATACAAAAATTATTCGAATCTTAAATTTTGGGACAATACACATCTACAAATGCACTACTGGTGTGTATAGTTTTAATAATTTTTTTAAAACTTCTAAGTGCGAATCTCTAGACCGTTGAGATAAACTCTATGGCCGCTATTGATCATGGAATTTTCGCTAGGAAAAAACACTCTGGTTTGTCAACTGTCATGCGCATCTGCATCTTGTCGTTGCAACCATCTCGCTCACGTTTTCCGTCCCCTTCGGCCTCCTCTGATCTGTTCTCTTTTTTTTTCACTACCATTTGAGCGCCGGACATGGATGTGTCTTACGTGTAGGCTTGCGCCCGACAGCCGTCGGTGGCTGGAGCAGTTCCTTGAGTCCCAAGAAGACAAGACGATGAACGCGCTTGTAGGCTGATGGGGATGAAATGAAAAGAAGAAATAAGGTTTAAGAGTTCAGAGTAAAAGAGCGCTTTATTCCGTGGAAAAATTAGGCCAGTCTGGCCCAAGAAGGAAGCAGGTTCAAAAGCCCATCCGAGAAGTAAAATGGAAACCGGATTTGTTCTTGTTGGACCAACAAGTTTAGTAAGCCTGAAACAAATTGATACGGAGTGACTTCGAATACTAGTGAAGAAATTTTCGTGGCCCGACATCCCAATATATCCGACAGAAATCCGACGTGTCCGGTGTTCAAACATGATGCAAAGTTTTATTATGAAACGAATCTCTACTCAATACTAAAGATCAAATTTCTTGGTTCAACATCGCTCACAATCATCTGACTGAGGGTACGGTGAATTCAATCCCTCCCATATATCGTGGTGTTTGGTCTTAGACACGACCTTTGATATATCTCACTTCTCAAACATACGTAAAAAAAACTCATTTTCTTATCTTCTACATTTGGTCTCTCCTTCCAAGCCTCCATGCTTCCAATAGTGGTAGTGAGGGCTCGAGCCTCGACCGCCCCGATGTTGGATCTATCCTTGACTATACGAGTTAGAGTAGCGGATAGGGTCCGGTTCCAAAACGATTTAAAATATACAACATAATTGAATACTCCCTCCGTCTGGATGCAAGTATGGGACCCGTATCGATCAAGTTAATTTAAATTTGACCAAAGTTATAGTAAATAATATTAGTATTTATGTCTTCAAATAAAATTATTATGAAAATAAATTGTACTACTAATGCAATGGTACTTGCTTTGTATCAAGAATGTTGTACTTTTTTAATAACTTCAATGAAAGTCCAAACCGTTTGACTCCTCAATAAGTAAGAATTGCATGTCTTTGAGGACAAAGGGAGGGACCTTTAATCTACAAGTAGTTGAGATGATCATATAGAATCATTAAAATGTCCAAGTGATGTTGAACATGTTTGATAGGGAAAAAAGTGACAGAGACAGTGTGCTACTGTGCTTGTTGAGATTTATGAACCGTGGAAGACTCGTTAAGGATTGCTATTATGGAACCCGTCAAACAGACGACATTATTACTTAGCCATAATTTTCCACCTTCACTGACCCACGTTTTCGGCACGTAGTAGGAACGAGAGTGCATGTCACTGTCCGATGCTTCCCAATTTGCAAAAACGGACACGCCCGCCAGTAACCCCACGCCCCCCACCATGCGTCATTTCATCGCGAACCACTCGTACGTACCAATAAATATCCATATCCATATCCTTTTTGCATTTAAAGAGAAAATTTGTGTCGGCCACGAAGCGACCTCACACTATCCACGTCGTCCAAAATTTTCTTGGCCCTCGGATCGGTGTTGTTGCCTCCTTTGATGTCATATATATACAAGTAACCCTAGCTCCCTCTCCTGCATCCCTCACCTCCTCTCTTTCTTCCTCCCTCTCTCTCCCTCTGCGGCGGCGGCGCGGCCAACCCGGCGGCGAGCGGCCCTCCCCGGCGCGACGGCGGCGGCCCGGGCGAGCGGCACCCCACGCCCGTGCGCGCGAGAGGCCCTCTGCGGCGCGGCGGCGGCGCGGCCCTCGCTGGCGGGGCCATCTAATCCGATGGGTCTCTGGCATCCCTTGTGGCCGATGTCGCTGCCGCGTTGCTCGTCATTTGCAGGTGCTTGGCCCCGGACCCGGATTTTGACGACGGAGAGCTGAGGTGGAGGAGCATGGCGACAGTTGTAGGCGAAGTAGGCAAGGGGTCGGGGAGTGCGGTTACGAAGCCGGTGCTGACCCGAGTCTTCTGCGAAGGCGACAACCCGGTCGAGCTCGCGTTGCCTGGTGGTGCGTGGGTAGAAGCACAAAAAGGCAACCAGCTGTCGGAGCCTCCTGCTTTTCGTTTGCCTTTCCGGTTCAGGTATACGCTGCTCCTTTCTCTTCCCCTTTCACTGCTCTTGCGGTTGTGCCCTCTTGATGTGGCTTTGCTTGCTATGGATTTGGATTGGAAAAGGGGTGAAGCAGAGGGTTGTTTTTTTACAACATAAGCAGAGGGTTGTTGGTGCTGCGTGGCATAGCTGTGGTAGACCAGAGTGGCTTTTGGTGACTTACAGAGACTATTCAGTTATGGATTATATTATTTAAATGAGATTACATCTATATCTTTTTTCTCAGAAGTATTGAGATTGGATTTTTTTAGTGTCGCAAATCATTTATAGAAACAATGAAGATGTTTTATTTATGGGTCCTGGATAGTGCCAAACTGCAAGATCCTTTGAGTGTTGTCTTTGTAAGATATCAATTATTTTATTTGTTGTATATGTACGTTCGCTCTTATAATTACAGATGATTATAGATGCATATGATTACATATGCATTGACTTTTTTGGCTGGCTACAAAATCCTTGACCACCATAACTGAGTCTAAGCATGTTGATATTAGGCTTAAAGAATTTGTGGTTATTTTGGTTTGTCACAGCTGACATTACCAAAGATCTATTGGTTGCTTTATATCAATGTGCTGTTTGAGCTTGGTATGTCACAACTTTCAAACTCATGTTCATTCTGTATGCTTATTGTGCATTGGGATAGTGTGTAACTGTAATAAGGTAAATTTGAGGAGGGCAATTTGAAGAGATGCTTTTTAGAAATGCATTTACATTGGAAGGCAAAATATTTTTGATGCTAGTAAATCTATTGTAGCTCCAATTGGCTAAAGGAAAAATCAGGTTTGAGAAATAAAAAAGAACTTTTCTAGACCTTTGATCACAAACGTCACTTTGTTGTTCATCAGGCCTGAGATTATATTATTAGAATGTTTGTAGGGATTGGGCTTATGTTTCTGCAAGTGTGCAATGCCTAGCAACAATATAATGGTGAGATCGATCTACCGTCAAGCTATTGGAGCTCATTGGTGTTATGTCCACCACCGTGCTAATATCTCTATGCTTCAAACATGTGTGGTAGAACTGCTGCTCTCCATTCAGGCCTCCTTTGATTTGTAGAAATTTTGTAGGAAAAGTATAGGATTGGAGTTCCTATAGGAATTGGCACTCTAGTGCCCTTTGGTTGGTAGGATGGAGGCATAGAAATATTGAAGGAAAAATTACTTCGGAAGCCATTTCATGGGAGAAACCTGGGAAAGAAAACACTCACTCTGATCTCTTTTTTTCTAACGCATGCCCGTAGGATCGAGGTAAATAGCAAGACCAAGGACAGTAAAGACCGGTTTTGACTAAATGAGCGCTTCAGAATGAGATTGGATATTAGCACATAATTTGTTTCCTATATTTTTCCTACGCTCATCCAAACATAGGTTTCAAACAAAATTCCTATGGTTTCTATTCCTCTAGATTACATATACATTCCTGTGTTTTTTCTATGGTTTTCCTATTTCTACATTTCTTCAATCCTGCCTCCCAAAGAGGCCCTCAATCAGGTCTGCTTGCTTGTGTTAAAAGTTGCATGCTTGGGCAGGTCTAGGAGGTATGCATGCTGGTTCTTACCAATTTGCTTTTGGTGATCAAACTTCTAGATTTTGAGTTGAATTTGTTATTTTTGTTGTTCTTTTGCGCAGGCCTAGCAAGATGATGAGTTGCCAGCACTTTGTAACAACCCAGTCCCGGCGCATGGCCCAGATCCACTCTACCGAGGAGCGGGTCCCGCCTGCGTAAAAACCTATTTGAACTTTCGTCCTCGCTTCGTTCAAAACGGTTAACCGAAGGTTAATACGCGTCCCTGGCCCTGGTATTTAAGTCGATCCGGCGAGTCCTCAGTTCACGGTACGGTACTAAACCCGTGTTGCTACAGTGTTTCACGTGCTACAGTCCCCGGTGAAGAGCCCCCCCCCCCCCCCCGCTACAGTAACCCAAAAACTGGCCCGGCCTAATTCGGTGCTACATTAACAGTCTACAGTGTCCGAGCCACAGTGCTCGCCTCACTGCCCCTGCTACAGTACATCGGCCCATCCGTGAATTAGGCCCACTGGTCATTTGGGGCTGTTACACACTTGCTATTAGCTTTCATGACTATTAGGATCTTGAGCAAGGTGACTTTGTGTGGGCTAAAATAACAGGTAGTCTGGACACTTGAGTTCTCTATCACCGAACACTGATGTGATTGGTATGCTGGTTTTCTCAGTCACCCAAAGTTATTTTGTCTTCTCTGTCTTCTCTAACAGGACCTGATGTGCTTGAACAGGTCATGCAATGTGGCCGGTATGAGTCAAATGTACGTGCAAGCTGGGCTCCAATCAATCTTGTCATTTGTTTTAGATGCTTAGAATTCAGTCATTTAGAATGTGTAGTTTGTTCGGTTAGTGCATCTGAAGAGAGTTGCCTTGTACTCCAGTTCATCAGGTATCCATGTCTTAACAACTTTTATCCTTTATTCATTATCATAAATTTTTTGTCAAGAGAATGCAGTGAGTTAATGAATCGTTGATTGATGTAGTTTATTAGAGAATTTGTAGCCTCTTAGCATGCACACATGCTGAAGGGAGCATTATTGATCGAACTGAACCCACCTATATGGTGATTGGACTATTTCATCTATGTCTGGACATCTCCTATAAGCTGTATTTGTCTCTGGTATTGTAATATTTAGATCAAGTTGTATTTGTCTCTGGACATGTGATATTGTAATATTTAGATCGTATCTGTGATTTTTTTCTTTGATCATTGCTCGCGTATGGGCGCAAATCACGTGTGCTGTAGTAAAGGAGGACGGAGGGAACGAAGGAGACTCGCCGGGGACCAAACTGTACCGATGGCGGCGGGCGTCGGGCGCCGGGCGGCAGCCGATTGCCGGGCCAGCCAACCACACCGAGCTGCCAGGTGCGCGCACGCTCCTATCGCGACAGCCGCGCTTGCATGCGCTCGAACTCCAGTCGCCCGGATTCCTGCGCGCGAGTGAGAGCGAGGGAACGAACGGTTGGTGGTTGTGGCGCAGCGGTCCGCACTGTCCTGAGAGAGGACTGATGGCGCTTTGCCGAGCCCGCCCGGCCCGGGCGCTGGCTTGCGGAGCGGACTCGCGGTCGCGCACGACGGCGACGCCCGCGGTCGAGTGCCGACATGCAATGCAATGCAATGGCCCCGGGGCGGCTCGTCTGTTCGCGGGGACGAGGAAGTCCGAACCACATGGGACATTTCTGGCCTAATCATAGTAATCATCCTATGCCTGAGGATACTGATCGATGATTGGACTGGTAACGTTGACGCCAAGCAAACTGCCACCCACCACAGGGCCCCCACCTGTCGGGTCGCAAGTAACCACTCCGCTCCACTCTCTAGCTAGCACAGCAGACCCAAACGGCGAGCCCAACTGTCCAAGCACGTACCAGTGCAGCAGTGGTGTTGCCGTATAGTTTTTGACGTGCCGCGTGCGCTACAAAATGCGCTAGGCGCAGGCACACCCGCTGCCGATCACGGATCCCAGGCACGTACGGCAAGTCGGCATCAGACACTTTCGACCGGGCGCCGAAGCAGAGGGAATGAGGCAGTTCCCCAAATTCACCCTCGAATTTAACAGAATTTTTATTCCCCGTCATGTCAAAATACCGACATATGCATAGAGTACTAAATATAGACGAAATCAAAAACTAATTATACAAGTTTTGTTGTACTTTGCGAGACGAATATCTTAAACCCAATTTTTCAAAATTTGAATAATTTTTACCAAATACAAATAAAATGCTACAGTACGCTGATTTGACGCGTGTACTTTGCGTTTGCAGAATCCGGCGCCTGATCCGGCCAACTAAACAAGGCCTCAGGCTCGGGAACAAAAGAAGATGCAGGCGTCGATCGGATCGGTCCACAAGCAGAGCTAGTACTACTACGTGCTGCACTCCACGCCTACTTTTGATGTTGTGATTCCATGAAAGGGAAGGACCAGTAGCGGCTGTCCACATCTCGTTTTGCGATGACAACATAAAAGAGGTAAGAACGCTGCCGGGTCATATGGCGCCGCTACCCGGCCGCTCGGGCAAAGCCACCAAATCTCAACAGCACCCAACCCAACTGACATGACAACAGTAAAGTGGCGCGGCACTCAGAGGAACAGCCTTCGTTTTCACCGGTGTTTTTTTTTTCTTTCTTTTACCAGAGAATCCCAGCGGTTTCAGCAGAATCAGATGGAGAGAGTACCCCCAACATTTCGATTGTGGTAACATTTGATACTTCCATTTTAAAAAGGTCTGCAGAAGAAAACGATGCACGTACAAGAAAAAATCAGCATGCAATTGGTCGTAGCCTGCTGATCTGATATCCCGTCGCATTCCAGGTTGGCAAAGATAAACAAAACACACTACTGCAAGAAAATTAAACGGAGGAGTGCGAAGCAAACAAAAGAGACTCGAAAAAAAGTCGTCGGCAAGAGTTCTCACGAAGCGAATAAACACTACACGGGGCGCCATTCAGTCTCCCTCACTGACAACGTGACCACCTCCGTTCGGTCCCACTCGTCAGTCAACATTGCTTCTCAACGTCCCGGTATGGCCGTATGTGACATGAGGCCGCGTTTTAAAATCCCCTCACCTCACCGCGCGTTTTGCTCCACTCGCTTTATTCCCCGCGCCCCAACTGCGCGCACAAACACACTGCTACTTTGCAAGTGCAACTGCAAGAGGATTCGATTCATTCATTTCCATCGCTGTTCTGTTCGGCTGCTCCCAGTAGTGAGCTGTATACCAAAACCTAACACGCTATATGTATACTACTCCCTCCGTTTAAATTTTTGAAAAAAAAATAATATTTTAAACAAATTTTTAAATAAGACGAGATGATCAAATTTAGAACGAAAAAGTCAAACGAACTATAATTTGAGACAAACTAGTATATACTAGTCTGTCTCAAATTGTAGTATATATACTAGTCTGTCTTAAATTATAGTTCGTTTGACTTTTTTTTCCAAGTTTAACTATCTCGTCGTATTCAAAAATTTGTTCAAAATATTAATTTTTTTCGTGACTTATTTTATTAATAAAAGATCTTTGAGAATGATCTAATGTAACTAGTTTTGCTCAAATTTTTTAAATAAAACAAATGGTCAAATTTAAAATAAAAAAGTCAAACAAACTGTAATTTAAGACAGAAGGAGTACTGTATTTATATTATATTTTTATATATAACCGCTGGTCTCGATCCAGTCGTCGCCCAATTGGTTAATAATCAGGAGCAGAGGCATCGCCGACGCCCAATCATCCGCCCCCAAATCCCCAGAAGCATCCACTCCTCGCGCGCGAGATCCCACGCGCGTCCCACCAGCAAATCACCACCTCCTCCCGCGGATTCCCTCCTCCCCCAGCGCTCCCAGGCCGGCCGACGGTGGCCTCCGGAGATTCCCTGCGAGCGACGACCGATGGACGCGGCGGCGGCGAAAAAGATGACGCGGAGCATCTCGCGGCAGCTCTCGTCGGGAGCGGCACGGCTGTGGCGCCAGCTGTCGCTGGACCCGCACACCCCGCGCGGCCGCGGCGGTCCGGGGCCGGGCGCGGGCGCGCGGCAGACGCGGTTCGCGATCGCGAGGCAGTCGTCGCTGGACCCGACGCCGCGCGGCGGGGCGGACCAGCAGCAGCAGCAGCTCGCGGTGCCGGAGAACCTGGACGCCACCATGCGCCTGCTCTTCGCGGCGTGCCAGGGGGACGCCGCCGGGGTGGAGGAGCTGCTCCGGAGCGGGGTGGACGTCGACAGCATCGACCTCGACGGGCGCACGGCGCTCCACATCGCGGCGTGCGAGGGGCAGGGGGAGGTCGTGCGCCTGCTGCTCGACTGGAAGGCCAACATCAACGCCCGCGACCGCTGGGGTAGCACGGTTCGTCAACTCTGCTGCTACTACTGCATTACTAGCTCTCTCTGTTCCTGTTGACGATCGACGAACGCGATCAGCCTAGTTCTGCTGCCTTGTCCCGGTTCACTGAATGGACGAAGCCTTTGCAGTTTCCATGTGCTTCAGTTCATACTACTGGAAAGTACTAAAAGCACATGTACAAAGCAACGCTGACCAATGCCACGCTAGCTGAACGATTTTATGGTTTAACCTATGCAGATGGTTATTTATAGAGAATAGTCAACGTCTCAACGATTTTGATTAGACCAGCATGATAAGCGGAAGTACCTTATCTAACTGAACTTCATCTCTGTCTTCCTGCCTTTTGTTGGACGATTTTCAGCCAGCAGCAGACGCGAAACATTACGGCCATTTTGAAGTATATAATCTTCTGAGAGCAAGAGGAGCAAAAGTTCCGGTACTCTATTTCTTTCACTGACGCAAAAATACCGAGCTATTCCTTTTTTTTAGAAGAAAAAAATGCAAAGGCCATTCCTCCTCTGTTGCTTTCTCAGATACTGCATATATTTAACATGTGCTTATTTTACTCCCTAGAAAACCAGAAAGACTCCAATGGCTGTGTCAAATCCGAAAGAAGTTCCAGAGTATGAACTGAACCCACTTGAACTGGAGTTCCGAAGAGGAGAGGAGGTCACAAAGGCATGTTTTTTTTTAAGAATATTGTCTATTTATTCTTCATTTTACTATATTCTTAATGTTTTTGTACTTTGGGTTTTGTGACTTCCACTATGATTTTACTTCCACATAGAAGCTCAAGCCAAAGGATGTTTTTAGAATTTTCAGATCTATTTATTCTCAAAATATGTGCTGCACATGCTACAATGTCTTCTCTATCTATTCATGCAAGTGTACATTAGCTTAAATTTTTTGTAGACAATTGTGACGGTTCTACTTGCCACACAATTTTACAGGGTACATATCTGGCAAAATGGTATGGCTCGAAAGTGTTTGTTAAGATACTTGACAAAGACAGCTTCTCGGATGCTGAAAGCATGTAATGGCTGCCTACATTAACTCTTATCTCAAGTAATCTTTTATATTAACAATTACATGTGCATTCTGTTATACCTTCCATTGTGTCAAATGACATTGAATAATCAACACCATACCTTATTCCTCCTCATGCACTCATTGAGTTAATGTTTAGCGTAATTTCAGAGCGATCTTGAAACTTGTTCTGCAATGTCACCTATAGATTCCTGAACTATTAATTTGCATATCTAGGTCATCGAGGTCCAAACCTATATAATTAGTGTTGATTTGTTACTTGGCATCTATGATCTATGGCAGCATCCATGTCCATGAAAATTTGAAATTCATTATTGGTATCACTATTGGGTCACACATCTTGGCCAATGAAAAAAAATAAAATTCCAGTTGGATGCACGTGTTTAACATCATCTCTCTCTTGGATTGCCATACTGGCTTGCAACATTGGGTACCATATGTGGCACGATTAAAAAGTTTAGGGACCTAATTTGAGGACCTATGTGACACCGCCAAGCAAGTTTAGGGACCGCTTGTGCAGTTTAGTCTCTTTTTTAGGATTGCCTATCTAATATGATTTTTGGCTGTTATAGTCATGTAGAGAGCCTAGTGTGTATTCAAGCTTTCTAACCATCATGTTTAAGAAACGATGCTACAAGGGGGTTTGCCATATAGTTTGTCTGTAATATAACCTAAAATAAGTCTGTAGCATTGTAATTTTTGTTCTTTTTCATAGTGATTGGCCTATTAATTAACTTTTGAGCTCTCCTTTTCTTTTTGCATGCAATATTTTTAAGTTCCATTGTTATGTCTGTTCAGAAATGCATTCAAAGACGAGCTTACCTTACTTGAGAAAGCACGGCATCCCAATTTGGTCCAATTTGTTGGAGCTGTCACACAAAATGTCCCTATGATGATTGTTTCAGAGTACCATCAAAAGGTAAGTTACAACTGACCGAACACGTTTTCGAGAAAAAAAAAATACAACTGACCGAACACGACAAATTTCAGTATTCAGTTTCAATTAGTTGCTCAAGCCATTCTGTCATTGATTACTATACCCGTTTTTCCCTGATTAGGGTGACTTAGCCAGTTACCTTGAGATTAAAGGTCGCTTGAAGTCTCATAAAGCTATAAGATTTGCTCTTGAAATTGCGAGGTGTGTGAATACTCATTAAATCTATATTGTTTTTAAATGCTTGTCCTTTTGATAAAATTTTATGTACCCTGTGGCTTGCAACTGAAGTGCAGCAAGTAGTAGTACACTACTTTATACTCACATAGAAAAAGATATTCTTTCCTGGCTTATTGATCAGAATGGCAGAACTGTTCTTTTAGGTGTGTTAACACACATATGTGCTTTCAGATAGCAATTTTTTGTTGATTCAGTTGGATACAGTTGAAACAACACTATGAAGCTTGTTTCTGCTACCTCTACAGTTGAACCGAACAACGTGCTCAGGATTTTTCCCTTCTTGTTCAGGGGACTGAATTATCTCCATGAGTGCAAGCCTGAGCCAATCATTCACGGACATTTGTCACCAAAGTAAGCTCATTAAGCATTATTCCATCATTGAATTCGTGCAAGACTTTTAAATATAAGTGGCTACATGTATGCTGTACTCTATGATACTTTGGTAAGGTTGCAGAAATATCGTTCGGGACGATGAAGGACAGCTTAAGGTGGCTGGGTTTGGATCACTGAGTTTGACTAAAGTTTCTGAAGATAAAGTACAAATGGTTCAGCCACTTACAAAACTAGACAGTATGTTGCACTTACTCAGATGGTTTTTTTCTTATTAAAGAGAAGAGCTTTGATTTATAAATGGACCTTAGATGTCATCATCTCGAAGGGAAAAAAAATAGTTCAAATGTTCAATCCATGTTATGCTCCTCCTAGCCAATCCTCTTTCTTTATTATGCCATTGCCATCGAAATTTAAGTTCATGAGTTTGTTTTTTTTTTCTCGAACACGACTTCACGCGTCATTTTCATTAAGAAGAAGGTGTGAACACTACATCTGAAAAAGGAATGAGTTTGGTGAAGTTCATGAGTTTGGTCAGTTCCTTTTTCAGATGTAGTGTTCATTTGCTCTTAAAATTGATTTGACACCAATCTTATTTTATTATATAATACTATTTTAGCCAGTGTCCAAATTCCTTTTAATCCCCCTGTTTATTTTGCAACTCTGTCTTTTAGCTTGCTGATACTTTCCTCAATGTGCATATAGATGTATACATCGCTCCCGAGGTCTACAAGAACCAACCATTTGACAGAAGTGTAGATGTATTTGCATTTGGTCTCATTCTTTATGAGGTACGCAAAGCTATCTAATCTACATGCAAGGAATCCAGGCTAATCATCCTGGCTGATGTGTCTCTTAGATTAGATGAACAGAAATTCTTAGCTTCTCACGTTTACACTGCTTGCCCGTTCTATGGATGGTTTTGGTCCAGATGATTGAAGGAACTCCTGCTTTTCACCCAAAGCCACAAGAGGAAGCAGCTAAGATGATTTGTTTAGAGGGGCTGAGACCACCATTCAAGAATAAACCAAAATACTGCCCCAGTGATGTGAAAGAGTGAGTGAATCACATGCTCTACTTACTCGAGGAGTTTTGCTTTCACTTGATTGATCAAGTTCCCTTGCCAACTCAACCACATTAGCAGCGTGCAACTACATAGTACTAGGCTAATGGTCACTAGCACTGGATATTTACATAGGTGAAACACTGCATCTAGCATCATGCCATTTTACTGCTCATGATGGTTCTTTGCATGCTGCAGGCTGATACAAGAATGCTGGGATACGACGCCTTCCGTCAGGCCAACATTCGCGGAGATAATTGTGCGCCTGAACAAGATACAAGCAACCCTTGCTAAGCAAGGTCGCTGGAGAGACACCTTCAAGCTTCCATGGTACATCTCTGGCTGATCTTATCATATGAGAATCATCAGTTGCCAACCCCTAGTCCAATTCCTCTCTGAAGTGTTACCCGTTTCCTAGAATTGCTTCTCCATTCTGATGCACTCTGCAGAACATTAATGGAACTCATTGTTATGCCATAAATCTTACTCCCCATTTTATCTGATACAGGAAACAAACTGGAGACAGATAGTTGTAAAGTTCCGCGAGGCTGCCGTCAAGATTTCTCCCCCGCCCTTCAGCAAATGTGAGTAAACATGAGTGGAGAAACGTACAGAGTTACAAACAGAGGCCGTTCCTTTTCAGTTCAGGTTCTATACGCGTCCAATAGGAGAGCACAGTTTGTAGCCTGTATGGCTGTATCTAGGCTTGCCACCGGCCCAATTTCTCCTGAGCCATCTTCATCCAAACAGGAACAGTGAACAGAGTATTACTTTTCTGAACATTCAGTACGTGCCACTTCCTTTTGAACTCCTGCGAGCTAAGACATGTGAACGTTGTAAATTGTGCACGATTTCCTTTCTTTTTGGCAGTTAGCATGTGCGAATTTGCGTATAGAGGAGAAAAAAAAAAAGAAACCGTTGGGATGGGGATGAGTTGATACGTGAAGGCAAGGGGAATATCCTTGGACTCTGTCGTTTGTGTACGTTGTGCTGACTGCTGAAAGAGAACCAGAGGCATATTATCCCGTGAATATGCTGCAGTGACGAAGGGGAAGCACGCAAAGCGAAGAAACGTTCGCCGCTTACGAGTGGGCACGATGAGCTAGACTCACCGCCCAGGCCGCCCAGGCGGGCCGTGCCTGTTTGGTCCGGGATTTGGCATCTGGCAAGGGCAACCAATGGGAAGTCAGAAGAACAAGGTACGCGCAGCCATGTCTGAGAACTGAGGAGCGAGGACTGGAACCGATTCCTCGCTTTCAAAGTCACTTCGCGTGTTGTCAAAAAAAAAAAAAGTCACTTCGCATGTTTTTTTATTTTAAAAATACGGAGTACCAAGAAGTTTGGAACCGCATTGATCGAGAGCAACCGTTCTAAAATAATTCTACACCTTACTGTTTTGATAAATCAATTTTTCTCTAAATTTAAGTAGATTTTTAGAAAATATTACCAACATTTTTGTATCTTAATATTTTTATTATAAAATATATTATATTATTAATATAAGCTTAATAAAATTATTATAAAATATTTTGAGTTTAGTAAAAATTAAAAAAATACCATCAATTTTTATGACACTAAATATGTTTTTCTTAATATATTCATTAGGGTTTAGAGTTGTTATTATCTTTTTTTAAAAGTTTGTGAGACTTAAGATATTTTAGCTTAAAGGTAATTTTAGTAAATTCATTTTTTAAAATAAGTAAATTCATTTATTTGGGGCGGAGTGAGTAGTTGAATTGGACAACAAGAAGAAATGAAGAATGATAGTATATACGGAGTACAATTATTGTATAGAACGGATAAAGTAAACTAATTTTTTGAAATTAAAAAAGGAGACGTGCAGTGGTAACCAAGAAAAATTGAAAACATCATGCACAACACATGGCTAAATTAACCTTGCAGGGGCTGTTATTATGATAGAATAAGCTTTCCGTTCAACGCGATCGATCAGACGCCCACAGTAGGCAGCAGCAACCAGCGCTTCCACTTCCACTCCAGCGGGACTACCTGGCCCCGTTGCCTGTTGGCCATCTGGAACTGCAAGACATGTGCGGCGGCTTGCGGCCGCTCCTGTTACTTTTCTAGTTTTCTTTCTTCCTCCACAAGCCTGCTTCTTCACCTCCCTGGCTCCCTCCAACTCCCTCCTCATCTTTCTTCCCTCTCCTTCCCCTCCCTTCCCTGCTTCCCCTCCTCCAAAGCCCTAAACCCCACCCCAGCGCAGCTCGGTGTGCCAGTCCACTCGCCCGTCCGGTCGGCGCCGCGCCCCTCTCCTGGTAAGCGCCCGCTTCCGTCTCGCTCCAGGAAGCGATCCTCTCCGGCTCTCTCTTCCCCCTCCTTCCCGTATTACTTTTTTTTGTTCCCCTCGGCATTATGTTTTTAGGTTCTGTTTGGTGCGAGTCGAGTTCGCTCGCCGTTGCGTCGGTGGTTTGGTGATGATCCGGGGATGGTTCGATCAGTGGGATCGCCAATCAGTGGCTCCGCACCGCTGCGCTTTGCAATTTTGATTTTTGGCCCTCTTTTGGGGGAAAATTTCAGTGGCGATCGGCGGGTTTTGGGCATTTCGAGGGTCTATCCGGCAACGAAAAGGGCCGAATTGAAACCGTGCTCAAACGCTAATTCGATCCCAGTGAGTTGGTTTTTAGTTTTTTATTGGAGAAAACCACCGTGGCCTACTAGTGATACGCGTCGTTGGCTCGTTGCTGCCCTTAACTTTAGTACTGTTGTCGTGCTTATTGGAGGTTTGCGTCTCCATCCATCCTTTTGCCTGCACATGAACTGTACAGGTGGCCGCTGATGACTGGTGGTGAATATTCTAATTGCCCGTGCACTTGGGTTGTGTCGAATTTCACAGATTTGTTCCAGAAAGAAGGCTTTCACCTGTTCCTTTGTTGTTCAGTCGCTTAGGCTGGTTAGATTAATATGGCGCTAAACCAACACGTGTCTTCCTGTTGTAGTGTGGAACTGTTGAACTGCTGCTGATGGTAAAAGTCTTTTTTTTTGGTTGATATGTGGATAATCATCAGATTCCTCATTGAGATGAGCAAATCATGTGGAACTTTGGCAAATTAGAGAGGCTCGTGTAAACGTGAAGTAGGAATTTCTTAGAATGGTATCAGAATTAGTTCACAGTTAACCCATGACATGATGACAGTTAGCAGTGATAAATCTGGACAGTTGGGGCAAATAACAAGGTTATTATTATTTTAACTTCCTACCAGCATCTGCAAGAAGACTCTAGATAGGATTCAAAATTTATATCTTCTGAAAGTAAATGCTGAGGTCACATGTCAAAAGAAAAAAAAACACACTGCAAACTTATTTGTTGTAATGCCTACAATAGTATGAACTATGCCAAGCTTGGACACTAATTGCATCAGTGATTTAGCCTAATGGTTCTTCTTATGAATTACTTGCTAGCTTCTTGTTTTAAATAATTATATTTTTAGGCAGTTCAAGAGAACTGAACATTCAGTTATATTATATCAGAACACCATCCTAGGATTCCTTGAAAATAGTTATTGAAAATTGTTGTTATGATTGTGAAGTCTTATTGCACCCGCACCTTTGTTCTTTGCAACTATTTTCTTTCTTTATGGGAATATATCAAATATTATTGCTTATGTTTGGACAATTGGACCACTTCCAGGATTCTACCCTAAAGGCATGACCTTGGCCTTCCCATCTGGAAATTGAGTGCAATCAAGTATGGCTTCAAGAGCAATCACGAGGAGAAGGAAATATCTTTTCGATCATGTTAAAACACCTAACATCTTATCTTCATCATCTACCTTCCAACATGGAAGAATTGGTTCTGAGGCTGAGCCAAGAATAGCTCTACGGTTTCTGGAGCAAAGCTCTGGGGACTCAAGATCTGAGAAGGAGCACTACAGTGTGAATTTGACTAATAGGAATTTGGCAGGTCTGGCTAATAGATTTCTGCGACGTCCAGCTCATGGGACATCTATTTCATATTATGGGATTGGAAAGAATGACTTCGGGTTGCCGCTGGGAGCTAGATCTATTTTGCAGTCAGTTCGTACATCATCAACTGCAACTGCAGGGCAACCTAAGTTGGATATTGATGATGAACAGAGTGAGGATCAGAAGCAAAATAGAAAGAAAAAAGAGGCATCCCCAGAGGAATGTGATCAGGCTGTGGAAGGCCTAAGTACTGCAAAAGCTAAAGCCAAAGCTAAACAGGTCCAAGAATCTCCGAAGGCTAGCCAATCGGTTATGCAGAAATTCTGGGCAAGGCTTCTGGGTATTGGCCCTGCTCTGCGAGCTGTGGCTTCAATGAGCAGGTCTCAGTTCTTTCCTTTGTACCTAAATGCATACATATAAGAAGAATGATCGGTCAGTTTCTTTCTTAACTTACAAAACTTTACCTCTTTGTTTGTTAAGGGCTGATTGGGCTGCAAAGCTTAAGCATTGGAAGGATGAATTTGTTTCTACCCTGCAGCATTACTGGTTGGGGACAAAGCTACTATGGGCAGATGTTAGAATCTCATCAAGATTGCTGGTGAAACTTGCCGGTGGAAAAAGCCTTTCTAGAAGAGAGAGGCAACAGCTGACACGCACAACAGCTGATATCTTCAGGCTGGTACCGGTTGCTGTGTTCATCATTGTTCCTTTCATGGAGTTCTTACTGCCAGTGTTCCTGAAGTTATTTCCAAACATGCTTCCATCAACTTTCCAAGACAAAATGAAAGAAGAGGTATGTGTTTGATTGGTTTCAGAACCAGAAATTATACTGGTTTGGTGGTGTTACATTTCTCGGCGTGTGAATAGCACTCTGTCACAAAATCACTGCTGCACATTTGTTATTAGTGTATTAGTTCCATGGCACAGCATACCTTACTGTTGCTCTTGTTGCTGTAGATAGTCATTTTTCCATCTCATGTTTGAACTGGGTCTCCTGTGCCATTTTGTGTCACGACTACAGAGTGAAGACATTATCATAGTGCAAACTGATTGGTTCAAGGACATGATTCATTTTACTGTGCAGGAAGCATTGAAAAGGAAACTAAAAGCAAGGATGGAATATGCAAAATTTTTGCAAGATACAGCAAAAGAAATGGCGAAGGAAGTTCAAACATCACGTAGTGGGGACATAAAACAGACTGCTGAAGATCTGGACGAGTTTTTGAACAAGGTATGTATTCTTTCTATGCTCCAATCATTACTGTAATTAGTTATCTATTGTAACAAGGTACAGATTCTTTCTATGCTCCAACCATTTACCACAATTAGTAATGTATTGTAAACAGCCGTCTGCTATTCTGTGATTGGATAACATACCTAAATTTTGCTTAGGTAAGGAGAGGTGAACGTGTCTCTAATGATGAAATATTGAGCTTTGCGAAGCTTTTCAACGATGAACTTACTTTGGATAACATGAGCAGGTTCGATGTTCTTTTATCTTATCTGTATAAATTGATCATCAACCTATCAAAGTTACACCAGTGACTAAACAGTTGCTTGGTTTTTTTTCTGCAGACCACGTTTGGTAAATATGTGCAAATATATGGGTATCCGGCCTTTTGGTACAGATCACTACTTGAGGTTCATGCTTCGCAAAAAATTGCAAGAGTAAGTATTAAAATTGATACTGTACAAATGCTCGTTTAATTTGCATCTGGAGCATCTATATACTATTCTGATTGTATCTACTTAAATGCCAGTGTAACATTGGCCTCACTGTACACAAACTTGCTTTCCTACCTTAATTGGAAGGCAGAACTCTTGCCACCCCTCTCAAAAAAGCCAGTATAACAGAAATATTCAATTTTGTAGATCAAACTGTGATGAGGCTTGTGGCCTATTTTTACATTAAGTAGTTTCAAGAAAATATTTCATATTAGTCAATTCATGATGGATGTGCAAGCTTACCAGAATTTAGAATTCTCTGAAAGGGATTTAAGTTATGTTTAATTCGAATAGTAGTCCACGTTCAGCAGTACACCCTTTTTTTAAGAAAAAATGATATAGCATGAATCCTCTTTTCTTGTTTCATAATTTGCTAGTTCTTTTGGCCTTTGTCTTGTTTCTGTTTGATTGAATATGCTACCGTTTGAACTTTGAACTGTCTTCTTATAATGCTGCTTATTCTTTTGGTATCGGTACCTATCTTTGTAGCATTAAGAATGATGATAAGATGATTCAAGCTGAGGGTGTTGAGTCTCTTTCTGAAGAGGAGCTTCGGCAAGCCTGCCGGGAACGTGGTCACCTAGGTCTACTGTCAACTGAAGAGATGAGACAGCAGGTTTGCCCACTTAATCTTATGACATGCAGTAATTTTAGCCTGCGAAAAGACAGAAAGAAAGGGCTGAATTCCCCATCCTTGTGGCTAGAGGGATACAGAAACATCTCAGAGCTTGTGTGTCTGAGGGGTGTACTAGGCCTTGTGTTTCAGTAGTCTTACAGGCATTGGCAAATGAGAGTAGTTTGTGGTATTAGGTTGCTTAAACTTGACACCTATGTCATGGTCTGTTTGGTCGTAGTTGAGTCTCTATTTTATGTGGCGCGTATGTAACTTGTATTTTCTCTTAATGAAATGACACACAGCTCTCCTGCATCATTTGAGAGAGAGAAAAAAAAAAGACAGCAACACCTTTAACTCAGGGGCAAATCTGCAGTGCAATCAGTGTGTCCTGTGACATCAGTCGCTTGAGCCTTGAGGAATTACCTTTGTAACACTATCGTTATGCAACTCTAGGCTACTGCTTTAGCAAGATAATTGACTGGTGGCACCAGTGAATTAATTTTCTAGATCAGCCCCTGCCTTAATTCTTATACTATGGAATGGAGTAGTCATCCTGTATTCCTATGATAGAGTTGGGCCTGTTTTCTGTTCTTCCCAAGAATACATGATATTGAAGTGCCATGTTTACTTTTCCTAGTAAATATCATTGTTTTCTTTAATCTTTTAGTTGACACTTTTGTGTCCTTGTTACATCGTTCCATTTTTCTAGTCTGATGTACTGTTGAGGGAATGTTATGACAGCACTTAGTTTGCACTTTCAATCAAACACAACTGATATTGAGGGATTACACGAGTTTAACTGCAAGTTTAAGGCAACTATTTATTATATAAAAAAATAGGTAATGCCATATAAATGCATATAAAACTTGGCTAGTAACATTCATCACTTTTTTGCCAGCTCCGAGACTGGTTGGATCTCTCACTAAACCATGCAGTGCCATCTTCACTTCTCATACTTTCAAGGTAAATTTAGTAAACAGTTTCCCATTTGTCATGCTATTACTTTTTATGCTTGCGTTCTTATGTTTGGTAATTCTGTCAGAGCCTTTACTGTGTCTGGGAAAGTGAAACCTGAGGAAGCTGTTGTAGCAACACTATCTTCACTACCTGATGAAGTTGTGGATACAGTTGGGACAGTACTGCCATCTGAAGATTCAGTATCTGAGAGGAGGAGAAAACTTGAATTCCTTGAGATGCAAGAAGAACTTATCAAGGTGATGTGTACACTACATATGCATCTTTTTATTTCTGTAGAGTGTGGAGATAGCATATAGATTGTAATAATTAACCGATGTGTTTTTGTTTTTAACCTTCCATTGTGCCAATGCATCTTTAGGGATTTAAAACCACTGTACTGATAAGCTGATAGAGAACTTCCCTCCACTGAACGTGTACCTGTAGCTTGTAGTTTGTAACCTATGTTTTATTATTAGTCAAAAAAGCTAGAGTTAAGCCATATATTTAATTTTTATAACCCAATGTGCTGTTTTAAGAATTTGAAATTCCTACTTTCGTGCATTGTTATTGCATATATTGCTGCTCCCTAATTATACATCATGCTTGAATGTTGAATCCCTAGTTGGATCCTATGTGTAAACTTCATAGGAGATCCTGTTCATATCTTTGTCACATGGTAGATGTTCAGATGAGCACAATTACTTAGCCTTTGTTTCGATTACAGAGATCAGGTTTAATCTCATGGGATAGGTAGGTAATTGAACTATAACCCCTTCGTATTCAAAGGAATCTGTCTAGTCACTATCCCAAGGTTTATGCAGTTTCATGGTTAGGGAGAAGATGTTTAATTGAGAGAATCTGAAATGAAAATGTTATTACAAATTAAACTTCATCATTGATATCCCTACCTGTAAGTTTGTAACTTGAGGTTGAGGCATGCTTCCAATTTTTGTAGTTTCTAACCCAATGTTATCATCTTATCTAGAGTACTTAAGACTAGTACTGTAATTATATCAGATTTGTTCTCTTTCACAAATCTGCAAACACATTTTACTTGATAATTACCCTGTCGGAACTTGCATTTATTTATATTTAACCCAATCATTATATATTGTTAATGTAATGCTGCAAATCTATTATTGATTTTTTAATGCAAAAAATATATTCAGGAGGAAGAGAAAAGGAAGGAGAAAGAAGAAAAAGCAAAACAAGAGGAAGAGGAAAAGACAAAGCTCAAAGAACCAGAGGGTCCTGCTGAAGATTTAGCTTTGAAAGAAATGACTGAGGCTACTGCTAGGGAAGAAGAACTACGAAAGGCAAAACAACACGACAAGGAAAAACTCTCTAATATCGGTCGAGCATTGGCAGTGCTCACATCTGCATCAGTATGCTCCTATATGATCAGTATTTTTATGATCAGTATTTTTCTTTTAGTAACTATACACGTTGACAGTAACAATACTGTAACTATGGAACACTAGTATCTCCTCATTCCATCCTCTCTGTCTGATCATTTTTCTAACTTGTTTTTGCAGTCTGTAAGCAAGGAGCGTCAGGAGTTCTTGGGACTTGTTAACAAGGAGGTATAATGTGAAGTGGATTAGACAAACAAATACTCATGCAGGCATCTTTCATGGTATTGCATATAAGTATGTACACTGGATATTTAATAGAAATTTTGTCCGCATGCAGATAGAACTATACAACTCAATGCTTGAAAAAGAGGGTACAGAAGGTGAAGAAGAAGCTAAGAAAGCATACATAGCTGCTAGAGAGGAATCAGACTGTGATGCTGAGGCTGCTGCAGAAGAAAAAGTCTCGTCAGCACTTATTGAGAAGGTAAGGAGTCCTTCCGGGAAAGACCCATAGTTGAGCAGTGTCTACCTAAAATCTGTATATATTTCCAATATTTTGTTGCTACTACTATTGGAACTATGCTGCCTAAATAGCCTTGGATATCGACAGTGAAAACTATAAACAGATATCTTAAAAGTTGGAGATAGGAGTGCAATCTTTTACTTGCAAGTTGTAACTATACTGACAAGACTTGGTAACTAAAAGTCCTCTGACTTTCATTCTGATGATGCAATCTTAGAAACCCTACCCTTAATAAAAGTAGTGCAAAGGAAACAAGCATCTGCATGCTTTTGTATCTTCAGTACGTTGTTGGTTTATGTACTGCAAAGGAAACAAGCATCTGTTCACATGAATCACATATAAGTATGACCTTTGCTGCATTCAGGTTGATGCTATGCTCCAAGAATTAGAAAAGGAGATTGATGATGTGGATGCACAAATTGGAAATCGTTGGCAACTGCTTGATAAGTAAGTCACTTCTATGTATGGATCTTCTTATGTTGTGTGCTTGTCAGCTAGTGCATTTTGTTGCTGTTGGAAATTCTGCTTGGATTACTTGGTCTAACCCTAGAATGGTAGCAATATATGTCATACATGGGCCTCATGGGCCTAGCCTCATGGGCCTAATACACTCATACTCCAACAACCCCCCGCAGTCTGAACTACCGGCGCAACGGAGTTACAGACTGAGCACGAAAAGAAGCACACACACTAGCCCCCCACAGACGCAACTAGCCACCGTTGACATTGAGGCTGGAGCGAAACTTGGTGAAGGTCGAGGACGGGAGGCCCTTGGTGAAGAAATCGGCAAACTGGAAGGTGGTCGGGACGTGGAGGACCCGAACTTCGCCGATGGCGACTCGATCACGGGCAAAGTGTAGATCGATCTCCACATGCTTGGTCCGCTGGTGTTCAACAGGGTTGGTGGAGAGGTACACCGCACTGACGTTGTTGCAGTAGACCAGCGTGCTTCGGGAGAGAGGGCTGTGGAGCTCGGCGAGGAGCTGTCGGAGCCAGGAGGCCTTAGCCACGCCGTTAGCAACAGCGCGGTACTCCGCCTCGGCACTGGAGCGGGAGACCACCGGCTGGCGCTTAGATGACCAGGACACCAGGTTGCCGCTCAGAAAGACAGCGTAGCCGGAGGTGGATCGCCGAGTGTCCGGACACTTGGCCCAGTCGGCGTCAGTGTAGACGACGAGCTCGGTGGAGGGAGACCGGTGAAGGAGCAGGCCGTAGTCGACAGTGCCGCGGAGGTAGCGGAGGAGGCGCTTGAGAGCAGTGAGGTGGGGCTCTCGGGGATCATGCGTGTGAAGACATATTTGCTGCACTACATAGGTGATGTCCGGTCTGGTGAAGGTGAGGTACTGAAGTGCACCGGCTAGACTCCGGTATGCAGTGGGGACTGCCATTGGGTTGCCCTCGGCCTCTGACAGCTTGCCCTGGGTGTCAACCGGAGTGGAGCAGGGCTTTGCAGTGAGTCATCCCAGCTCGCTCCAGGATATCAAGAGTGTACTGCCGCTGGTGAAGAAGTAACCCGGTGGGACGAGGCTCAACAGTGACCCCGAGAAAGTGGTGGAGCACACCAAGATCCTTCACAGGAAACTCCTGCTGAAGAGAGCTGATGATGCGGTGGAGTAGTGACGGACTGGAGGCTGTGAGGACAATATCATCAACATAGAGCAGCAGGTAGGCAATCTCAGCTTCGTGGTGATAGATGAACAGGGACGTATCTGACTTGGCCTCCACAAATCCCAGTGACAACAGGAAAGCCGCAAGTCGAGAGTGCCACATCCGAGGGGCCTGCTTGAGGCCGTAGAGAGAGACTTGTTGAGCCGGGAGACCATGTCGGGACGAGAAGGGTCAACAAACCCCGCCGGTTGGTTGCAGTAGACTGTCTCATTGAGACCCGTGCAGAAAAGCATTCTTGACGTCCAGCTGATGCACGGGCCAGGAGCGAGCGAGAGCTAGTGAGAGCACCGTGCGGACGGTGACCGGCTTCACCACTGGGCTGAAAGTCTCATCATAGTCGACTCTAGGGCGCTGAGTGAAACCCCGAAGAACCCAACGAGCCTTGTACCTCTCAAGGGTACCATCACCCCGCCGCTTGTGTGTCCAGATCCACTTGCCGGTGACGACGTTGGAGCCGGGCGGACGGGGCACCAGATCCCATGTCTGGTTGGCGAGGAGAGCTGTGTACTCCTCTTCCATCGCGCGGCGCCAGTGAGGGTCCGACAAGGCGTCGCGAACGGAAGAGGGTACAGGAAAGACCTGCGGGTCGCCGGGCATCGCCGCAAGAGCCCGGGACCGCAGGGTACCAGCCGCGTGCCGCGTCACCATAGGGTGAACATGCCGCGGGTGTCGGTGAAGGAGCGGTGGGTGGTACACCTGCGGGGCGGCACGGGCAGCTGGCGGCCGCGGCGGAGAAGAGGCCACCGGTGGTGTAGGCGTCGTCGGTGGAGGAGAGGCCATTGTTGGTTGCTGAGGCAGCGGAGCCACCCGCGCACGACGCTGGTAGATGTGCACCGGCTGGGCGTAACGCGCAGGAGGTGCGGAGGCCGGCGTCCCCAGACCCGCGTCGGGCGTAGGGGCAGGAGCAGCACTGGAGGGTGACGCCTCCGGACCCGGGTAGGGCGCAAGGCCAGGGGCGTCACTGGCGGGCGGCTAGCTGGGGCACGGGCCCGGCGAAGGGCACGGAGTAACAGTACCTGCAGGAGACAACGGTAAAGGTGGCTGGACCACCATGTCAGTGGGAAACATAGAGAAGAGGTCAAGGTTAGGGGTGGAAGTGGTGGTGGTGATGGTGGTGGAGAAGGGGAAGACGGACTCATCAAACACCACATGGCGAGAGATGAGGACCCGACGAGAGGTGAGGTCAAAGCAGCGGTAACCCTTGTGATCCGGAGAATACCCGAGAAAGACACATAGAGTGGAACGGGGAGCCAGCTTGTGGGGAGCGGTGGCAGTGGTGTTAGGGTAACATGCACACCCGAAGACCCGAAGGTGGTCATACCGAGGAGGGGTACCGAAAAGAGCGTGGTGTGACGGTTAAGGAGATAGGTGGAGGTGTGTAGGCTCTCAGCCCAGAAGCGAGCAGGGAGCGACGCCTGGAGCAGAAGAGTGCGCATGGTGTCGGTGGTGGTGCGAATCATGCGCACAGCCTTGCCGTTCTGGGAGGAGGTGTACGGGCAAGACATGCGCAAATCGAACTCGCGGCCATTGTCACACTGGACGGCCTTGATGGTGAGGCCGAACTGAGTAGACACCCAGGCGAAGAAGTGGAGAAGTGCAGGAAAAGCATCAGACTTCGCATGCAAGGGAAACGTCCACGAATAGTGAGAGAAATCATCAACCACCACAAGATAGTATTTATAGCCAGAAATGCTGATGATAGGAGATGTCCATAGGTCGCAGTGTACAAGATCAAAAACATGAGTAGCATGTGAAGAAGAATGAAAAGAAAGACGAACATGACGGCCCAGCTGGCACGCATGACACAAGTGCTCATCGTGAGCCCGAGTACAACCAATGTCGGAACTACGACTAAGCCGCATCAGAGCATCACGTCCAGGATGGTCGAGACGACGGTGCCAAGTGGTGGAGGAAGTAGTGGCGGCGAAAGCAGCTGGCAAAGTGGACTGTGAAGAAGGCGAAGCAGACGCCGGAAACCGAAGGGTGTAAAGGGGCCCCGTGCTGTCACATCGGAGAAGAGGACGTCGGGAAGCCAATTCCTTCACAGTAAGACCAGAAGAGTCAAATTCAACAGAACAAGAATTGTCAGCTGTAAATTGACGAATAGAGAGAAGGTTGTGCACCATAGAGGGTGCAACAAGAACATCAGGAAGACGAAAAGAGCCATGAGCGCCAGCGGCACCCACGGACGTGACAGGAAGACACGAACCATTTGCGACCATGATGGACGAAGGGTGAGAGGAAGGAGGGTGAACGGAGGATAGTATACCAGGGTTGGGAGTGGTGTGGTAAGTGGCACCCGAGTCGGCGACCCACTCCGGTCCGACAAGTGGTGTCAGGGCCATGGTGCTAAAGGAGGAGGCCAAGGCCGCCAGGTCCCAACCGACAGGCCCGGGTGAGGCGCCGGAGGGAGGTGGAGCCCACGGAGACGCGGAGTAGGCGCCGGGAGGTGTAGCCTACGGGGACGCGGAGTGAAACCCCGGGGGAGCACCAGCGAGCATGGCCGCCAGCGGGTGAGGCTCGCCGCCGGGAGCCTAGAAGGGCCCCATGGAGATGCGCCCCGACCACGGGTTATGGAAAGAGGGCCAGGGTGCGCCCCGTGGAGGTCCCGGTGCCGCCTGGTTGCTCCCGCGGTCAGGACCCGCACCACCTCCCCCGCCGCGGCGACGGCGGCCGCCATGGCCCCCCCACCCCCGCTCGGCTCGGAGGGAGGAGGACCAAGAAGAGACGACGGTGGCGGAGCGGACGGACGCGGCGGAGTAGCAGCAAGGGCAGTCGAGGAAGTCGAGGACCCCGGCGCAGAGATGGACCCGGGTTGGATGCCCTGAGTAAGCTCCTCCATGACAAGGTCGTCACGGACCTGCAGGAAGGTGGGGAAGGGCCGCTGCCGGGTGATCCACGTCCTGAGGTGGGCGTAGCGGTCAATGAGCCCGCGGAGGACGTTGAGGACCAGGATGCGGTCCTCCACGGGCCAGCCAAGGTCACCGAGGGAGTCCGCCATGCCCTTCATCCGACGGCAGAACTCGCCAACGGAGAGGTCACTCTGGACGAAGGTACGGAAGCTCGCATCGAGACGCAGAGCCCGGGCTTCGGCATTGCCCAAAAACTGGCCCTCGAGCGCAAGCCAGGCCCGGGCGAGCGTCGGGAGAGTTGCGGACGAGGTCGTGGAGGTCCAGGGAGATCGTCCCAAGGATCCATGAGAGGACGACGCTGTCAAGGCGCAGCCACGAGGGGGTCTGGACCGCGACCGAGGCGTCAACGAGGACGTGGTCGTCGAGGGCGTAGCGGCGGAGGGTGAGGAGGACCAGGTGCCGCCAGCGGGCGTAGGAAGGCGACTTAGGCTCGAGGATGACCGGAACGAGGAGCCGGATGTTCTGGACACCCCTGGCCGGGTAGTGGAGCTGCGCCACGAGTGGATCGGCCGGATCGTGCCAGATGACCGCGGTGTGGGACACGCGGTGACCCGTCGAGCTGGAGGAGGTGGCCCCAGCGTCGTTGGAGGTAGGGAGGACGAGAAGCTGCTCCGCCTCGGCGATCTGGCGGGCCAGTACATCAGCGCATCGCGCTCGCACTCCCAAGCGAGGGTGGCGGCACGCACACGGGCCTAGCTTTTCCGCAGCAGCTGCCTGGGCAGCGACGAGGGCGGCTGCGAGGGCGGAGTCGGGGCGCTCCGCGGTGGGCGGCAGAGGAGGCGGGGCGGGTAAAGGAGTAGCACCCGCGCCCCCGGCCTCTGCACCCGCCGCCAGGAGGAGAGGGGTAACGGTGGTGCCCTGCGGCTGCGTGCCCAGCCCGGCAGCGGCGAGGGCGGCCGCCACGACGTTCGCGCTCAGGCCCGCGCCCGCGTCCAGGACGCCGGCGGCTGGGTCCGGGGGTCGGCGTCCTCGGCGCCGCCGCCCGCGCCAGGGCCACCGGCGCCAGCGCCCGGGTCACCCGCGCCGGCACCCGGGCCACCCGCGCCCGCGCCAGCGCCCCCGGCCCCTGCGCCCGCCTCCATGAGGAGAGGAGCGGCGGCGGCCCTGGGAGCGGCCGGGGCGGCTGCAGGAGGGGGCCGGGTCACCTGCGCCCACGATGTGTAGGTGGGAAGTGGAGGGAAGCAGTGGAAATAGGTTGGGGGGGGGGGAGGAGGAGGAGGAGGAGGATGGCCGGCCATGGCTGCGGTGGCGGCGGCGATCGGCGGCGCCTGGCGGCTGGTTGGGGAGGAGAGGAGGGAGAGAGAGAAAACCCTAACTTGATACCATGTTGGAAATTCTGCTTGGATTACTTGGTCTAACCCTAGAAGGGTAGCAATATATATCATACATGGGCCTCATGGGCCTAGCCTCATGGGTCTAATACACTCATACTCCAACAGTTGCTGAGTTCTCCCTGGTAGGGAAACTTAATGCTATTTTTTTTTGTTAATTTTCAATCGGCGGTAGCTCTGTTGCCCTGTCAAAACACAGTTGTATCAGGTGCTTCTGTGATCTACCTAACCATATTCAGATGATTGTTTTATGAAATGCACTAGTTCATAAACTCATCTTCCTTGTGGAGTCACTGTAAAAACATGGTTGCTGCTTCCTATTGTACTAAGATATATGGGATGGCCTACTTTATCAAACAGAGAAGTCATTTGTAATATGCCACCATAACCATTTTGCACATAGTCCTCAGCATTATGATCCAATTCACACGCAATTTTCAGGGACCATGATGGTAAAGTGACCCCTGAAGAGGTGGCAGCCGCTGCAGCCTATCTCAAGGACACCATAGGGAAAGATGGCGTGCAAGAGCTCATCAGCAACCTTTCTAAAGACAAAGGTTTGTTCACCCATGACACCTGCTCAGTGTTGCATTTGTCCAATTTTCTTGTATTTTTCTGAACGTTCTCTTTATGCACGCCTTCAGATGGAAAGATCCTTGTTGAAGATATTGTGAAGCTAGCATCCCAAACAGAGAACAATGAAGAGGAAGAGGAAGCACGGCAGTAGCTGGAAAAGTATTCGTCACACTGTTTTAGATAGGTGTCCTATTATTATATATATTACTTCAGCAGTCAGAACTCAGAAAATGCAAGAGACCTCAGCTACCTAACGGCAGTATCATATGTATTGAAAGGCAATACGGCCATTTCTGGTGCCTCTTGGCTGACTTCGATTGTGACTTCCAGTTCCAGTTGGGAAGGTAGACTTGATGTTCATGCTGACATGCATTTAGTTAGGCGTCGTGCTGTGGTTTGGCAGGTAATTGGAATGGAAATTCGATCGATTGCTATGGACGTGGAAAATACAGATCAATTGTTACCCTACTATGCAATCCCGAAATTTTGAATCTGTTTCAAATTCTTAAGCAATGGTTGGTGGATGTTTGGGTTATTTATTGACCATGAAGTTTATGGAATCATTATAGTTTCAGCTGATTTATCGTGACCAATCCTGATCTGCTGTCTACATGCCTACGCGGTTCCTGCATTGGTCTGCTTGGATTCAATTTTCATTCATAAGTTAAAATTGTGAATTTGGACCTGTTTCTGGGCTCTTGGCCCCTACATTTACACGTATTCTGCTTGCACAACAAAGAATGTCGAATGTCGCATTCTGCAGCTTGTAAAAGTTTTGGGAGTATGGGTGGAGGTTCATTTCTTTTCTTTTTCTTTCTTTGTGTAGGAACCTGTTCACCAATCTTCTAATATCCTTAAGATCCTTGAGCAATCCAGTACGACACCAGTACACCACTGTGCACTATTTCTTTCTTTCCAACTTCTAAATTTTTTAGACTACATGTTGCAAGATCCCTAAGAGTAAACTATATTACTATTATATTACCTACTTTTCTGTCCTAAATTATTCCCAAATTATAGGTAAATTGTATTACCTACTTCTTTATCCTAAACTGATCATTTTGGCTTTTCTAGATATACACCCACTACATTGGATGCATTATACATACCCTCATCCCAAATTGTAAGTTGTTTTTGGCTTCTTTAGGTTCATAGTTTTTACAATATATATCTAAATGCATGAAAGAATAATGTATCTAAAAAGTCAAAACGACTTGCAATTTAGAACGAGAGTATATCTCTAGAAAAAGCAAAACTGCCTATAATTAGAAACAAAGAGAGAAAAATTTCACGTTTATGACAGGTTTATTAGTTTGAATTGATTAGCTTTGTCTTGAATACCAAGAGAATAACTGAATTTCCAATAGAGATCTGCTTTGACATTTCTATATGCAGTAGACATCGCTCTGGTGCATCGACAATGGAATTTAAAGGCAACTGACACTGTACTCATGAGCCATAGAGCTATTCCATAATAAGTCATTTACATATCATAAAAAAGGAGACGGGGACTTGCACATTACAATAGAACCGTGGATGATATTCCCCAAGTGCAACCTGTCTTGCTGAAATCAGCCAAAAAAAATGCGCGTGAGACTAAATTTCCATTCCTGGGCCAGATACCTTGAATCACATTGAGGTAATTGTTAGTGCCGGCGTCCATATGTAAAATTTCTCACGGCAGGAAGTCAACGTATGTACAGAAATCCTGGGAAGAACAAATACAGTTGCCACAACTCAGGTGAGATGACTATAGTTGGACAAAGCATACCAAGTATTAGGAGTAAATCAGGAAAACCTGTTCTAAATGTTAGCAGCCCTCCCCTAGCCAGATGCAGATGTTGGGGTTCCATTTGCCTGTTGAGATGTCTCTGTGAGCTTCTGACCATGAGGTCGCTTCCTTTTTCCGTTGGCTGAAGTATCTTGCACGGTCTCATTTGGCTTCGGAGGCACCTAGCGATACCACCAAGCCATTGAATGCCATCAATTTATGCCAAAAAAAGTCATTGTGAGATGAATGGAACTTGCAAACAAACATAAACTCAAACCTGCAACAACTGCTGGTACATCACTGGCATCAGAACATTTCCAAAAGCACGTGGGTCAACACCACTCTGAAAATTTAAATTAGCAACAGTCAGTAGCATATTTGACACAAAGTAAAAATAATATAGAAAACAACTGAAAATAAAGAACAATTACCAATGAATAAGTACTCCCTCCATTCCAAATTGTAAGTTGTTTTGGATTTTCTAGGCACATTGCTGTGCATCCGCTGTCTAGATACATAGCACAAACTATGTATCTGAAGAAGCGAAAATGACTTACAATTTGGAAATTGGAACGGAGTGATATATGATTTATTTTTGTTAGAAGATTCAATATTTTTTATCAACTATAGAGAGCAATGAATAACTACTGCTTATTGAAATATTCCTGGTTTAATATGCAAGAAAAGCATCCAAATATCCTGGAAGAGCAGATTTGGCAACCAGGGAGGCTGGCACCCTTCCTTATCTCGAGCGGACATCTTAGATTCTTAGTAGAAATAAACAGAAAAAAATGGAGATAGTGGGGCTGTGTTCCTCTTCCTCACTGCCACTGCGTCACACAGCCTGCACCACCAATCGTCTCCCTCACACCACTAACAAGCATGCTAGAAATGGGCCTGCTCCGCCTCCCAGTCTCCTAGCTCCAGCTGCCGAATCACAGGGGACTAGGGAAGGAGGCGCGGATCCACTGGCTTCTTGCACCGCTGCTTGACCTCGAGCATGGTCTGGTACTCAGTCATGGACGCAGCACTCATGGGGGAGGACACGCTCACAGTCACAAGGGAGGGTTGTTAGGTTGATCTCCTCCAAGTCGGCACAACGGCCGCCTCAGGCCCTGATCCATGCCCTTACCAGGGGGCCCAGCCCAATACATTGCTGGCGGGCTCCCATCACTGTCAGTGCTCCCTCCATTGGTAGGGTTTATAGGTGGGGTGTGTGGCGGCGGCATCAAACCTTGTGCCACGAGCCCCAGCCCCACCTCCTTTTTTATAGCGCTCACAGCCGCCACTGCACTACTGCTGATGTCCACACCGCCGCCGGACTCCACTGCTTCCACTGGATCGCACCGAGCTCACTACCGACGCCATGGCGACCTCGTCTTCCTCCTCCAAGACCGACGGTCAGCGCCTTCTACCCCTCTCTCTCTTTCTCCATCTAGATTTGTTTCCATACATTCTACTTGATGCTTATGTCTAGTTCTCAAAGAAAGCACCCGCTAGATCTACCCTAGTCGATCTTACTTCTAACAAGGGGTACTCTCATGGAGAGGTGCATGTGCTCACAGGAGAGGACATGCTCATGGAGAGGCGCACAAGCTCATGGGGGAGGGCTGTGCTCATGGCGAGACACAGATGAAAGCAGAGGTGCGAGATGAGGAGGAAGAAACACCATCACAGCCTGCCGTCAAAACAAATCTCAGTGAAGCCATGCAACGACTCCAGATAAGGAGGGTGCCAGCACCCCTGGTCACCTTACTATTTTCGTACCATGGAAATTTGGTTTTCTAGTGTCTATGGGATTTCATCAAAGATATGAGTCAGCATATATGAATATGATCATCTGTTCTGACATACCGGTACCATGTACACAATGCTTGGCTGAAATGCTGCTTGATTGCCTACAAATTGCTGGATATTAGCTGGTACTCCAATGTAGCTAGTAGGAACTGTTCCTTTTTCTGTTCCTCCCTGGAGTAAAAATAGCAACCAATCAATATCTACTTTTTAAGAAGGTCTCTGCTTATGTTGGAAGCACATAGTCTTACAAAACAACCAATATCTTCAGAGCCAGATGTGTCAACTAATAAGGATATAAAATTAACTAATGCTTAGTGTAATCTTACCTTTTGGATTTGTGGTACTTGCATGACTGCTGGAGCCTGCATATTGCAAAAACAACCCATGTAAGCAAATCATATGGACTATCGATTCTAATTTTCTCAAAGCTTACAAGCAAACATGTGTATATAAGACTTATTATAGGTCAAACCAGTACCTCTGGTCCTTTGAGACCATCATTTCTGTTTCCAGTAGCTGCACCCACCACGGTTTGACCAGTCACTGTATTTGGTTTATTTACTTTAGGAATACGAGACTTGATCCTTGGTTGTGTATCATCATGTGTGTTGCTATTTAGCAGAAATTTTTCTGTCTCCCTTACCAACCTCAAAGCCAGGCGATACTTATCTGATAGGACTGCAGAGTCAACAAGTTGCAAACATCTCATTGATAAATAGTCATACCGATCCATGCGATTGTTGGGGACAAGATCGCTTGGAGGGCGTCTCTTCACATGCAACTGTCTAAAGTCCTTTTTCCACCTATCAAGAATATAATGCTGCGGAATTTCACGAACCAGTTGAAACTTGAGCACCGAGAGACTATGCCTACATAGTATGCCACTGAATTGGAAACCTCCACATATACAACTAATATTCTTTTCATCCGATTTGTATGTCACTGCGAAAATTTTACTCATGGTCCTTTTACCATCTTCAAGGAAAATGCACTCCTTGACATTGAATGTGGAGACAGGCCCATCAACACCAGTTAAAGATACATGACAGTACATTATGGCTTCAATCTCATCTTGGAACTTCTTGAACATATTATGTGTGTATACCTTTGAGAGCTGCTCTTCCATATAGAATTTTGATACCGGTGGACGCTGCTTATGAAATGTTTCAAAATCTGCTTGGGCCTCCTTCTCATATTTACTCTGCAAAGCCATCTCATACTTGCCAAGAAATTGCTTCAAGGTGGTTTTTAAATCAACATATCCATCAAAAAAAGGAGTGACTGTTTCATTTCTTTGTGTAGCGGACATTCCTGCCCAAAATGTATCTTTAATGAAAACAGGAACCCATGAAGATCGACATTCATAAAGTGATCTTAGCCAATCATTGCCCTGAAGCCCACTATATGTAATTAAATTATTCCATTCCCCTTCAAACTCATCGATGGTTAAAGAATCATACACAGCCTTATGCATCGCCTTGTTGATAGCTCTGTACTCTGACAGCCCACCTAAACGTTCTGCGGCCTTCCTCATTATCTGAAACAAGCACATTCTGTGACGGACTCCTGGAATAACCTCAGCTACAGCACTCTGGATGCCCCTACAATAGTCAGTGACAATAGCCTTCGGAAGATTGCCATACATACATGCTATCCAAGCCTTAAGTAGCCACGAATAGGTTTCTGCTGTTTCATCAGAAAGCAGGGCACACCCCAACAAGACAGATTGTCCATGATGATTCGCCCCAATAAATGTTGCAAGAGGCATATCATATTTACTAGCCACATATGACGTATCAAGTGTGATGACATCACTATAGTACTCACACATGGATCTTGACTGTGCATCTGCCCAGAAAACATTCCTGGTACAGCCTTCATCGTCCAGGTCAATGACATTGAAGAAGTTGGCATTTTTGGCTTGCATCCGAGTGAAGAAAAGCCGAAGGGCCTCTGAATCTCCAGGTTGGAGCTTCAAACGACCCCTCTCCACAAAGCTGTGGTGCTTGCTCTCACCAAAAAGAAGCTGCTCAAGCTCCCCCAGCTTATCCATGGGCACCTTGCTTGACTCTTCAACAGGCATAGCCCCAGGGCCACCCATACGTAACCGCTTCTTCGCAGGGCCAGAGAGCTGCTTATAAGAGTTCAAAAACCTTGCCATTGCTGGGCTAACTGGATGATTATGATCAAGTATCGCCAACTCTACATGCAACAATTTATCTCCCCATAACTTCACTCGGATCTTGGCTGGGCAGTTAGTGGTCGATGAAGCCCGTTTCCGAAACTTTGGCTCATAACGTGGTCGTCCTCCTTTGCAGCACATAAGCTCAAGATATAAGCAGGTCCCTTCTTGTGAGAATGAGGATCTCCTTACTGAGACACCAAAGCCAACACGGCGGGCATACTTGCGGTAGAATCGGTTGACTTCTGTGTGATTATTGAACACCATGCCAACTTCTGGAACACCAACATCCTCCCCATCAGACTCCTCCATGCTGGGATCCTAAAAAAACAACCTCATCATGAAACCACTTCCATTGCAAACTACTGGAAATTTTTAAGTTCTTCAAGCTAATACAAAGTGAAGTCAACTTAAAAGCAACTTTTGAAACAAGGAACAGCATGAGTGACAATGAACAAAAAGAACGTCCTGAATGTAGGTATTTCAGGATGGCATGACACTAAAGTTTGGTTTGAACTGCTGGTAAATGCTCCAATGACCATACAACTAAGATGTGCCATTATCAATGCCTCCGAAGCAAAGGCAGAAAGTCTACAACTCGATTTGAATAGAAATGGCTCGCAAATTAGAACCTCAAGCCCACAATGATGAACAGAAATACAGAATTACTAGACACTAGACCGCTAACTGAAAAAACAAATGCTAGTCCAAGTCGCGAAACTAGAGTCAAGATACGAAATAACTATCCATCAAAACCGAATGAATCAATCAAATCTAAATCCTAAATGACAACCAATGCCAGCCTGCCCACTCTAGTCTAGAGTTCGAAATGAAATCTGAATCGTTCCTCGGCAGCCAGTCACACCTCGAATCAAGGAAGGAATGGAAATTTCCCCACACCGAAAAGTTAGCACATATCGAACGCTACGCTCAGGATCACACAAATGCGATAAAAGGATCAGGAAACGACGGAACAGGAGGGACGGGGGCGAGTCTGACCAGCGCGTTGAGGTCCCGGCGCCGAGCACGGCGGGGGTTCTTGGACGTTGGGAGCGGCTCCTCCACCTCCATCGCCGGGGAGCCCGCCGCCGACGAGGTAGGCTAGGGTTTCGGACGGGTACGCGGGCGGCGGGTGCAAAGTTTGGTGACAAATGAATTAGGAGACGCTACCCCTGCGTATCTGCACAAGGGGCCCGAGAGAGGTGGGGCTGGACCCGTGAGAGGTGGGGCCGGCCTTAGAAGCGCAGCTCGCAGGCCCTCGAGCGTTCCCGCGCCGCGCGCCGCGCGCCCGTGAATGCGAGCAGCTGCTCCGGACCGTCCGATCTGCGCGCAGTGCGATCCAGCGGCATCTGTAGCAGAACCGAAATGTGGATGCGCAGGGACGAGAAAATTGGATATTTGGCAAACATTGCCGGTCCTTGATTATGTTGCCACTCGGCCGATGACAAAAGGGTTCCATCTGTCTATGAATATATGGACGGCGCGACGACCGGTGTCGGGGTGCGGGGTGATGCCGGCCGGGGCTGCAGGCGTCGTGGGGGGCGCGAAGCCGCGGGTGCCGGGATGGGGAGCGGCGGCCGGGAGCTGGAGTTACGGCGGCGGCGGCAGTGACATTGGCACAAGAGACAGAAAAGAGAAAGGACTGGTGTTGGAAGAGGTGTGCCGGCCGGCCACACACGGATGCGGGCAGCGGGCGTCTTACACTAGTGAAACCAAGTGACCAACAAATAAGCTACTCCTACATCCTACACAAGACGCGTCCTCTGACGCATTATCAAATCTGGCGCACATCAGACAGAAGAAAACCTATCATAGAGCCAATGTTATGTACAGTTTGAATATTCATCCTAGCGATAGCAGCTAACAGCATCATGTAACAAAAATGTTTGGATCCATTGGACCCTCTGCCAAGTTCTTGCCATCTGGAGTGCCAGTGCCACAGCCTCGGTGTCCTCAAGTTAGTTCAGGACTCGGGAAGTCATTACAGGAGCCTGAGAAGTAATGGTGCCTGAAATTACACAGGGTAACTATTAAGGACTAATAGCTGGTATACCGGTACTGATGCTAAACAAGATTTTTTTTTAAGAATTACATAGCTAGAACCATTGCAGATTATATGTATTATATAATTGTATAGTTATTCTCTAAGAAAGCAAACTACTGTGTTTCTGCTTTTAAAATCAGTTTAAAGCAGGAACTGGCTATGAAAATATGATACATATTGGGAATGCATGCATCCTTACCAAGCTAATGAACCATTTACCATTGGCACAGTATATAATCATTATTAATCAAAACAAAGGTATTCCATGCAGATCCATAGTTTCACAAGGGTACAGTGTATGATCAAAGTTCATGTTATAAATAAAGCCTTGGGCCAAAAAAAAAAAAAACTACGATAGTGTGTGACTGCATCTGCAGTCATAACTCTGTGAAGCTGAGAAATCATTGGTGAACTCAGGTGTAAAGAAACTATCATGGTAATATGTCTAGAGATGCATGACTACCATAACTAGCAATAGATGGTATAACGATTAACAGCAGCGAATAGTGTAGGTGATACAAAATAGTAAAGTTATCATGTGACCATGGCGATCAGTTTGAAATAAGCTCTATGGCTCTATGCCCGAAAAAAAAATGCTGAAACTACAAGGATTTCTTCTTCTCTCATCATATCTGTGAGCGTGTGACCCAGACATAGCATATAGCACACTCAAGTGCCGAGTACTTTCGCAGCAATGCAAAATAAACTTGAAGTGATAGTTTTTTTCTAACGAAACAACAGGGGCTCTGACCTTGATTAAAAGAAGGGGTGGGAAAAAAAATCCTGATGTTACTGAGTTTGTATAAAAAATATTGGAACAAGTGATGAAATTGCATAATAGTTCATGTGCTTTGTTGAAGCCCTTCAAACAAGAATTCGTATTTAGGTCCCTAATCTTGTAAAGGAGTGAGTTAAGTCCAAATCCAACTTAAATTATTAACTATCAACTGCATCTCGCTGTGACAGTGTATAAAGATATAAAGTGTAGCTATACTTTTGCTGGATAATATCAAACAATGCTATATAAGCATGTAATAGTCTGTCCACATTGAAAGATATTCGGTTTTTCTATTTATTCCGCACGAACAATATAGATAGATTGAAACTCTAAAAAAACTAATATAGATTGAGCCAAAGAGTTGTGTTAAGACCAATTAAGAAAATTTCCGTTGACAATTTAACGCAGTTAAGGTGTGGGACTCGGTTCTTACAAGAACCCGAGTGGCATACCCATGCAAATTAACTCCAATGCCTATATATATCAAAGTAAATAAGGAATAGCATTTCTCAGTTTCTCACAGAATATATGCATGGGCACAATTCTGAACCAAGAAAAATAAAAAGTCTTAAATGCTAGCACTTGGAGGATGATGGAAAAATTAAATGGGACACATAGCTACATGGATAAGAAAAAGCTGACAGCCTGACACCTTACCTAAAGTTTAACTGAAATAATCGGAGCAATGAATATGCACTACCCTGCTCTTCGCGTAGGAGTTCTTAGCACTGGATTATCCTGCAACATGGCCATATAAGTCATTTTCAGACAGATATCCATAGATAAACTTCAAAGTCAAGAACCAAGAATGACTAGACATACCTGCAACATTGGGTGGTAAACCCACTGATTCCCAAACCCATGTGGTTCTGCCTGCATCTAAAAAACAAGGTGTAAAAAAAAGTTGCAAACAAAGATAACTATACGAAATTATCAGATATGGCCAATCGTATGACAGAAACCTGTATAAAATTGTTCTGCTGCATCCTTTGGTGGCTTGGCACTTGATGTTGGTGATTAATATCCATTCCAAAATGATTACCAAATGAGAGATTTGGCATTCCTTCCTATGTAAGTTTGCAGCAAGACTTTTAAAAATATATATGTAGTATTAATAGCAGCACCAACAAAAATAATAATGTGTACCATTATATCAATGCCTCCTTGCACTCCCATGTGAGGACCTTCAAGATGGGAGGCAGAAGATGGCCCATGGATCATATTTGTATTGTCTGTGACAAATGATGACCGTAGGAAATCCTGCTCAACAAGAATATCCATGAACAAAAGGTGTATTCATATTATTATATTAACTGAAGTTTGGGTCTGAGGCTCATGAATATACTCTCGAGAAAAAAGGGAAGTAAGACTGACCTGTTCTTTATTTGGCTGTGTTACGGTATCATCATTAGATTCAGTCACTTTCTTCGGTGGCCGACCACGGCGCTTTGCATGGGCTGACTGAGAGTTCTTTACTCCCTCTGAAAACTGAGGATTAAAAAGGCCTTGACCGTTTTCTGGTGCATCAGCCTCAAAGGAAAGAAGCATCGGCTGCCTGTCTCTAGCAGGTAGTCCATCATCCAGAAGAGATCTTTCCGCTTCTCTCAGTAACTTCAGAGTAACAAGGTACCTACTCTCAGATACAAACCCTAGATTGATCAGCTGGCTACATTGTGTGAACAAATAATCAGAGCGCTCAACAATGTCACTAAGGGGCATTTCATTAGGTTTCTTTGCATTAGAATATAATTTCTTATAGTCCCTTCTCCAGCGATCAAGAACATAATCTTTTGGGATCTCAAATATCTCCTGCAACTTCAACACAGACAGTGCATGTCTACACAGGATGCCAGTGAACTGAACGAAACCACATTCACACTCAATTTCAACTTTGGGCTCTTCTTTACAAAAGTAAACTTCATAGGTCCTGCTCTCTGTGTCCTTTCCATCTTCCATGTATGAGCATTCTTTCACTTCAAAAGTAACAAGTCGGCCATCAACTTTAATTGGCATACCATCACAATACATTGTTGCTTTCAATTCATCTTGAAATTTTCTGAACATGTTTATTGTGTAGGCTTTGGCCAGCTGCTCTTCCATGTAGAATTTTGTTACAGTCAATGGAGACCTATGGGAAGATTCTTCATCTGCTTGACACTCCTTCTTGTATTTGTTCTCTAATATCATCTCATATTTACTGAAAAATTGCTTCAAAGAAGTTTTTGGGTACACAAAGCCATCATAGTATGAGGAAATAGACTCACCACGCTGTGAAATAGACATCCCTGCCCAGAATTTATCTCTCAGATATGCAGGTGCCCAGAGTTGGCGATGCTCATAAAGGGAACTGAGGCACCCGTTTTCTCCAAGTCCATGTTCCTCGATAATCTTCTTCCAGTCCGTTTCAAACTCTGGAACCTTCAAAGATCCATATGTTACTTTCTTTAGTGCTTTCTTGATCGCTTTAAACTTTGCATGTTCTTTCAAGTTCTCTGCTACATCTTTCATAATTCGATACAGGCAAAGGCGATGTCTAACTTCAGGGAGAACTTCTTGAACAGCATCTAGAATAGCATTGTAATGTTCAGTGATGATTGCCTTTGGGCAGAGACCCTTCATACATGATAAAAAGGCTCTAAATAACCAAGCATAACTATCAGCACTTAGATCCGATAGTAAACCGGTACCAAACAGAACAGGCTGACCATGGTTATTCATCCCAGTGAAGAAAACAAGTGGCAAATCATATTTTTCTGTCAAGTATGAGGTGTCAAAGTAAACAACATCATGACCAAAGTAATCATTCGCTGCCCGTGACCTAGCATCACTCCAGAATAAGTTCCTCAAACGGCCCTGATTATCCAAATCTACTGAGTAGAAGAAGTAAGGATTCTTGTTCTGCATATTCCCAAAAAACTTCTGGATATATTCATCATCGCCTTCCCCAAATTTAAGCCTTCCTATCTCGGTGAAGTTAAGGTGTCCTTGCTCTTTTTCAGCTGGAATGTTCCTGCGACCCTTCAGTCGTGAGGCAGATCCCCCATTCTTGGCATCTGTTAGCTTTTCATAACAATTAATGAGTGATGTAGAGGACTGGTTTAGTGGATGGTTGTGCTCGAGCTTAGCATCATCAATATGAAGCCATCTATCTTGCCTTAACTTCAAAGAGATCCTTGCTGGACAATTTATCTTGGTCAACTCTCTCGATAGATAGCACGCATTTGCTCTCCCTCTCCCAGCTCGACTACATCCGATCACCAACCTTCGACACACCCCTGACTTTAAATACGATGACTTCAGAATGATCACTGAAAACCCAGAATCCTCAGCATATTGTTTATAGTACTTGAGAGCATCATCATAAGTTTTGAATCTCAGCCCAACACGCGGTGCGTTCTCATCCACCTTACCCTTGCCACCATCTTCCTGCCCGCTGTCATTATCATCCACAAGTATCACCTCCTTGCCCTCATGCAGCGGCACCTCCTTGGGCGAAATCCCTCCCAAATCCTAGTGAACCAAGCAAAGCATTACAAGTTTCCATAGCAGGCAGCACAAAAATAAATAAACTAACCTAAACCTCTAACCTGGGGCACCTCAACTTTTTTCAGCACTGCTCCATTGCCATGTAACTCTGCCCCATTACCATGTACCTCTGCGCCATTGGCATGTAGGTCTGCGCCATTCCCATCCACAAGAATAGACACACCGGCGAGTGTTGCCTCCCTCGCCAACTCTTCTAACATGGGGGCGGGCACACCATGGGACATGGGGGTTCAGTTTACCTGAACCCTAAAAATGGAAAAGTGCAACCACACCTGATTGACCTTGTGCCCTGAAGAAGAGGAAGAGCAGATTCAGACCATAAACTGAACGGGATTCAGTAAGCAGGCAAACCATGCAGCAATCAAATCAGCAAAGCAAAGGCCCTCAGACCAAACCTAGGGAAATCCCTCGAAGCAAGTCTTCTGGCGGCGCTGCCGACCTCCGGGCTCCGGCTCGGCTGCGGGCGCCGAGTACTGGCAGCGAGGCCGGACTGCGGGCCACGGTCGAAGTCGCGGGGCTGCGCCGCGAGGACGGTGCAGAGGGCGGCTGCAGCGAAGTCGCGGGGGGTCGGCGCGGGCCGCGGGCGGTGCGGAGGGCGGCGGCACGGGATGCGGGAGGCGACGGCGAGTCGGCGAGCGGTAGGAAGAGAATGGGATAAAGAAAATTAGGAAGAAAAAAATCTGACAGGTGGGCCGGTTCTCTGTGCTGCAGAAGCCAGCCTGCTGGCTTCTTTCACCTCTTCAGCTACAGTATTCCTCTGGCGGCAAATAAGCTGCTCTGGCTGCAAATAAGCTGCAATACAAGCAGCCGAACAAGCTGAAACGATTTTGGTGGAGTAGGCCTGGCTTCGCATTGTGACCGAAATGAGGTTATCATCCAAGCAAAGATATCAGGGGCCTAAAATTTACAGCTATACACAATTGATGTGGTGTGCCCAATAAACATGACCTTCGGATATCTAAAACAGTTCAACTAAATATGAATAGTTTTCCCCTCAAAAAAATATGAATAGTTTTAATTTTTTAACACCAACTTAGCAGTTCAATTACTATTTATTTTATATGTTTAGCGAATGTTCTTTATCAATTCAAGATCTATCGTTACAATTCACCTATTCTTAAACTTGCCATTATAATTCTTCTTCTACATAAATCTTACCATTTTCTACGTTTTCTATGGGTCTGGCCCCACAGACAGGATGTATATGTATATCCATTTTCATTGTGTCAATGAGATAAATACAATGTTAGATTCTATTATACATTTTTTAACAAAGTGACAAAACCATTTCTACTAATAATTCTAAGATTATTTCTTTTTATCCATATTTTCTTGCTAACGTTAAGACCACGAAGGCTTGTTGTAGTGTACGATGTTATGGGAGATTGTGGTAATTGCATTTTTTTTAAATATTTTCTATTTTTTTATATATTGTCATGCTTTTATTGTGTTGCCTTGGCGAAGTGTTTTACTCTGATTGAAAAATATGGGCATAAATCTACTTTTGAATTAAACCTAGAAAGTGTAATTTGTCAACCACAGAATTTAGGGAAAAACTTGAGTGGTACTACACCTGCACCTATGGGCATCCATTCATGCCACGTGTCCATACATAATCATCCAGTGAGATGTGGCAGTGCACCGTTGGATGTTTATGCCTAAACACGTGGTACGAACCCACCATATTCTTTTTCTGGAATTTTCGGATGCCATCATTTGGAAACAAAATATACTATATGTTTTGCACTTTTCCTAATCTAGAGTCGCCTGGGTTGTTTCAGGCGATGCTGCAGTTTGAGTTTCACGCGTGCAGGGCGATGCTTGTGCGGTATGTTCTGCTCATTGACAACTACCACAATAGATGATTACGGCATGTGTCCATTCGCGTTATAAACTAACAACTAAAATTAGTGGATTCAAACAAACATGCTAGTAAACCTAATTATTAGGTGAAAGACTGCTAGTTATTAGTTCCATTAGCATGTCTATACTTGCTAATAGATTCTAACGATAGACCTCTTCAACTCACTGTCCTACCACCTCTTAGCGAGTGGATCAAACAATCCCCTGCTAAAACTTAGATAGCTAAAAACTAGCAATGCTGCCTGTAGCTAGCTAATTTTTAGTGCTACTAACAGGCCCTAACCAGTAACCGCACGTAGACAAAAGAAAAGGCACACCAGAAACCATGAGCGGTTAATGGTGATACTACCGCATTGTCCGCACAACTCCACGGAACTGACGAATGACGATGCATCGAGCTCAAGCTATGCCCGCAGGTTGGTTGGTGTCGTAGCCGTCGTGCTCGTACTGGGGAGGAGCAGGGTTAGCCACAGGCGGCGGCTGCGCCCACTGCGGCTGTCCCATACTCCCATCTCGACACCCGGCGCCGGCTCGTCCGCCCGCTGGAAGGAGACGTAGGCCTCAATGGCGAACCCGGTGGCGATGGCGGACATGATGGACGCCCCGAAGAAGATGCCACTCCTGAGCTCGGTGCAGCCGTAGTCGTAGGCGCGGCCGTGCCAGCCCGGCCTCGAGAGACCCGCTTGATCGCCGCGCCGTACAGGAACATCACCGTCGCCATCAACACCGCCGCCCTGACGAGAAGGCATTTGAGCATCGGGCGCCTCGCGCAGGCAGAACTGCAGCGGCAAAGGTGCTCCGAGTCTACAACAATCGGTGGCTGTATCTAGGCGCGAGTACGTACCAGGCGCCTTCGTACCGCTTGTCGGCGGTGGCCCGCATGTGGTCGGCCGCGGGCCCGTTGGCCACGGTGGCGAGGGCCACCCCCATCAGCAAGAGCAGCGCCCCGGCGACGCCGCAGCCGAGCCCTGGATTGCGCCGGTACACGCAGTGCTGCTCGTCGAAGAACTCAGAGCTTACCAAACCCTGCGCGGCCGATCGATCGATGGATTGAAGTCGAAACATGCACAAAGCTAAGAATCGAAGAGCAGGGGTGAGAGTAGCAGGGTAAGGCGGATGGAGTGCGTAGCTTGCCTTGGAGTTCTTGCTCGCGACGAACCCCGGGACGGTCGCGGCGAGGCCGAGCACGGCCACCGCCACGCTCACCAACACCACGCGTTTCTGCATCCTGCAATGTCACACACCGCTCGATCTGCTTCTCCAACAACTGATGGAATGGAAAGATACAACCTCCGGCGGCCAAATATTGTTCAGCTGCTACTCTACCACGAAGGTCTGGTGTTAAGACAATATATTTGGGGAGGGCTCCTCAAAGGGGCAGGTGTGACACGTCTGCAAAAAAAAGGACCTCGGTTAGATTTTTAAATTTACGGCTGAGATCTACCACAACACCTTCTACCTTGAATCAGCTTCACCTATCTTCTATATCGACTTAGCTTCTTTAGATTCAGTTTGCATCAACCAAGCTTCTGTTCGGAATGTAGATAACCAAATATATATCTCAACTTCCGCTTCTCATTCAGAAAGAAAAAAAAAAAGCAGCTTCTACCTTGAATCAGCTTCACCTATCTCCTATGTTGAATCAGCTTCTTTAGATTCAGTTTGCATCAACCAAACTTCTGTTCGAAATGCAGATAACCAAATATATATCTCAGCTTCCGCTTCTCATTCAGAAAGAAAAAAAACCACTGTATATCTTCTCTTCCTCACGTCTCGATCTCGCGGGCGGCCACGAGGCGATGCCGCCGGCGCCAGGCGAGACGGCGGGCGCCGCCCTCCTCCTCCACCTCCACCTCCTCCCCTTCCTCCTCCTCCTCCTC
>CM041635.1:41101575-41141264 GCA_023333625.1 Bothriochloa decipiens | reverse complement strand
GCTATGCTCTTTCTTTATTCCTGATAGTGTACATTTATAGCTACTTACTAAATATTGGTTAGGCTAAATGTACGTGTCATTCAAAATCAATGATTAGAGGGTTACTAGCTGTTTTCTTGCAACAAATAATTATATAGCATGTTCAGAGATTAGCAATTGTAAAAAAATGTTGCTTTGTGCTTGCGTCTCATCATTGTCGATTGTAGAAAAAATAATGTTGTTTCGTGCTTCCATTTCATTATGTACAAAAAAAAGCATTAATGCATATAGCAGATTTAGCATGTCATAGTGCTGCTCCTTGTGTATGTGAAGGTTTATATTGCTGCTACTGACATCTTTAGTAGTTTTTAAGCTGTACATTTAACGGCCAAAGAACTACAGGACAGGTGTTGCACCATCCTAGGGACAATACCTGCAGAGCCATGTGGTGGATTCAAGCTACATATATAAAATCTCAGAGGCTAAGGCATAGATTATTCTTTATTTAAAAATTGTTATCTCAATAAATTCAGAACCTATCTATTCTGAATATGAATGCTCATATTTTGCAGAGATGGAATACTAAGAATTAGGATTTAAATTACCTGAACTCACCATTCAAACAAGTTGCAGCAACAATTTTGATTTGAGTGCCTTGTTTCAGAGGCGCAGGTTGATGCTCACGCATCGACATATTGGATTTTATTGCAAGGTTACCTAAAAAAGCTGTTGTCCTTTATATCCACACAATGTTTTAGGCTTCTAAAAGAGGTCATATCTGTGGATTAATTTATATTTTTTCCCCTATTATCCTTTTATGTCTTTAGATTACCTAAGGTAATTCGAAGGGATTTCTGGTGCCATTGGTTAAAACATTGTCGATGATGAGGTATGGCAATGGCATCTCAGAGGCATGCACAATCTGTGAAAACGAACAGCCAGATAAAGACCTATTGCAGCTAGAACTACAGGCATGCACATATGGCAAGGTACTGCATTTAGCGTATGAGACAATGCCCTTTCTGCTGCAGTTTTAGGTTGCTGCTGTCCAGCTTACAATTGGAAGAACAAAATACAGACATTGTTCACAAAACAATCTGACAAACAGACTATGATTTCTCTTCTTTGCCTTCAGTTACAATTCATCCTGTGGTATTGCGTTAAAAAAACATCCTGTGGTTCTTACTAATTAAGAGAAGAAAAAAACTACTTTAGGCAATACAAATGCATCTTTTGTGGACATTGGTTCACCTATGTTGACAATCTTTTCCTCCGCTATGAAATCTGATTCCAATCGTTAGTTTGTATTGATGCTGCATTTTGCTTTTTTCTTTGATTCAGATGTGGGAACTGAGTGTAGCTCAGTTGGTGAGCACTCCCGATTGGGAGGCCACAGGTCATGGGTTCAAATCCCCTCACTGGCCCCGTATGCCAAAGCACCGTGGAACGACCTAAATCCGACCTGTGGTGAGGTTCCTGTTGGACAACCCAGTGGATAGTTCCCTCGCGGTATCATTCACAGTGTCAGGACGGGGCGAGGTTCGGGGGTTTTTCTAGGAGAGGGGTCTAGAGCTTCTGCCTAATGCACTAAGAACTGGGGTGTCACCCCACCTCTCCTAGTTTTTTTTCTTTGATTCAGATGTCTTAAGCTAATGGTACCTACGCCTACAGCTTTTCCCAGATCAAATTCTGGTTTACAGAATGTTTGCGCCTTCTTTACTATACCATAGTGTCTGTAATTGGTGCCACATATAGTTGCAGCTTTAAATTGCCTGTTTGCTCACTAAATAGTAGACAAACTACTCTTTCTTCACCCACAATTTAAGAACACTATAAGACTTTCCTTTTATACATAATTTTCTTAGCATTGAATTTTCATCTTACAGTCTGATCGCATTTATTTCAAAAAGTGTTGTTCGCTTGCCGGCTTTGTGTAGGCTAATCACACCTACTCTTTTGAATACTAATATGAGCTCGAGGTCTATTTTGCTGACTGCTTTGTGGCACAACCTATTTACTCAGCTCCTTCAACCCCAACGTTCTTCGGCATGATCTTGACTATGGCACCAACATCAGAGATAAAGGTAATTCAATCCTTCTTCTTTATGGTTACCTGCCTGTAACTTTACCAATGCATTGTCTTTACTATTAATTTGGTTATACAACCGGAATGAATAAACAAAATCTCCTACAGGATACAGAACCGCAAAACCTTCTTTCTCTGCCAAGTATGTCTGGGATGTAAAAAAAAAAAAAATGATTCCTCTACTTGCTGGGTTGACCTTTCTTATGTTATTTGTGAATTTCAATTCTCCAATTTGTGTTACCAATTTGGGTGCCATGATGGTCACATACTTCCATTCTTTGATATAATGTCGGGTCCCCTGCCCTGTTGTCAATTGTGGGTATTTTATTTCAATGCCAAAAAGAATCAGTTCAGTTGCCTGTTGTATCTGTACCTGACCAAAACATTTGCCTGCTCTATTCCAGGTTCACCAATTTGTTTTCCATGGTTATTTGGTTTCCAGTCCAGTATGCTGCAGGTTCTCATGATCGCATTCTTCTGCAGCATCAACTATACACATTGACTCAACTTGGAAGGTACAGTGAGAGGCGTCAAAAAAAAAAAACTTGGAAGGTACAAATTGTGATCCTGTTCTATGTCTCTTCCCTGCTTAAAAGTGTATGTGCATATCTTATTGTCCAAAAGTAGCACACGGTTGGAACATGGTACCATTTTAGTAAGGCGGAAAATACACTATCCTTTTCTGTAGGTTCCAGATCATAGAGACCAGACAACTGCATATTATCTTGCTTTGTTCTCAGCATCTGCACCCACTTTTTTTAAAAACAATATCCCTTCATTAAAAATGCTTCTAGATAAATTAACTTGCCAAGGCAACGGTCTCCTTTTCTGATTATTAGGTCACGGGCCTACAGGTTGGGAAAATCAATGTTCTAACGACTTTTACCAGAGGCCTCCTCCTCTGGTCTAATTTGGTTCTGACCTTCAGGCCTCTCCAAACTATACCAGCTTTAAGAAAGTAGTAGCAAGATTGGAAGGTGCTGCAGTGTCACGGCATTTGAGTCAAAGAATTGGAGAAATAGTATGTTAGCCCGATAGTATTATTTTCATGAGATCCAAAAACATGGAAGCCTCTACAGTGTTGATTGAGCCACCAAATGTTGATTCATTTTCCTACTGAAGTCTGTAGGTAATTGCTAGCCTTACTTACCTATATTTATTATATATCGGATTGTCGTTACTGAAGACACTAGCTTTATGTACATGATATGCGAGGATTGTCGTTGTTGAAGACACCAACATTATGTACCTAATATGTGAGTGGTGAAATATTTGGGCCCATGTTCTTACAGGATAGGTAGCCGATGGTATAGAACAGATTCGTCGTTGCAGGTTAGTGCCCCATAGGTTTTTTTCTGCCATTCTTTTCTTTTTAAGATCCAACCCATAAATAGTACTGCTTACTGAAAATAGTACCCATAAATAGATCCTTATGTAAGTGCTATATTTATATAGCCTGCTATACAAAGTTGTAGCTGAATCTAATTTATCATCCTTCAAAATTCCCAGAGCAAACATATTAATGATTTATATGCTCTACTCTTGCCACTTCAGTAGTTTTGGTGCTATAATTTTCATAGCTAATAATAGACATGCCTTCTTTATTATAGCAAGTCAAGTTTATTTTTCGGTCCTACTCCCGTATGTTTTTTTAAAAGGTACATAACATGCTTAGTCAGCTAAAAACTTGCATGGGTGCTACTAGGATTGCTTGCTTCTTACCAAATATAGTGCAGGTACTTTGATGCCAAGCATTACTTACCAATTAGAAATATTATTATTTTTTAATCTTAGGCTGTCAAAAACCTGTATTTTGCAGGACATGCAGCAAAAAGGAATCCTAAATTGTCGGATAACATATACTTAGGCCAACCAAGCTCAACATCTTTAGCTGAGCACAAGGATACTGCCATTGAACCAGCTGCAGATCATGAAAAAAGTGAGATGAATGCAAGTTCCCTTTTCGGTACATTCTCTAAGAGGTAGGCATCCATTTTCCTTAAGTGTTGCCACTGATAATGCATGTTTTTACTGAACGAGCTACTACAGGCTTCTCCAATTGCAAGATATATCAGATATCCCTGGACTCAAGCGTAGTTCATGCAACATATGTAAAGCCCTCCTGGACAAGCCAACCATCATTCGTAAAAATCTAAGAGTAACAGGTATACCTCAATTTGCCTCCCTCCGTTTATTTCTATACAAGTTCTAAATTCACTCAACCTTGTGTTGCAACCATAGATGACCACAACTGATCAGAAGGTTATTTTTGCGATGTTTTAAGTTGAATGCACATAATTTTAATAGCAGATCATTAGATACATAGCTTCCAATATACTTAACTAGGTTCTGACAAAGATAATCTGGCAGGACAGCGGATGTGTTGCATGTGCATAATTCCTGAAAGAAGTCCATCAAAGCATCAGATCACACGAGTCATTGCTTTCCAAATGATACCGGAGGATCAAATGAAAGTGCAGATTAACTATTTTTTGCTCCATGTAAAATACTTGCATGCTAGCGTCAAGGGCTTGGATTGCGAAATAACAGTTCCGTTCAGAAAATTGGTTGCGTATCTTCGGTTTCCTTACATTGATTTGTCTCTGTGTCAAAAGTTCTGTTTGGTTCACAAACTATTTGCTCTATCCACAGGTGTTCTTAATCTATGTTTGCTCATATAATGTTAACAACTAAACACCTATCTATTTGACTTTAACTCAGTCGTTTGTGTCGCCAATATATACTCACATATGAACTTAGCTGTGGCATATGCGCCTTCATCTATTGTACTGAAAATCTATACAGTTTGTTCAGATTTGTGACTACATTATGTACATAATCTAACTACACCCATGTTCTATGTACCAACCTGTGTAATATCTAATGAAAACATATGATACGTCTAATTTTATGAAACTTCCGTGGTATACTGGCACGGGCGCGCGAAACCGCGCGCTTCGCTACTTAGTGTGAAAACGAACGGTGCAGCGCTCAGCTGCTGTACATTCACGGCTGTGCTGTTCACCTTATAGACTTCCAAAAGCTTTTGGCCAGCGTTCACATTTGGCTCCGGCTGAAAGGCTGTGACAATGTAAGAGGTGTGCTGGTGCTGCAACCCTCTGATCATCTGGTCAGTACACAGTCCTCTTGCGTGTTGCAGCTGCTCTGCGTCGGGCACAGGCGTCGATGGACGCGCCTTGACCTTGAGGGGCTGAGGGCGACCATGGCCGCGCCTGTGCTGCAGCTGCTGCGCGTCGGGCGCGCGGCCGTGCCAACAGGCCAGGAGTCTCCAGAGTATTCCGCGTGCAGCGATAGCTCTCTCGGTTTCCCTTTTTTACTTTTTCTAAATTGTTTGCTCCCAAGACATGCCGAGCTACTAGTACCTCAGCTATGTTTGTTTTGAGGCAAATTTGAAACCGTCAAACTGCGTTTATTTTGGGAGCGAGGGACTAGTTGTCAGCCCAAAAAAGTCTTATAGCGCCTTATCAAGTCAAATGGAGAATTAAATCTAACAAGGTAGATTAGCCGTGTGGCCACCATAACACGTCATCAAACATACTCCGTCTCACAAATAGATGCACATTTTTGACTTCTATGGTTCTTGTTTAACCATTCGTCTTAATCAAAAAGTTTTAATAAATATTACTTATTTTATTATAACTCATCTTATCATTAGAGATTCTAAGGATTTATTTATTTTATTATTTGCATATAACCAATTTAACTAAGGTGAATGATCAAATAAGAATTGTAGAAGTCAAATAAGTGCATTTATTTATGGGACGTTATATATCGTGCTTGATATCAGTGCTCAGAGCTCGGCCCGCATGGCGTCTCAAGATACTCCCTCCGTCCGGAAATAAGTCTTCTTTTTGACTTTAATACATCATGTTTGACCGTCCATCTTATTCAAAATTTTTGTACAAACATCATTCACTTTAATATGACTTATTTTATCATTAAAAATACTCTAATAATAGTTTATTTATTTTATAAATTATACAAAAATTTTGAATAAGACGAGCGGTCAAACATGATATGGTCAAACATGATATATCAAAGTTAAAAAGATAACTTATTTCCGGGCGGAGGGAGTATCTCTCAATAGCTGTAAGTAACCTTTCCGTGTACCACTCCGACATGTTTCTCTGTCTGTACCACTCTAACCTTGTCCAATCTAGATTGTGTTTGATTCCTAGGTGTCAGCTCTGTCTTCTAATTTAAAATTGTACATTTCAATTATACGTGGAGATCCATTACAACAACACTACTTGACAAAACATTAGCATCTTACTAATAGGCCTCAGACATAGTATTAACTAGGTGAATACCCCGCGCGTTACTACGGGTATTCTAAATAATTTAAAAAGAAATTAAACTATTTATATTTATTGTTATATGAATGAAACTATCTTAAACTAATTTTGATGAATGGATTGACACATCTTTGTGGGAAACTAAGAAACTATCATAATTATATGTGCTAGTTGGCCATAATTACAATGGATTGATTAGTGGATTGTTGATGTGGATAGCTTGCATGTTGAGAGAAATCTCTAGTGAGGTTTATCCTTATAGAAGATATAGATCCATCATTAGCAATAATAGTTGGCTCTATGTTAGAAGAACAGAAAAAGGCAAGGAAGAACAGCAAACGATGATCATCTCTAGTTTCCAAAGGAAACAGATAGAAAAAAGTGTCATGAATGGATTAACAAACAACAACACATGGAGCCAGCTGATGAACCCTGTAATTGTGTCATCGTAGACGTAAGTACTGCACTTACAATTGGCTGCACATCGGCAGCCTCAACCAAAGTTCAAAGACCACCACCAAAAGAGTGACGATGGCCACATTTGAAAGGTCCCTTGGTTGGTTTTGATAATTGAGTGACAACTTTAGGTTAGACTAATGTGTTTATGTTGAGATACACATGAATTAGACACAGGTACATGTGTGTGAGCAACATATGCCATGGTGGTGGAAATGGCTTGGAGATGTTGCAAGACTTATACATGTGATGATAAAGGAGCTCATTGCATATGAGACATGACATGGAGTCATGTGACCAAGATGGAGAAGATCAAGATGATGCTTGGCTCGATGAACCAGTTAGATGTGTGAAGGGCAAGTCAAGGCATTGAAGCGATGGACCATAAGACGGTGAAGCTTGAGCAAGACTTGGCGTCGATGGACCGACTCAACGGTGAAGAGAAAGTGAGGTCAAGATCGATGGACCAAGAAGGTTGTGTGATGATATGAAGTGAATCCTATCATTTGGTGATCGTGTCGATGCATGTGTTGCATTGGCACATGGGAAGAAGACGGTGGAAATGAAAATGCACAAGGCAAAGGTATAACCTAGCTAAGGCATTTTATTTCACCGGTCATGAGGTGTGTAGAGAAGTTGATGACTGGATTTAGGATTAATAGCCGTACTATCAAGAGGGGCAAACTTGTTTGCATATCGGTCATCTAGTGCCACTTGAGAGCGATATAACATTACGGCATGCTAGGATTGAGTGGCGTTGTGAGAGCAAGTGAAAATCCTTTGAAGATGATTGTGAAAATGCTAACACACGAGCACATGGTGATGTCTCTTGGCGGTGTTGGCACATTTTGCAAAGGTGGTGATATTTGTAGGGTTGAGATGGCTATTTTCTATGGTGCTGGATGCAAATCGTTGAAGAAATCATGCTAAATCTTGGTTACAAGGTGGTACTCTTGTTGGTTAGCATGGTGAAGAAGGAGGCGTTCACAGAGACGTGTTTGGCGCTGTGTCGAGGGCGTCACACGATGGGGTACTTAGCGTCGGATGCTGGCCCCACGTTCGGCCCGTTGGGCGGCTAGCTGCTGAGTCGGCATTGGCGCCGGACGCGTCTAACTCTACGCGTCGGACGCTGGTCTAGGCGTCTGTCGCTCACTACTTGATGGCGTGCTGAGATTGAATGCGTCGGACGCTAAAGCCGAAAAGTGTCGGACGCGTCAGTGGACCTCCGGACGCTACTCAGTGAGGTCTGGTTTTCGCGAGCAACCATCGGACGCGTCCGGAGGTGTGCATCGGATGCTGGGTCTAGCATTCGGAGCTCCAATGGCTAGCTGGCTCGGCGCGTGGGTGAACGCATCGGACACGTCCGGACGACAGCATCAGACGCTGCGTCCGAGCATCTGATGGTCCCGAAAATAGCCGTTTGGGAGTGTAACGGTTGGCTTTTGAGTGGGGGCTTATAAATAGCCCCTTGGCCGATGCTGAGCACCTTGGGGACTGGGTGTCCACCTTGGAGAGTGCTTGGAGAGCCCTCTACTCACTCTAACTTGATAGTGTTCATCCAATTAATTGAGTGAGCGATTCTAATATGTTGCATTGAGAGATTGCATCGAGTGGCACTAGGTGTTCGTGTTGCAAGCTGGTGTGCTTGTTACTCTTGGAGGTTGACACTTCCTAGATGGCTGTTGGCATTTCTTAATGCAATCACCAAAATAGGCAAGATGCCTATCCTGGCAGCCACGACAGAAATGCCTTTGTTGGCGACCCATAGCAACGCTACTAGAATTGTATCTCTAGTAACGACGTAAGAGGTGTCGTGATGATAGATCGTAACCTTTTAGAGATAACATCCGCAAGCGCACGGATCTATCGTTGTAGCATTTCAACCGGAAGTATTTCAGGTATCGTTATTTATATTTTCCCGTAGGAAGGCGGGGGTACAAATACTTCTAGCATAGATATGTTATGACTTCATATCTGAAACATCCTCAATTTTCCACGAAGGGAAAATACACAGAATGGCGGATAATATAATAGTTTGAAGCTTCAAACCATCTCATTATCTCGCAATAGTCGATACAGGATCCATACATCGTACAAAAGATTACAATTAGGGGGAATTACATAAATAATTCATCGCCACACTGGCGGAATCATCAGAGTAGCAGCAGCCTCTGGAACAGCTGCAAAAGGCGGAAGTACAATAAAATCTCCACAAAGAAGCCTGAGCGTAGGAACGAGACGTCTACTCCTCCTCATCGTCATAGTCGTAGTCGGGCTCACCTGCCAAATAATTTTCAGTACGGTTTGTACTGGCCACATCTCCCACCCTATGCTTTGCTTTTGCTATGTAGTATTTGGTGGGATGCAAGGATATAATCAAATCGACCTATTATGTGGCTGTAGTTTCCTATGCAAACAGTGACCAATATTATATAATATAATTCATCAAATTTTAATCCATCTCAACCACACATCCAAACCCATTCCATCACCATCACACACATCTCACCCTCTCGCACTCAGTCGACAGGTCCAACTCCCTCTCGGAGCCTGTCTCAGCGGCTCACAGCCGGAAGGGTAACACCAGGGGAGAAATAGAAGGACTCCTCTCACTACTCCCGAGAAGCGTGGGTCTTAGGAAAGAGCCATACCAGTGGCCCACGGACTATATATAGATTCATAAACTCTGCAGAGCGTGTACTCCCGTAACCACAAGATCACTATCATCGGCGGTGCCCCGCCTAAGCTGATTCCGGCTGCTTTCTAACCGGTGCGATGCCACCCTACCACTCAGTACTGGGACATCCCGGATAGGTACCACCGGCACACTGAGACTGTGAGACATAGTACCGGGCCCCCGTGGTCACTATGCTGTCTAAGGAGGGTGTGGGTCTCCACGCCCGTACCTCCCGACACTTTCTGCTAACAACCTAGTAGTAGTGGCACCGTCCTAGCTAGTCAGACATCCGTCTCTCGCCCATTCAAGAGCGAGTGGTGAGCACGTAAGTCCCAAGGTTCCGGTCCTCAAGAGATATCAGGTCCTAGGGGGGATCAGACAGGATTATCTTCTCTTTTGGACTACAACAGTCCGTGCTACAACAGCACCTCCTTCCCGGGGCTTCGCTCCACGAAGGTTCTCACCTCCGGGATCTCCTTATGCATCACAATGTGCCCGCCACAAGCACCTCACACGGGAATGCCCAGAACACATTCCCCGGCAAGACTCGCCCACATGGCTCGTCGTAGAATCCTGTCCGATCGACTCAACCCTCACCACACACCCAAGACGCACGCAGCACTCTCCCCAAGTAAAGTGGCACCACGTGCCTTAACCATATGACCATACTCTCCACCACGCATCATTATCACACAGATATAAGCGTAGTAGAAGTAAAGCATCATAGATAAAATAAGCAAGCGTCTAGCCTATCAGCAGGTGTGCAGGAGTAAGGTTGCGACAAGGTAAAGGCTCATCAAGCAGTTCTATCATGCAACCTATCATCAGGTGATATTCATAATTAAAGCACTAGCAACTAGATATTATGCCATGTGTAATAGGATCTACGAGGTTGGGTGGGGTGTGGCACCTGTGAAGTCATCACCGAGCTCCTCCTCGTACTCGTAGTCGTCCTCCTCAAGCTGATCCTCCTCTGAAACGAGACATAATAGCCGCGTTAGCGGCTCCTATAGAGTCAACACAAAGAAGCAATAAAATTCAATAACTCCAAATGCACTCATACACAAGCCTATGACGTAGAGCTTATTTTTATGAAAATTTGGACACTTGGTTCATATTTTTCGGAGTTCGTATGAAGAAGTTATGAATTTCCGAAGTTTATTCTATTTTCGGAAAAAGAAAAAGGGCAGATTAACCTGGTGCTGACACGTGGCAGCTCCTGATTGGGCCACGTGGCGTGCAGGAACAGTGCAGCTGAGGATGTGCTGACGTCATGCTGACATCAGCACTGACGGGACCAATCAGCGGCTGACAGGTGGGGTCCACTGTCTGGTCACTGACAGGCGGGGCCAGGTCAACGGTCAACGTTGACAGGTCTCGTCTGGGCCTCGAAAGGACAGGGCTGGATCTGGTTCGAGTTAGGTCGGCACTGTACACTCGAGGTGGGGCGGTCCGGGCGACCCCTCGAGAACGGAGTTTCGCTCGGGCGAACGGACTGGCCTCGAGAACGAAACTTCGCTCGGCGAACGGGCATGACCTCGAAGACGGAACTTTGTTCGCACGAATGGGACAACCCTCGAGAACAGTGCGTCCCTCGAGACTTGACCGTCTGGCCTCGAGCCGGGACCTCGACTCGGGCAGGGCCTCGATTAGGGCCAGGACCTCGACTCCGTCGGTCGGACCCTCGACTCGTCGGGTGAATCCTCGACTCCGTCGGGCGGATCCTCGACTGTCGGGTGGACCCTCGACTCGTCGGTCGGACCCTCGACCTCGTCGGGCGGAACCTCGACCTCGTCGGGCGGACCCTCGACCTCGTCGGGCGGACCCTCGACCTCGTCGGGCGGACCTCGACCTCGTCGGGCGGACCCTCAACTTCGTCGGTCGGAGCATTAGCTGAGCTACGTGGCTGGTCGGCTAGGTGCTCTAACTCAGGGAAATCGACCCTCAGGCCGGTGGCGGTCAGCGAGGCTCGGCGGCGGCGAGGCTAAATTCGCCGGCGAAGCCGGGCATTGGTCTCCATCCTCCTCCTTGCCCTTCGATTGGAGAAGCTGGGATCTCCATGAGCTAGCTACCGGGGCTAGTCGAGGCACGGCGGGGCGTGCGCGGCTCGGCGGCCACGGCGGACGCTCCGGCGGCCAGAGTCCGGGGAGGCCAGAGCTGCAAAAGTGCGTGGCTCCAACTGTGGCCCGTGCCGGCTCCAAGAGGTTGCCAAAAACGTGCTCTAGACTACGGCGAAGCTATCGGTCGCGGTAAGGAAGGAAACAGGGGTAAGGGGTGCGAGAACATCGACGATGTACTGGTGGTGGCCATGGCCGAGCAGGGCGAGGGCGGGGATGCTTACTCGCGCAGCGACGGTCGAGGCAGGTGACGCAGGCTTGGTGGCGACTCGGTGCAGGGGAGCGAAGCCGGGCGTCGAGGTGGGTATGCGGCGCTCCCAGGTCCTCCTCAGCGCGCGGACGGCGGCAGCAGCAGCACTCTAGCTCCGCCTCCTTCCTGCTCCTCCCTCCTTCTCTCTCTCTCGACCGATCTGGCGGCGGGTCTCCACAAAGACGGCGGGGCGATGGGGAAACCCTAGAGGCCAGGGTGCTCCTCTTTAAATAGGCACGGCGGCCGGCCATGGACGGCGGAGGCAGAAGATGCCCATCGGGCGGCTGTGCGCGGCCACGATTAGGGTTAGGGTTCGGTGAAGCGCGGCGCAAGCAGGCGGTTAGATGGACGGCGCGGGACGCGGCCGTACTCGGGCGGACGGCGGAGGCGCGCGGTGCACAAAAATGGTGCGTCGGACGCGACGCGCGGTCGACAGAAGTGGTAAAAGGAAGGAGCTGACAGCTCGGTCCCACGCGTCAGCGGGACGGGGCGGCGAGCGGCGGAGACAGGCCCATGTTGGGCCGTCCCGGTTAACTGGGCCGCGGCAGCGCGCGAGCGAGCGCGCGCGAGCGGGTGTCGGGACGCGGCAGCGCGTCGAGCGCGACTGGGCCGACTCTCGAGGCAGGCCGGTCGGGCGAGCGCGCGAGCGAGCGGGCAGGCGGCAGCGCCTCGAGCTCGGGCAGGCGGTCGAGCTGGGCCTCGAGCTCGGGCAGGCGGTCGAGCTGGGCCTCGAGCTCGCAGCAGGCCTGCGGTCGAGCGCGCGGACGAGCTGGCCAGCGCGGGGGAGGTTCGGTAGCAGGCATATATGCATACATACATATAAAAGGTTATTCGATTTTTATTAACATCACATAAAATCGAATAAGAGGCGAATCAAACTCTGGTTATTTAAATGCAATGCTCGGGCTATCGTCAGGTGCTATTTGTGCAACTAGGTTTCCTACATGACATCCACCATACACTGGTAAACTTTAGAAAAATTTTTGAAAGCCCGTATTTTTAGAGACCGGATTTCTAGGGTTGTTACAGTCCTACCCCCTTATGAGAATCTCGTCCTCGAGATTCAAGAGTGTAACTTACTCTTCAAAAAGGTAGGGGTAGAGCTTCCTCATTTCTGACTCCTTCTCCCAAGTTGCTTCCCGTTCTGTGTGATTGCTCCACTGAATCTTCAGATATGGTGTGCTGGAATTCCTAGTTTCCTTGGTGGTTCTGTCCATAATGCGGACGGGGTGCTCTCTGTACTCCAAAGTGTCCTGAATATCGAGTGCCTCTGCGGGTATCGGATGCTCTGGCGGCTGCAAACACTTGCGCAGTTGCGACACATGGAACACTGGGTGTACTCCTGCCAGTTGTGGGGGCAACTCTATTCTGTAGGCAAGCTTGCCAATCCTTTCACTGATTCTGTACGGTCCCACATATCTTGGTGCTAGCTTTCCCTTTACATGGAACCTGACGGTTCCTCGAAGCGGGGAGACCTTGAGGTAGACATAGTCTCCTACCTCAAACTCGAGGTCTCTGCGCCTCTTGTCGGCATAACTCTTTTGACGACTCTGGGCAATTTTTAGATTTTCTCGTACCTGAGCGACTCCTTCCTTGGCCTCCTTAATGGTGGCCGGGCCAAAGAATGATCTTTCACCCGTTTCAGACCACATCAAGGGTGTTCTGCATGGTCTTCCGTACATAGCTTCGAAAGGTGACATCTTGAGGCTAGCCTGGTAACTGTTGTTGTAGGAGAACTCTGCAAAGGGCAAGCTCTTCTCCCAATCAGTCCCATATTTCAGAACACAAGCTCGAAGCATATCCTCAAGTATCTGGTTCACTCTTTCTGTCTGCCCATCTGTCTGAGGGTGGTATGCGGTACTGTAATCTAGCTTGCTGCCGATTGACTTGTTCAGGGCTTTCTAGAACTTGGACGTATACTGCGGCCCACGATCGGATATTATACTCTTAGGGGCTCCATGCAGCTTGAGAATGTTCCCAACATACAAATCTGCTAGCTGGCCGACTCGGGCATCAGTCCTGATGGCTAGGAAGTGAGCTATCTTAGTCAAGCGATCGACTATTACCCATATGGCATCATGGCCCTTCGGGGTTCGAGGCAAACCCACAATGAAGTCTATAGAAATGCTATCCCACTTCCATTCAGGTATATCCAGCGGCTTTAACAGCCCTGCAGGTCTCTTATGCTCAGCCTTGACGCGTTTGCAAATGTCACATCTAGCAACATGCTCTGCTATGTCTGATTTCATATTTTTCCACCAGAATTTCTTCTTCAAATCAGCATACATTTTAGTACTGCCTGGGTGGATACAATACTTGGAATCATGACCTTCTGATAGGATTTCGTTGCGGATAGCTGGGTCGGCAGGCACACAAATTCTGTCCTTGTACCAGTAAGTGCCTAGCTCATCCTCACTGAACTCTGGGCACTTGCCTTGTGTCAGGAGTTCGTGTATCTCCCAAATTTCTGGGCAATGGCGTTGGGCTTCACGGATCCTATCCATGAGGGTGTAGTGTACGCGAAGCTCATTCAACAGGCCATGAGGTATCACCTCCATCTGTAACTCATCAATGCCCTTTTGCAACTCCGTGGGCAAGGCGGTGGTGAACAAGGCATGACAATGACTTTTGCGGCTAAGAGCGTCAGCGACCACATTGGCCTTCCCAGGGTGATAGAGAATCTCCACATCGTAGTCGTTAAGCAGCTCGAGCCAACGACGCTGTCTCATGTTCAGATTTTCCTGGGTGAAAAAGTATTTCAAGCTCTTGTGATCGGTGTAGATCTCGTATTTGTTCCCTATCAGGTAGTGCCTCCAAATCTTCAAGGCATGGATCACAGCTGCAAGCTCGAGATCATGGGTGGGGTAACGCTGTTCATGCTCCTTAAGCTGGCGGGAAGCATAGGCAATGACTTTCCCATTCTGCATTAGAACACAACCAAGCCCGAAGCGAGATGCATCGCAATAGACCACAAAGTCCTGGTGGATGTCGGGCAAGGCTAGAACAGGCGTTGTGGTGAGCTTCTCCTTCAGGGTCTGAAAACTTTGTTCGCATTGGGGCATCCATTCAAACTCTTTGGTCTTCTTCAGGAGGTTGGTCATGGGGCGAGCTATCTTGGAAAAGTTCTCGATGAATCGGCGATAGTAACCAGCCAATTCCAAGAAACTTCTCACATCAGTCACATTCCGTGGCTGCTCCCATTCCTTCACTGCCTCAATCTTGGATGGATCGACAGCCACTCCATCAGCATTGAGCACATGTCCTAGGAAAGCGACCTCCTCAAGCCAGAACTCACACTTGTTGAACTTGGCATAGAGCTGATGTTTTCTCAGTTTCTCTAGCACCATCTTCAGATGTTGCTCATGCGCTTCGGCGGTGGCCGAATAGACAAGAATGTCATCAATGAAGACCACCACGAACTTATCCAGCTCCTGCATGAACACTTTATTCATCATGTTCATAAAATAAGCCGGCGCGTTTGTAAGGCCGAAGGACACGACGGTGTACTCATACTGCCCATATCTGGTGACAAATGCTGTCTTAGGAATGTCCTCCTCTCTGATTTTCATCTGATGGTAGCCTGATCTGAGGTCGATCTTGGAGAAGTACTTGGCGTTGCGAAGCTGATCAAGCAGGTCATCTATCCTCGGCAAAGGATACTTGTTCTTTATAGTTACGGCATTCAGGTTCCGATAATCAACGCACATCCTCTGCGTTCCATCCTTCTTCTTAACAAACAGCACAGGAGATCCCCAGGGCGAGGCACTGGGCCTAATGAACCCTTTCTCGGATAGTTCCTCAAGCTGTTTCTTAAGCTCCTTAAGCTCGTCAACTGCCATACGGTAGGGTCGCTTGGAAATCGGACTCGTACCAGGCATCAGGTTGATCACGAACTCAACATCTCTGTCCGGTGGCATTCCTGGTAGCTCTTCTGGAAAGACGTCCGGGTACTCGCAAACTACGGGCACTTCCTCCAGTGACTTCTCTTCCAAGGCACACAGCATGGATATATCTGTCCCTTTGTTTGGCTCACATTTGACCTGACGGCCACTTGGATGGGTTATATCCACAAATCTGGGTGAGCAAGATATCACTCCTTTGTTCTGGGTTAACCAATCCATCCCTAGAATGACGTCTAGGCCTCCGAAAGGTAGTAAGGTAAGATCAGCAAGAAAGGTAAGACCCTCGATGGTGATACTCACTCCCTTACATATTTTGGTACAACAAATGTTGCCCAAGGGTGAACTGGTGTATAAGGCCTCTTTTCGTGGAGTGACAGGTATGAGGTGCTCTCGAGCAAACTTGGAGGATATATATGAACATGTAGCACCTGAATCAAACAGCACGGATGCCTTAACTCCAGGCACTAAAAACATACCGTACACCACGTCGGGGGCACTCTGGGCGGCCTCTGCTGAGATGTGGGTGAGGCGGCCACGGGGTGCTCCGGATGGCATCTGCTTGTGCGGGGTGCCTTGGTTCTGCCTGGCGGGCGCTGGTGTAGCTGGTGCAGCCTTGTTTGGGCACTCGGCGGCCTTGTGACCTGGCTGGCCACAAGCGAAGCAAGTGTAGGTCATGCCGCCTGTGGGGGTTGGCGCGGCGGACCTCCACGTGCTACCTCCAGGTGCGGCACGAGCGTATGCTTGGCGGTCCTGAGCAGGGCGGGGGTAGTTGCTGGTGTGGGTACCACCGCCCCGGCTCGAACCGTGAGCCGCTCCCTGGGCGAAGCGAGAGCGGGGAGGCTGAGAGGTCTCACCACGCGACCTCCGTGGGGCAGGTGCGCGGGAGGTGCCCTCAGTACGGCGCTTCTTGTTCTTGCCAAGCGCCTCCCTCTCCGCGAAAACCTCGTCGCGGTCCTTCTCAATCTCCATGCACCTGTCAATCAGGTCACGCAGGGTGTGGCTCTTGGTGCCTGAGAGAGAGAGCCTGATATGACTAGACAAGCCCTTGCGGTAGTAGTACATCTTCTCCTTCTCAGAGTTCACCACTGAGACGGGTGCATAGCATAGCAGGTTGGTGAAGCGGGTGGTGTACTCATGCACCTTGTCAGCTCCCATGGAGATGTTGCGGAACTCGTTCTCCTTCTTCTCCAGCGCACCTTCACGGATGAAGAATGCGCGGAACTCGTCCACAAACTCATCCCAGGAGATGTTAGCGGGGTCTCGGTGGGTTTCGCAGAGGCTGTCCCACCAAGATCGTCCAGCACCCACAAGCTGGTGAGTTGCCAAGCCAACGCACTCCTCGTCAGTGCAGGTGGTCAAGTCCAGCTTCTTCTCAATCTCCTTAAGCCAATCATCAGCAGCGATAGGGTCGATGCTAGTGCCATCGAACGTCGGGGGCCTCAGCTTGAGAAAGAACTCCAGCTTCTTGTAGAAATCATCGCGGGGCTCCCGTTGCTGGGGGTGCAGCATGCTCTCAGCTAAGACTCGAAGAAGTTCGGTCTGCTGGGCCATCACATCCGCCAAGAGTGGCACGGGAAGTGGTGGTGGAGCTGCATCTCCTCCTGCGGCAGGCTCGGGCTCAGTAGCAGGCTGTGGCTGTCTTCCAGCCACACCTCTGGCAGCTAGTTTCGGCTCAACTACCGGTGGTGGCGATGGGTGTGCAGGTCGTGGGGTGGCAGCGCGGGGTGGCTCCTCAAGGTCGAGGGGTATGCGACCAACGCGTGCACGACCACTTCTGCGTCCGCGGCCCCTGGCGGGCACGGGTGAAGGAGAGCGGTTTCTCAGGCGGCTGGCACGACGAGTGGACATCCTGCTCAACAGAAACCTTAGATTAGGGCATACGCGCTTAATATAACTTTGACATTAAAGATATACTATTTTGAAATAATTTTAAAACATTGCTAATTTATCCAACACTCAGACGAAGAAGCATGAAGATCCAATAAGATGCGATAAAAACCAAATCATTCATTACATCAGGGAGGTTACATGGCGATGTCTTTAGCGGCTACGCTTGGAGACTCGCGAGAAACGTACTACACGCAGGTAGTCTAACAAAAAGGGTGGACAACTACTCAACATCATGGTGAGTCTGGTCACTTGGCCATACAGGGCTCATAACCTCCTGACCTGATATTACTCTAGACCATCTCTAGAGGCTGGTCCAAACTGTAAGCTATGGGAGGTATACCGATGCCAGAAGCCTGGATCTGCTCGTCGGTCATCTGAAGGCGAGAGACATAGCGACGGGCCTCCTCGAGCTGAGGGGTGGACACTGCCTGTCCACTAAGTCCAGTGGTGGGACATCCACTCAAGTTGAGGCGAGATTGCCCCAGCTCAAATGTCTCAACCCTGACTCTCTTACGGCCACGTAAGGGAAGCTCGTCCTGCAACTCCTCGTACTCTCTGACCCTCTTACGATCTGACCTCTTCCAAGCTTCCACAGTGCGTTTGAGCTTATCCATGAGGTATACCGTCTTATGGACATAGTTGATCAAGTGTCCCTGGTTGTAGCTAGCAAGGGTGTATTCCTGTAGCAGCTTCCCACGTTGAGCCTTGCACTGCTCACGGAGTTTGTCCCTGTAGGCAGCATCTTGACTCTTTTCCTGGAATCTCTTTGCAATGTCTTCGTTCTTCTCAGCCATAGTGGTCTCAAGCTCCCGGATGTTCTTGTTGAGTTGGCTGTTGTGTATTTGAAGCTTATCCATTTCGCTCATCAGACTAGTGATCTGATCCTGGTGAACGAGCTCTTTGCGTGCTATCTCACGCTCTAGATCCGCAATCTTTTGCTTCCATGTCGCTTCCTTATCCTCTGACTTGCGGATCCTCTCATCAACTTCCATCAGGTAGCGACGATCACGGCGTCCCTTCCGCTCCAACTCAGCAATGTACATTTCCTGGCACTGCATGTACATCATGGAGGCGCGGTGGCAGGGGTTGCGGTCGACTCTGGTATTCTGCTCGATGTAGATGACCTTTCCCCAAGTATCCTGCTGATCATCGAGGGCACGAGGAAGCAGACGAAAGCGACTTTCCTTCAGATAGTCAGCTCCGTTGCGCAGCACAGTACGGAGTGGCTGGCGTGAAACGGTCTGAACACACATGCCGGTGTCGTTGTCGAAGGCGAAGTCAGTGAAGGCGGTAACTTCGGGCAGGTTCATGCTTGCAGGCACGTTGATGTGGACTGCCTTGTAGTCCTCGATGCCTCCTTCAAGGGTGGGCTTGCCGCGGCAAAGATACTCGACGTTTTCCACGGGAACACCTAACTCGGTGAGAACCTCGCGAAGCACGTGAGCATAGCCTCCATGCTCCGTTCCATCGAGTCTGAACTCAATGACATCCATTGGCGGTAACGGACCAAGCGGCAAGTTGGGGTCCATCTGCAGGTGACACGAGAAAGAAGTTAGAAAAGTTGCAGAAAGAGGTAAGCCATGCATAAAAGCGTATGCAATGGTCGGTGTATAACCGAGAGATTTCAAGATTTTCCTAATTCTATCGTCCAATCCTATGGGTCTCGTCCTAGGGTCAAGCATGGCTCTGGTACCAACTGAAACATCCTCAATTTTCCACGAAGGGAAAATACACAGAATGGCGGATAATATAATAGTTTGAAGCTTCAAACCATCTCATTATCTCGCAATAGTCGATACAGGATCCATAGATCGTACAAAAGATTACAATTAGGGGGAATTACATAAATAATTCATCGTCACACTGGCGGAATCATCAGAGTAGCAGCAGCCTCTGGAACAGCTGCAAAAGGCGGAAGTACAATAAAATCTCCACAAAGAAGCCTGAGCGTAGGAACGAGACGTCTACTCCTCCTCATCGTCATAGTCGTAGTCGGGCTCACCTGCCAAATAATTTTCAGTACGGTTTGTACTGGCCACATCTCCCACCCTATGCTTTGCTTTTGCTATGTAGTATTTGGTGGGATGCAAGGATATAATCAAATCGACCTATTATGTGGCTGTAGTTTCCTATGCAAATAGTGACCAATATTATATAATATAATTCATCAAATTTTAATCCATCTCATCCACACATCCAAACCCATTCCATCACCATCACACACATCTCACCCTCTCGCACTCAGTCGACAGGTCCAACTCCCTCTCGGAGCCTGTCTCAGCGGCTCACAGCCGGAAGGGTAACACCAGGGGAGAAATAGAAGGACTCCTCTCACTACTCCCGAGAAGCGTGGGTCTTAGGAAAGAGCCATACCAGTGGCCCACGGACTATATATAGATTCATAAACTCTGCAGAGCGTGTACTCCCGTAACCACAAGATCACTATCATCGGCGGTGCCCCGCCTAAGCTGATTCCGGCTGCTTTCTAACCGGTGCGATGCCACCCTACCACTCAGTACTGGGACATCCCGGATAGGTACCACCGGCACACTGAGACTGTGAGACATAGTACTGGGCCCCCGTGGTCACTATGCTGTCTAAGGAGGGTGTGGGTCTCCACGCCCGTACCTCCCGACACTTTCTGCTAACAACCTAGTAGTAGTGGCACCGTCCTAGCTAGTCAGACATCCGTCTCCTGCCCATTCAAGAGCGAGTGGTGAGCACGTAAGTCCCAAGGTTCCGGTCCTCAAGAGATATCAGGTCCTAGGGGGGATCAGACAGGATTATCTTCTCTTTTGGACTACAACAGTCCGTGCTACAATAGCACCTCCTTCCCGGGGCTTCGCTCCACGAAGGTTCTCACCCCCGGGATCTCCTTATGCATCACAATGTGCCCGCCACAAGCACCTCACACGGGAATGCCCAGAACACATTCCCCGGCAAGACTCGCCCACATGGCTCGTCGTAGAATCCTGTCCGATCGACTCAACCCTCACCACACACCCAAGACGCACGCAGCACTCTCCCCAAGTAAAGTGGCACCACGTGCCTTAACCATATGACCATACTCTCCACCACGCATCATTATCACACAGATACAAGCGTAGTAGAAGTAAAGCATCATAGATAAAATAAGCAAGCGTCTAGCCTATCAGCAGGTGTGCAGGAGTAAGGTTGCGACAAGGTAAAGGCTCATCAGGCAGTTCTACCATGCAACCTATCATCAGGTGATATTCATAATTAAAGCACTAGCAACTAGATATTATGCCATGTGTAATAGGATCTACGAGGTTGGGTGGGGTGTGGCACCTGTGAAGTCATCACCGAGCTCCTCCTCGTACTCGTAGTCGTCCTCCTCAAGCTGATCCTCCTCTGAAACGAGACATAATAGCCGCGTTAGCGGCTCCTATAGAGTCAACACAAAGAAGCAATAAAATTCAATAACTCCAAATGCACTCATACACAAGCCTATGACGTAGAGCTTATTTTTATGAAAATTTGGACACTTGGTTCATATTTTTCGGAGTTCGTATGAAGAAGTTATGAATTTCCGAAGTTTATTCTATTTTCGGAAAAAGAAAAAGGGCAGATTAACCTGGTGCTGACACGTGGCAGCTCCTGATTGGGCCACGTGGCGTGCAGGAACAGTGCAGCTGAGGATTTGCTGACGTCATGCTGACATCAGCACTGACGGGACCAATCAGCGGCTGACAGGTGGGGTCCACTGTCTGGTCACTGACAGGCGGGGCCAGGTCAACGGTCAACGTTGACAGGTCTCGTCTGGGCCTCGAAAGGACAGGGCTGGATCTGGTTCGAGTTAGGTCAGCACTGTACACTCGAGGTGGGGCGGTCCGGGCGACCCCTCGAGAACGGAGTTTCGCTCGGGCGAACGGACTGGCCTCGAGAACGAAACTTCGCTCGGCGAACGGGCATGACCTCGAAGACGGAACTTTGTTCGCACGAATGGGACAACCCTCGAGAATAGTGCGTCCCTCGAGACTTGACCGTCTGGCCTCGAGCCGGGACCTCGACTCGGGCAGGGCCTCGATTAGGGCCAGGACCTCGACTCCGTCGATCGGACCCTCGACTCGTCGGGTGAATCCTCGACTCTGTCGGGCGGATCCTCGACTGTCGGGTGGACCCTCGACTCGTCGGTCGGACCCTCGACCTCGTCGGGCGGAACCTCGACCTCGTCGGGCGGACCCTCGACCTCGTCGGGCGGACCCTCGACCTCGTCGGGCGGACCTCGACCTCGTCGGGCGGACCCTCGACTTCGTCGGTCGGAGCATTAGCTGAGCTACGTGGCTGGTCGGCTAGGTGCTCTAACTCGGGGAAATCGACCCTCAGGCCGGTGGCGGTCAGCGAGGCTCGGCGGCGGCGAGGCTAAATTCGCCGGCGAAGCCGGGCATTGGTCTCCATCCTCCTCCTTGCCCTTCGATTGGAGAAGCTGGGATCTCCATGAGCTAGCTACCGGGGCTAGTCGAGGCACGGCGGGGCGTGCGCGGCTCGGCAGCCACGGCGGACGCTCCGGCGGCCAGAGGCCGGGGAGGCCAGAGCTGCAAAAGTGCGTGGCTCCAACTGTGGCCCGTGCCGGCTCCAAGAGGTTGCCAAAAACGTACTCTAGACTACGGCGAAGCTATCGGTCGCGGTAAGGAAGGAAACAGGGGTAAGGGGTGCGAGAACATCGACGATGTACTGGTGGTGGCCATGGCCGAGCAGGGCGAGGGCGGGGATGCTTACTCGCGCAGCGACGGTCGAGGCAGGTGACGCAGGCTTGGTGGCGACTCGGTGCAGGGGAGCGAAGCCGGGCGTCGAGGTGGGTATGCGGCGCTCCCAGGTCCTCCTCAGCGCGCGGACGGCGGCAGCAGCAGCACTCTAGCTCCGCCTCCTTCCTGCTCCTCCCTCCTTCTCTCTCTCTCGACCGATCTGGCGGCGGGTCTCCACAAAGACGGCGGGGCGATGGGGAAACCCTAGAGGCCAGGGTGCTCCTCTTTAAATAGGAACGGCGGCCGGCCATGGACGGCGGAGGCAGAAGATGCCCATCGGGCGGCTGTGCGCGGCCACGATTAGGGTTAGGGTTCGGTGAAGCGCGGCGCAAGCAGGCGGTTAGATGGACGGCGCGGGACGCGGCCGTACTCGAGCGGACGGCGGAGGCGCGCGGTGCACAAAAATGGTGCGTCGGACGCGACGCGCGGTCGACAGAAGTGGTAAAAGGAAGGAGCTGACAGCTCGGTCCCACGCGTCAGCGGGACGGGGCGGCGAGCGGCGGAGACAGGCCCATGTTGGGCCGTCCCGGTTAACTGGGCCGCGGCAGCGCGCGAGCGGGTGTCGGGAAGTGGCAGCGCGTCGAGCGCGACTGGGCCGACTCTCGAGGCAGGCCGGTCGGGCGAGCGCGCGAGCGAGCGGGCAGGCGGCAGCGCCTCGAGCTCGGGCAGGCGGTCGAGCTGGGCCTCGAGCTCGGGCAGGCGGTCGAGCTGGGCCTCGAGCTCGCAGCAGGCCTGCGGTCGAGCGCGCGGACGAGCTGGCCAGCGCGGGGGAGGTTCGGTAGCAGGCATATATGCATACATACATATAAAAGGTTATTCGATTTTTATTAACATCACATAAAATCGAATAAGAGGCGAATCAAACTCTGGTTATTTAAATGCAATGCTCGGGCTATCGTCAGGTGCTATTTGTGCAACTAGGTTTCCTACATGACATCCACCATACACTGGTAAACTTTAGAAAAATTTTTGAAAGCCCGTATTTTTAGAGACCGGATTTCTAGGGTTGTTACAATATCATAGAAACATGGCCCATAGCTATGCAGGGGTAAGCAATATGATTTGTAGATAGTGGACACACATGGAGCAACCTCAAGGATAAAAGGTAAAATAAAGAATACAAGAATAACATAAGATGAGCAGGTACATCTTATACATTTGCATAGAAGAAGTTAGTGTCATATGATAAACATGTTAAGATACAAGTCAAGGTCAAGAGCAACAGAGAGATCCCGGCAGCTGATCTGTTAGCCGATGGGGACATTTACGAACTCCTACACAACACACGTGTGGGGGATTACAAAGGACGGACAGGACTAGGTCACTCCCTGCCGCCTACCCCTCAACCGTGGCATGCCATCATATTCGAAGGCTCCCTCGCATCCGAACACCACGTCCGCATACTAAGGAACTACCTATATCCCCTAGGACTCCCACCCTACGAATGGACGAGCTAGGATATAAGCAAACCCAAAGGAACAACGAACAGTTATTCTATTCCTATCATCTTCTCTAAGTGTGTAAATCATATGAACAATGAAGAACATGAATGAACATGATGAAAATTCTCATATGGACTATAGTCTAGTTTATACTCATCGAATATATCATGATCAAGACTATACTCTAGTTCATATGCAAGAATGTATATAAGAGTAAAAGACTTGAATAAGGAAGAACTCTTCATAGTATATTACCAAGAGAGTAGCACCTCTTCCTAAGAGACAAGCCCTCCAAGTTGCTCAACCTTGCACCAAAGAATTCTAAGTAGCTAAGCCTAAAGAACAAGTGTAGAGAGTGAGGTAGTGCTCCAAATGAGTATGTTGTAGGGGGTGCTCCTCCTCTCCTTTTGTAGCTGGTGAAAGGCGGTTCTGGGGCACTTTGGGAAAAACTAGTAGCGCACCGTCCTCCTCTGCATTGAATGTACTGACACGAGTCGGCTAGGCTCGAACAACCTCTCTCTAGCGCACCGGCCGACCCAAGTGGTCCGGCCGGCCCACCCCTGGGTCGGTTCACGACCGTCCTCGGCCGATGGACTCTGGCTCGGGCCTGGACTGCTGTGTCGTGGTGGATTTGGCCCGAGCATGCTTCGGTTGGGCTGACTTCCTTTGGGTTGGCAATTCCGTCTGGAAAGCACCTTTTTAGTGTAAATATTCTCTGAACTTGGCGTATTTCCTGCATAGTGATAATTCTTCTAGTACAAGTGGAAAACCATTAGTAGTAAAAGTGTATGTGTAAAAATATATAATTATTCCCTTTTTGGTTCTATGTTGGCAGAATTCGTCGTTAAGGACCGCCAACAATGGCTTGGTGGCAAGAGACTCCATTGAAGCACGCAAGGAGATTGTGCGGTGCTCCGGAGAAGAGATTGTGAGGGGTTCTTGAGCCTTCCCCGCAGGAGATTGTAATTGGCTACTCTAGTTGAGCTAGTGGCTTGGAGGATCCCCATCTTGTGTTGGTTTCATCGCACCCTAGGCTATGGGTTTGGCTAGGTGACGCCAATTAGCGAGTGAACCTTCAAGTGGGTATATCGCCATAAGAGGATGTAGCTTGGTGGCAACCAAGTGAACCTCGGTAAAAATTATCGTGTCATCTTGTGTCCACACTTCGCGGTGGTTTGCAATCTTCTTCACAAGCTTGTCTTTACATTCATATTCATAGCTTGTGTAGTTGCTCTAGTGATTAGTTGCTTGTGTAGTTTGCTAATCATCTTCTTGCTTGTGTAGCTAGAAGTAGAGTATCCTGCTTTGCTTAGCTTGTGTAGTTAAGTAAGGTTGAATTCTTGGGTTCGGTTTGTGTACCCTTGTCCTTGAGCATCTAGTGAGCTTAAGTTGGCTTTGTGCTTAGAATTATGTAGGTGTTTGATAAAGTACTAGTTGCTTAGGTTTGTGTGTCCTTGCAAGCTAGAATTGATTAAGAGAGCACTAGCTAGTTTGGCACCTTGCTTTCTTATTTAGGATCTTTTACAAGGTGTGTCTAGAGTCATAGTTACAAGAGTGAAGTCTTGGTTAGACCGTTTAGTTTATTTCCATATTTGTTTCAGTTAGCCGGTACGATAAGTTTTAGAAAGGACTATTCACCTCCCTCTAGTCCGCCATCTCGATCTTTCAACATCGTTCCAAGATCCATTTTTACCATCAACGGGAGGGATGCTGTCACCACTATTAGTCTCACTAGTATCCATACAAAATATATGGAGCATGGACAGGGTTATTATGGGCATGTTTAGATGAGCTAGGGCCTTAGGTTATTAAACATTAATTCATACTAGCGGATGTGGGTTAGCTACTAAAACTAGTTAAAGACTTGTCTAAAAATCAGTCTCCTATTAGATCTCCTATTTCGATTAATTTTTTGAAAATAGGCCCCATGTCCCGCCGAAGGAATATCCCTCCTAAATAGGACCTTAGTTGCTAAACTATTCCTTATTTTTATTTAGAGATGTTAATCTAAAATTACATACAAGTTAACGAGATTTGGAGAGACCATAGGAGTGAACATATTTGAAATAGGACTACAACACATTAACAAAAACAAGTACTCGGACCGTTCTAAGTTATAAAACATTTTATTTTCTAGACACACTATTTGTACTATTTCCTCTGTATCGTATCTGCTCTGTGCTAAGTCTATATCTTTGAACATTGATTTTAAAAAAACTACATAAATTCGTGTCATAAGGTTTATGTTTTTATGTTCACCATGAGACATACTTTCATAATATATATAGTGAAATTTAAGGATTTATGATTGGTCAAAGATAACAATGTTTGACTCAGGACAACAAAGGTAATATAGACATGTAGAAAATAATAAAGAGAGTATGTATCTAGATATCTAAGAACACAAATAAAAATGTATCTAGAAAAGCAAAATGCCTTATAATTTTGAATGGGGTATAGAAAAATAGCAACAACTTAATCTATATTTGGTTTTTCAAATCTCCGCACATGTTAGCCAACAACATATTGTACATCATTATTATTACGGATATTGTAAGGATAGAATGACCTTAAAATGGGGCCCGAGCAATAGTGGTGGCCACACGTGTGAGAGTGGTGGTGGCCCAAGTAGCGGCAATGGACGAGCGTGCGAAGGCCAGCAACTAGGCGTCTGGCTAACAGAGCCAAAGCCATAGACGCATGGAAGCCGGATAGATACAATGACGGAGTGCGAGGATGTCAAGCCAAGACGAGGAGCCGTTGCAAGAAAGCTGGGCGGACGAGAACGAAGACAAAGTGAGACGAACATATATGCAGGACATGTGGGCACGTAGTTAACAGAGTTAACTGATCTGCTACATGGTTTGTCCCGGCCCTCTAACCAAACACGAAAACAGAACCGTTACAATTATATTCTACCAACCAAATCCTTGAATGAAATCGTTCCCATTCCCAGGACCACGAAGGAAACTGTTCCATTCTACCTTGCTCTCACATGGGCAACCTCTTAATCTACGGGCACCCATTTAATCTACGGGCACCCATTCATGCCATGTGTCCATGCATACTTATCCGGTAAAAATGTTTGTTTATGCATGGACACACGATGGATGTAATCTCACTACAGGAAACTGGTTCTTTGCCGACTGCTGAAAGGCCGGAATCCAGTCGGCGAAGCCTTTGCCGACTGCATTCCACTCTCGCAGTCGGCAAAGGTCCGTCGGTAAAGATGTCATCGGCAAAGGATTCTTTGCCGACTGCCACGTGGAGGGAAGTCGACAAAGCCTTTGCCGACTGCCAAACGCGGAGTCGGCAAAGGAAGCGGCCCCGTGCCGTCTGGCGTCTTCTTTGCCGACTGCCGACATGGCAGTCGGTAAAGATTTTTTATTTTTTTTATAAAAGTCTTTGCCGACTGCCTTAGATGGTAGTTGGCAAAGATATATTATTTATTTTTTTAAAAAAACAGCATTTGCCGACTGCCAGCCACGGCAGTCGGCAAAGCTGATGCATGTGCAGCTCGGCACCCAGCTTTGCTGACTGCCAAGGCCGTCGGCAAAGCTGGAAAACTTTTTTTCCTTTTTCTGATTTCCATATATATCGCAGCAGGAAAATCACACATATATATAATATAAATTCACACATATAAACACAAATTCACATATATATCACATGTCGTCCATAACAAACGCATCCAATAAGTCCAACATCTCCAACAATTACAAAGTCTAACAAATCCATACAAAGGCCCTCACTCGTGCTGTGACCCATCGTCCCTGAAGGGTTATGAGGGTGCTACGCTAGCCAGAAAATAAAACTTTTTGACCTCATAAATTAGGATCTACTGCTAGCTACAGGTTACTGGAATACCACTAGACGCGCAGGTGCAGCGAAAGACAACTCAATGTAGTCGTACGCGTCGCAGCAGGCAGTGCAGTTGCGTGGTCGTCCGTTACCACAATCCCCTCGCGCGGTTCCTCCCAGTGCTCCAGATGCAGCACCTCCGAGGAATCCCACACGTGCAGGGAAGAAGCGATGCACCTCCGGACTGCTAGGTCCGCGAGGAGCAGAAGGCGCGAGCGTGGAGAGGGCGACGGCGGCTGCCAAAGGCGTGTGTAACCCTGACAATAGCAAGGCGTGACAACTCCTATATGCACGCAAAAATCATATCAGACGAATCACTATGACCACATACAAGTTATTTCCTTTGCCACTCGATATATGGTTCAACTCGTGGGTTAACACTTAACCCAAGCATGGCTATGCATTTGTTGATCCAATCACTTGAGTGATCCAGTGATATCTCTCTCGTGTAGAGAGGGGCAAATTCCATCCTGATTGTCTATGTCTCAAAGCATGCTTCCCGACCACCCGAAGACCACCTTTATAACTACCCAGTTGCGGAGCAGCGTTTAATAGTCCCTAAGTAGGCCGTTTCACATCTTGAGTACATACCACAATCTTAGGTCTAAGGACATAACGTTCATGACATGAATAGAGACTTTCTCATGTCGGGTCAGTCCAGCCTACATGTCTCACATGTGTCCACATTATTAGTTTGACATCTCCATGTCCATGACTTGTGAAACATAGCCATCAACTAATACATGTGCTGGTCTAATATTCAAGTGTGTTCTCACAAGAACGCCGACCAGGGACAACTTTAGAATAACCATTCAAGTAATTGAGTTCCACAAACAATTTACATAATCGCCAATCAATACAAGTTGTCTATAATGGATATTCAATGAACACTTTATTAATCATGGATACAATCGGAATATCATCATCTACATGATTAGCTCTAGGGCATATTCCCAACAGTCTCCTACTTGTACTAGAGTTAATCTCTTAGATGTCTAATCCCCATAGACCTCATATGCGCCTCATGCTTAGGCTGTGGAAGAGCCTTTGTCAAAGGATCTGCTACATTCAAATCCGTATGTATTTTGCATAATTTGATCTCTTCTCGTTTCACAAACTCTCGAATGAGATGAAACTTCTGGAGTACATGTTTATTCTTCTGGTGATCCCTAGGCTGCTTAGCCTGTGCAATCGCCCCATTGTTATCACAATGTAAATTCAATGGGCCTGACGCATTCGGAAACACACTAAGCTCAATGAGGAATCTCCTCAACCAAACACCTTCCTTTGCAGCGCCAGAAGCTACAATGTACTCGGCTTCTGCTGTAGAATTAGACACCATCTCCTGCTTGGAACTTTTCCAGCTAACTACACCACCATTTATTGTGAACATAACCTGATTGAGATAGTGAATCATCCCCGTCGGTTTGGAAGCTAGCATTGGTGTAACCGTTTACAACGAGCTCCTCCTCATCTCCATAGATTAGGAACACATCCTTAGTCCTTCGTAAGTACATTAGGATGTTCTTAACAAGCGTCCAGTGAGGTTCACCCAGATTAGCTTGGTACCTGCTCGCAACACTTAGAGCATATGAGACATCTAGGCGAGTACATATCATGGCATACATGATGGAACCAACGGCCGAAGCATATGGAACCTTACTCATGCAGTTGCGCTCTTCATCTGATGAAGGACACTGCTTGTCACTAAAGCGCATACCATGTGACATAGGCAAGAACCTTTTCTTAGACTGTTCCATGTTGAACCGTTTCAACACCTTGTCAATGTACGTGTCTTGGCTTAATCCTATTAGCCTTCTTGACCTATCTCTATAGATCTTAATTCCCAAGATGTATGCTACTTCTCCTAAATCCTTCATAGAAAAACTATTATTCAGTGAAGTCTTTACAGATTGCAACATAGAAATATCAATCCCAATCAATAGTATGTCATCAACATACAAGATCAGAAACACAATAACGCTCCCACTTACCTTTTGGTAAACACAAGGTTCTTCTTCATTCTGATGGAAGCCAAACCCTTTGACTACCTCATCAAAATGAATATTCCAACTCCGAGATGCTTGCTTTAACCCATAAATAGATTTCTTAAGCTTGCATATCTTTCTAGCATTATTAGGATCAACAAAACCTTCGGGCTGTATCATATACATGTCCTCTTCTAAATACCCATTTAGAAAGGATGTTTTAACATCCATCTGCCATATCTCATAATCGAAATATGCAGCAATTGCTAGAATGATCTGAATAGATTTAAGCATCGCTACCGGCAAGAATGTCTCATCGTATCAACTCCTTGAACTTGCCGAAAACCTTTTGCGACAAGTCGAGCTTTATAGACGTGAACATTTCCGTCCATATCCTTCTTCTTTTTAAAGATCCATTTACACTCTATGGGTCTAACCCTATCAGGCGGGTCAACCAAGTTCCAAACTTGATTGTCTCCCATGGAATCTATCTCGGATCTCATGGCACTTTGCCATTTCTCAAAATCTAGATCCATCATAGCTTTCACATAATTCGTAGGTTCGTCATCATCTAACAATAACAAATCCCCACGCAATGCGTAAAGTCTCGCTGATCTTCATGGTTGTGGTGGTGTCTCCACTGCCACGGGTGTCTCAACTTGCTCTGCTACATTAGCATCACTCGCAGAGTCAGTCCCTACTGACTCATCTTAAACTTCTTCAAGATACACCTTTTTTCCATTCTTTTCTCTTTTGAGAAACTCTTTCTCTAAGAAAATACCGTTTTGAGTAACAAACACTTTGTCCTCTGATCGGTTATAGACATAATACCCTAAAGTTTCCTTCGGATATCCCACGAAAAAGAACTTGTTTGATTTGGGTGTTAGTTTATCTGATATAAGTCGTTTAACATAAACTTTACAACCTCAAATTTTTAGAAAAGACAAACTGGGACTCTTACTAGTCCACATCTCATATGGTGTCTTAACTACGGACTTAGATGGTACCCTATTCAATGTGAAAGCGGCTGTTTCTAGAGCGTATCCCCAAAATGATAAAGGTAGGTCCGACTGGCTCATCATAGACCGAACCATGTCCAACAAGGTCCGATTACGTCGCTCAGACACGCCATTTCTCTGAGGCGTTCCGGGTGGCGTAAGCTGTGGAACAATTCCACAACTCTTAAGATGATTGCTAAACTCGTGACTTAGATATTCACGTCCATGATCAGATCGCAAGGCCTTGATCTTCTTGCCATATTGATTCTCTACTTCATTCTGAAATTCTTTGAACTTTTTTCAGACTTATGCTTCATTAGGTATACATATCCATATCTACTAAAGTCATCAGTAAAAGTTATGAAGTATTAAAATCCGCCTCTAGCTGTTGTCCTTATTGGTCCACATACATCAGTATGTACAAGTTCCAACAAGTCAGATGCCCTCTCAGGAAATCCTTTGAATGGCACCTTGGTCATCTTGCCTAGCAAGCAAACCTCACATGTCTCGTATGATTCAAAATCAAATGAAGTTAGAAGACCATCATCATGGAGCCTCTTCATGTGATTCTCACTTATATGACCCAAACGACAATGCCACTTATAGGTAGGACTTAACTCATTAAGCCGAGGCCATTTAGCACTAACATTACAGACAGGTGCATCATCAAGATTTAAAATAAATAACCCATTCACAATGGATGCAAAAGCCACAAATACACCATTCTTTGAGATCACACAACCATTGTCTTTACTCACAAATGAATAACCATTCTTCATCAAGCATGAAGGTGACACAATGTTTCGCCTTAAACTAGGAACAAAATAACAATTATTCAATTCCAAAATAAATCCTGATGGCAAGGGAAGTTGCATCGTCCTGACGTTCAATGCAGCAACTCTTGCATTATTGCCCACGCGGAAATCAACTTCTCCTTTCTCCACGCTTCTACTTCTTATCATTCCCTGCATCATATTGCAAATATGAGCAACCGATCTGGTATCAAAGACCCAAGAATTGATATATAGTTAGCGAGGAAAATATCTGTAACATGAACAACAAGAGTACAAGCAGTAGCAGTACCTTTACCGCCGCCATCCTTCTCTAAGGACGCCAAGTACTCCTTGCAGTTCCTTTTCCAGTGACCTTTTCCCTTACAATAAAAGCAATCTGAATTTGCAGATGGTCCAGCCTTGGCAGCAGATGAGTTTGGCTTAGAGATCTCATCTTTAGCCTTACCCTTCTTCCTCCTCCAAGAATTGCCCTTCCTTTTAAAATAAGGTCGGTTCTGAATCACCAACACTTGGCTACTACTGGCACCTTTCTTGATGTCGGCCTTTGCTGTTCTCAGCATGCCACACAATTCATTCAAGCCCCTCTCCGCTCCATGCATATGGTAGTTCGAGATGAAGTTTCCATAGCTAGCCGAAGGTGATGCAAGAATGAAATCAGTAGCCAACTCTTAGCCAATTAGGAAGCCTAGCTTCTCCAACCTCTGAGTGTAACCAACCATCTTGATTACATGTGGACCAATAGCTGCGCCCTCTGCTAACTTGGTTTCTGCAAGCGCCTTAGAGACATTGAACCTTTCAGTCTGTGCTTGAGTTTGGAACATATCTTCAAGTGCCACGATCATATCATTCGCTGAATGATTGTTGTTGAACTGCATCTGCAGATCAGGTTCCATACAAGCAAGCATGAGGCAGCTCACTTCAAGATCTGCATCACATGCTTTCTTGTAAGCGTTTTTCTCAACAGCAGTTGCATTTTCATCAGGCTCATCTGGTAATGGGGTGTCTAGAATTTCTTCCTTTTTCTCAGCCCTGAGAACAATTCTCAGGTTGCGGATCCAATCCGCGTAATTTGTTCCATTCAACTTATCTTTCTTAAGAATTGTATGCAAAGAAAATGGTTGATTGCGAGTGGCCATCTACAACAAAAGTAACGCAAAATACTAAGATAATGTATCCATGAAAGAGTAAATTATATCAAAATAAAATCTACTCCCACTAAAATCAATATCCCTCAATTGATACTTAGTGATTCAAGACACACAACTAACAAGTCAACTAGCAAGCTTTAGCATCACTGCTAGAAGACATGGTAGATCGGTAAGCAACACTTTGCTAATCATATCACATATGACTCTCATTGTTGGGCAGCATCTCTATGCTATGCTCAACCTACCCATGCTCCAAGGTCCCTAATTGTTAGGATGACCTTGTTTAAGTAACCAAACCTTCTTGCAGTAAGTATCTGATACGAACCTGCCTAGTCGAGGAAAACCAGTGGCACCCTAATTTCATAGACCCACCACCAATTGTACAAGACTTATGATAGTGCAAGGTTTGGGGAAGCATTTAACTTAAAAATTGTTGAGGGATCGTTCTACTTCACTACCGCACTCATGTAGACAAAAACACAATAGCATGTGAAAGTAGAACATAGTAAGAACGGCATAACACAGACATGACTTGGTATAGCCCATTATTCCTTTGGGGATCTCCATCTCCATCAATCTGTGCATCACGATGATCTTCATCTCCATGATTCAAGTATGCCATCCTTCAGTGATGATTCGCCGAGACTAGCTACTACTAGCGCAAGTAAAATCAAATTACATAGTCGCGGATAGATCATCACAGATTGGCACACAGGCCATTACATTAATTTTGACAATATGTATATGGCTCCTGCCCATATTGTTCTCATGACATGCAATCCATGAATTAAATACATACATGCATCACAAACACATAAGGGCTATATCAGTCATCAATACCTGCAAAATAAAGTTATCCGAATCCGACGTCTAAACTTGCAACGCAGAAAACTCTATTTTCCAAGCCTTATTTCACAATTCTAATTTTGCCAAATGCGGTAAAGTGGCAGAGAACCAGATGTAAAATTTTATTCTCTATGATTTTCATTTAGAGTTCGTCTCAACCTGAGTTACGGTTCAAAAGTTACGGCTGTTTTACCGAACAACACTTTTCTCGGCAAATCGGCGCCCGGTAGTAAATTCCATCTACCACCACCGCGCATCATATGCGCTTGGCACTTGACCTAGAGTTCAATTCGATCAATCTGATTGATCTCTAACTCGCCATGACTGGATTTCATGAATCACTTAACTCGGATGGCGGAATTCTGACCGGTACGAGTAGATCGTTTCAAGACCAACACGGCAAGATGATGAACCAAGGTTAGAGACTCATCTACAACCACGCATATCACCATATACCCAAAACCGAACCTATAACGAGGCCATAATGGCTCTGATACCACTGAAGGGTTATGAGGATGCTACGCTAGCCAGAAAACAAAACTTTTTGACCTCATAAACTAGGATCTACTGCTAGTTACAGGTTACGGGATTACCACTAGACACGCAGGTGGAGTTGAAGATGACTCGATGTAGTCGTCCACATTGCAGCAGGCAGTGCAGTTGCGTGGTCGTCCGTCACCTCAATCCCCTCATACGGTTCATCCCAGTGCTCCAGATGTAGCACCTCTGAGGAATCCCACACGTGCACGGAAGAAGCGATGCGCCTCCGGACTGCTAGGTTTGCAAGGAGCAGAAGGCGCGAGTGTGGGGAGGGCGACGGCGGCTGCTAAAGGCGTGTCAAACCTGGCCTCGCCCTTACCCCTGGCTTATATAGGCGTCCCCAATGAGCTCACGAGTTGGAGGCCCATTAGTAACCCCAAGCCATGTCTAATTCGGGTCCAACCCGAGTTAGGCTTCCAGCCCCTTAAGCGTGCGACCCTATGGGTTCACGCACATATATATACTCACCGGAGTCCCTATAGGGCCAAGAGGAGGTGGTGGAGCGAACATCGAGGCGGGCAACGGAGGCATGACAGCACCAGGGATCTGAATGTTCTGAATGTAGCCGGCAAACTCCAGCCGGACAGCCTGAAGCTGGCGCGCCATCTCCTGCCAATGGGCCTCCTCTCGCGCCGCCATCTCCTGCTGATAGGCCTCCCGCGAGGCCTCTTGCGCGGCCCACAACTCGGCTAGCTCGGACTACAATGTTACACCCTCGATGTTTAAGCAATGCAAAAGGAAAGGTACATATATAAAACCAATGGACGAGGAATGAAACTAAAGTTACCTGAACCGCCGCCCACGCCTACGTGTTGCTCCGCTGCCAAGGTCATATGGGGATGTCGAAGGAGGTCATGCTATCGGATCGACAACCTGACGAAGGGTGAGAACGGTGGCCGGGTCGATTGCGCTGTGGGCAATAAAGTACTGGACGTGCTGTTTTTCTCCTCCTGTCCTCATCAGGAGGTCTGTATCCAGGGGCTGCTTGGCAGGATTGTAGGTCGGACCATGGCGCTTGTGAGCCGCCTTGGTGTACTGGACCATCTTCTCGTAGGCGTTCGGGTTGGTGTACGTCTCAGGCCCATCCGTCGAGCTGTAGACGTTGTTCGGATCTGTCGCTGTGCCCTTGTGAGATAGGGCGTAGCCCTCGTACTCGTTGATCACCTGCCCATCATGTGACTAGGACTGCAAGAAAAACACAAGGATGATTACACGTAATGAGATTGAATAAATAAATAAATAAATCGATAGAAGCTTACCCATGCGTCCATGAACCCTCCGAGGGAGCGGCTCCCTTGGTGGTGTGCCGGCCCTCTCCTCACCTTGGCACATGCACTTCTACGGTGATGCTCCACGTATGACTCCGGCTTTCTCCACTCGTCCACAATGGCCTCCAAGCAGTCCATGTAGCTTTTGCACCAATCAGCAGGAAACTGCGTGACATGGCAGAAGATGAATCAGAATTAATGTTTCCTACTTATTTTTCATGGAAGGAATCAGAAGTAATGTTTCCTACTTACCTGGAGGTAGAACTCTTTGTCAATGTCATTGTTGGGGTAGAGGATCATCTTCCTGGCTTCCTCCTTCGGCAGGTTCTGGCAAAGCACGTTGGCGTAGTAGGTGATAAGGACCTGGACGTGTGCCTCGTAGTACATGTCCTTGAGTCACGACATGGCAACCTTGTCCTACACTGCCGACTCCTGGACCTCGTGCCCCGCCTAGCACGTGAACCACTCCTGCATACAGAAATCACGTATTATTTCATTATTTCAAGAACGTCTAACGAATGCATATTGATAAAGCGGTGCAATGAAGACTCACCTAGAACTCCCTCTTGATCTTGGTCGCAATGGGGACCTCGTATTCGTCCCTGACTTTAAAGAAGTCCGGCCAATGCCAGGGCACCACCTTGGTCCCGGTCGAGGGTGACAAGGCTAGGGTAGTTCTTCTTAATCAGGAGGCCCAGCATGCTATTAGGATGGCGTGAACTGACCCCGCGCACAATCGTCCAGCTTCTGCACAAGTCATTGAGAAGAATTGTTAGTCTGAAGTTCAATTTTAAACATGTCATATGAATAAGTCATGAAAACATAAACGGTTACTTACTTGTCACCTTCGGTTCGAATCACCGCACGGTGGTCTTCCGCGATCGGCGCTGAAGGGAGGCGTGTGATCCCGTGCTGGTAGACCTTGCTCAAACCTGAGGAAGCCATCTCCGGTGGTGTCGCCTTGCCCCCGTCCTCCTTGGCCCCGCCCCAGTTCTGGTCGCCCCCGTCCTCCTTGTACTCGTACTCCTTGTCCTCCACCTCGTCTTACACGTCGTCCAAGGCAAACAGCTGCCTCGTCGCCGAGCGACGTGAGCGAGTCCTCATCTCCTCCAACGACGTCTCCTCCAACGCCTCGTCCTCGTCGCCACGCATGTAGACCGACTTTGCGTTTCATCGCGGTCGTCTACTTTCGCCGGCATTTCGTCTTGTGGTTGCAATGACAAAGACAAAGATTAAACCAATTAGCACAAATAATCGATAAGTACTTATAAATAGATGCAAAATGAACGAAGCATAATTGCAAAGTAATAATAAGAACAATATAGTATTTACATGAATTAGAATTTATCTCCACGAACGACAGTGGTTGGCTCCTCGTCATCGTATTGTCATCATCACTATCAATATTATCGAAATCTAAGTAATCATCATCTCCATTGTCCTCACCACCTTCATCGTCCTGAACAACTCTATCGCATCGAGCCCTCCATCGCTCAAGCATCATTATGTCCTTAGGATCTTGCACCACTTCACCCTCGTCCTCATCAATGTCGTTGTCTACTTCCATGCCCATCAGCAAAACAATGTCTATCGACAAATGCCCTTTTAGCCCCTCAGGTTGATAGAACTCTCCGCTATCTGCCGTTGGGTCAAAGTTGTAATCATCATCGCTTGGGACAGACGCTTTACCACGCGGCGATACCAAGTGCACAAGGTACCAACCCTTAAGCCTCTCGTCTTTTTGGCACGCCCATGGGAGATAATAAACTTGCGTGGCCTATTGAGCCATAATATAGACATCTTCTCCAGTATAGACGGAATCCTGTCGAATTTCAACTTGCCCAATGCCATTGGCTCTTCTAACTTTATTAGGATCGAACCAATGGCATTTGAATACCACTGGTTTAAGATCTTTTGGGCCCTCAAAGTGGAGCTCGTATATTTCTTCGACTATGCCATAATAGTCAAGATTATTGGTGTCGGGTGTATGAACTCCTGTGCACGTGGTCTTTCGGGTGGGCCGACTCTCCTCGTAGCTTCTTGTGCGAAAGCGATAGCCATTCACATCATAAACGGTGAATGTATCCACCTGTCGGTGTTCTGACCCTCGAGGGGTTAACACCAACGAGTAATATTGTATTCGCGTGCTCCCTAATCCGGTGGGTGATGCAAGAAGGACACAATGATTTATCCTGGTTCGGGCAAAGAAGGCCCTACGTCCAGCGGGGGGAGGATGATTCGTGTTATCTTGCACCGAAGTGCAAGTACAGGGGAAAATACAAGCAGGTGTGAGGAGTGTGAGGTGGAGTTTGGGTGTTCGGACGCCTTGCTCTCGACCTTGCACAGGCTCACGGTGTCGTTCTATGATCTAAAGACTTAGCGTTTCTATCTCTCGATCCCCCTTTTTTTCTTATTTCGTAGGTCCTGGCGCCTCCTTTTATAGATGAAGGAGGGGCACAGGGGTACACGTATTTCGAGTCCGCACAGCTAATGATGTACGACGTTGAGGCCGATCACGTCGGTGCCACTGTAGTGATGTACGTCGGTATGGGAGGCCCTGCAACCGTCGCGTCGGGAGTTGTTGAAGTTCCGCTCGAGGGTTCGATTGATGAAGTCGAGGGGCGACGGTCGAGGGTCTTATCTGGAGTCAAGGGGGTCGTGCCGAGGAGGTCGAGCTTCGCTGGATAAGACCGAATCCCGGAAAACACGGAAAACACGTTAGTTTATACGTCTCGAGGCGGTGCGGGTCGTGGCACAACGCTCGGTATGGCGCAACAGCATAATATGACTTGCGGGATTCCGAGGTATGGGCGGTAAAAGCAGATTTGACCGCCATGCCTGCAACTGTTACCATAACTGTGGCCATGCATTTAGGCGGGGGTAGATAGATCGTATTAAATGCGCCGGGATCCGTACGGGGGAGTCGGTAAAACGAGGGGTGTACTCTCATCGAGGGCTGCTCGTTCGGCGGGCAAAGTTACGTCCTCGAGGGTAGGCTCGTTCGGCGGGTGAAGTTATGTCCTCGAGGGTAGGCTCATTCGCTGGGCAAAGTTCTGTCCTCGAGGGGTCGCCCGAATTGTAACCTCTAGTGTACAGTACTAGTCCGTTCGGTAGTTTTCGAGTGTACAGTACTAGTCCGTTCGGTAGTTTTTCGAGTGTACAGTACTAGTCCATTTGGTAGCTTTTCAAGTAGGCTTTGGCTTTGGGCCGTTGTCGTCCGTGGGTCGGCCCGAAGTGTCTCAGCCTGTGGGACTTTGTACGTTCACGCGGGAGGTCACAGGAGGGGTCGAGTTGCCGTTTTTGCGGGGTTTAATTCGGTAAACCTAGGGTTTTGGGGTACCCATTTCCTCGGTAACAACAGTAGCCCCCGAGCCCCTGCTCGAGTGATGGCATTTGGGTAGGGGGTCAGGAATTTGGAAATGGGACATGATTCAGATTTTCTCATGGGGGCGCGCGAGCGACCCCCGCGGGGGTAGCCCCCGAGGCCTCGTAGGAGTCGAAAGACTCCTGTGAGGGCTTTATTTATATTTAGTTAAAGGGTGCTCGTCCAGTCGGGTACAGGCCTGAACTGGAGTCGTAGCGCTTTACCGAGGGGAGCCCCCGGGGGATTTTCGACCCTCTTTCGTCGAGGGGCGCCGGGCACAGGCGAACCCCCGAGCCTCGTGCGGCTAGGATGTTGCTGGCCTCGGCATTCTTCTCACGAGTCCTTTCGATCGGATGTGAGGCGAGAAGCATCGGACTACCCCCGATAAGGCGAGCCGCGAAGTTCTCAATGAGCTGGTAACGGGAAAATCCAAGCGAGAGCCCGTTCCTCGTTCGATAGAGGTCGGCAGGAGGCCCGGAGGCGGTCTCATTAAAGCAAAACGCAATGGTCCTACGGATACCGATTCCATTCGATAGGTCTCGGCGGCTCGATGCCTGCCTTCGGGGGGATTCCATAAAGTCCCTAGCGTTTCACCTTGGATGCGTCCAAAGGGGTCTCGAGAGTTCGTTCTCGAGCAGAGCCTCGTGTTGGCTCCCCCTTGGTCACCCCTGACTCGGGTGCTCGAGGGCGGCTGTCGAACCCTGTTCGTGGGGTTAGCCTTCGCTCCTTCGAGACTTAGGACCGGAGCCCGATTTTTGGTGCTCAAGGGCGGCCGTTAAGCCCTCACTCGAGGGCCGGCCTTTGCTCCCTCGAGACTTTGAGGTAGGGTCAGAGCCTGTTTTCTCCTTTCGTGGAAATCTCCGTCGACGAGTAACCATTCTCTTTTGGCGCCCAGGGGCGGCCGTTGAGCCCTCACTCGAGGACCGGCCTTCGCTCCCTCGAGACTTCGAGGCAGGGTCGGAGCCCGTTCTTTTGCGGTGCTCAAGGGCGGCCGTTGAGCC
>CM041635.1:41039304-41101565 GCA_023333625.1 Bothriochloa decipiens | reverse complement strand
GGGTCGGAGCCCGTTCTTTTGCGGTGCTCAAGGGCGGCCGTTGAGCCCTCACTCGAGGACCGGCCTTCACTCCCTCGAGACTTCGAGGTGGGGTCGGAGCCCGTTCTTTTTCGGTGCTCAAGGGCGGCCATTGAGCCCTCACTCGAGGACCGGCCTTCGCTCCCTCGAGACTTCAGGGGGGGGCAGAGCCCGTTTTACCTTATGTAGAAAACTCCGTTAGCGAGTGACGGATCTTTTTTCTTACCGTTGGGCATGCCTTTTGAGGAGAAGGGCTTAGCGGTGCGATCGTGGCGGGCCCGAGCAACGGCTCTCTGTCAGAGGTGTGACGCGTGCGTCCGGTCGAGGGTCGAGGGGGGAACGGTCAGGCAAACGCATTAATTGCGGGAAGTTACCTTTTCCCTGCCGCCGGGCTCTGCCCGTTGCTCTTCCCGAGTATAAAAACGGAGGGGGACAGGCGCTGTTCGCCCCTACTTTCGCCATTCTGCCGAGCTCCTGCTGTCCTGCGCGCGTGAGGATAAAAACTTAGAGCGAGAAGTCACGATTGGGAACCTTCCTGGTCGACCATCTACCGAGGAGATTCGTGCTGTTGTTGCCGCCGCCGCGCCCACCGAGCAGATCTGTGCCGCCGCTGCCTCCATGGCCCCCATCCTCCAGCCCGCCGAGCCCTGGTGCCCGTCGACCGTGACGCGGCAAAGGCTGACCGAGCTGGTGAGGGAAGGACTTCTCCGCCCCGTCACCGATTTGAATCGGCCGGAGTGGATTGCGCCGCCCAGGGACCACGAAGAGCCAAATCCACCGAAGGGATACGTGGTGAGCTTCCTCAAGTTCCATCGGCATGGGTTCGGTGTGCCCCTGAGCGAGTTCATGCGGGGGCTGATGAACTTCTACGGCGTCGAGCTCCACCATTTCTCCCCCAACGGCATCTTCAACGCTGCCATCTTCACGGCCGTCTGCGAGGGCTACCTTGGGATGGTGCCACATTGGGAGCTATGGCTCCACCTCTACAAGGGGGAGTGGTTCGCCTCCCCGATGTCGGTCGGAGTAAGAAGAATCATCAGAGCGGGGTGCCTCAACTTCGCGTTGAAGACCGGGAGGTCGGAGGAGCCACGCGAGTACATCCCCACTGGGTTGACGTCCAATCACTCCCGGTGGGATGAGCAGTGGTTCTACCTTCGCAACGACGGCGGCTATCTCCCGCCGTACACCGGGCGGCTCATCGCCGAGCGTCCATTCAACTGGCTGCACGGTGTCGTGGGAGATCTTCAACGTCGACTTCATCCCCTCGTCGTCGCGATGAGGACCCTTCAAGAGGCGGGCCTGATGGCGGGTGTGGTGCTCTCGGCCTTCCACAGTCGACGGGTGCTCCCTCTGATGGAGCGCCCGTTGCGGTTGGACGAGATGCTTCCTTCGGCGGCGCCCGAGGTTCTCAAGAGATGCCGGATGTCCGGCGAGAGGCCGTCCGCCTCGGAAGTCGTCGCGCGGGTAAAGAGCATGGTCTCTGGCTCGTTCAGGGTGGAAGACGTCAACCGCCTCCCCGTGCGGCCGGAGGAGGGTTGCCTCGACCTGGTGAGTGCCTCGACCCGTGCCTTTCGCGTTTCCCCCCTCTCCCCCTCCCTTTTTCTCTTGCCTCTGTGACTAAAAGTCATTGTGTAGGGGAGAATCGACTACCGGAGATCGAGGCCCCCGCTAAGGGAGGACGCCCCGGACCGTTAGGTAAGACGCTTCACCGCCCAACAAGAGAAGCGGAGTAAGGACGAGGAGGCGAAGAAGAAAGCCAAAAAGCTCCGGGAGCGCGAGAGACTTGCGAAGCGCCGCGCTGAGCAGAGGCGCGACGGGCTCCCAGAGGAGGAGTCTCCCTCGTCCGAGGGAGATGAAGATGATGATGACAGTGATGACGTCGAGGGGGTCGAGGGGCTCCTCGAGCGCATGTTGCCGGATTCCTCCCATGCTGAACGCCCCTTCGTGCAGGAGGAGGTGGCGGAGCAGCGTGCCCCCCAGCAGGTGGCGTCGGCCTCGGAGCGCCGTCGTGGGAAGAGGGGGGCGGAGGCCTCGCCTCAAGGGGGTTCACCCCCCTCCCGTCGTACTTGAGGCAGGACCCCACCCTCTTCAATCCGGGAAACTCGGTCCCGGTCGTCGGCCCGGGCGGAGCAGAGCCGTACCCAGGAGGGCCCGTCGAAGCAGGGAGGCGCTGTGACCCCACCGACGACCCCGAGCAGCCTCAGCCCCGGGAAGAGTTCGATCTCGGGAGGGGCCTCAAAATCCGCTGGCGGTTCGAGGGGGACCCGAAAGGCCTCTATCCCCTTCGGGTAAGCATCATTGGTTTGTTTACTTTTTGTCACGTCTTTCTTGCGCAATTTTAATGAACTTTTTGCCGTTCTGCTTCCCATTCAGGCCCAAGCGCCAGATTGAGGAGGCGTCTCTCACACCGGCTAAGCGGCTCAAGATGGATGCAGCCGCGAAGGTGGCGACCCCGATCACAGGTGCGACGTCAAGGCCCTTGGCTCCGTGGGAAGCCAAGTGGTTATCCTCTGCCCTTGGTGCTCTGGCGCGCGGTAGACTGACGGGTTCTACTCTTGCTGCAGGGTCGAGTGTCTCGGGGCCTGCGACGGGCGGCGACTCCGAGCCGAGGAGGACGCATGAGGGAGGGAGCGCCTCCCTGACGTCTTCGCCTGCGGCCCTCGAGCTCGGCCCGGCACCAGGGGGTGGTGCCCCGACGCCGGGAGCTTCCGTTCCTGGCGGTCCGGAGGCTTCGATCCCCGCACCCAAGGCGGGAGCCCTCGAGGGCCACGGGCCGGGTGAGGAGGTAGCCGTTGTGGACCTCGAGGGTGCGGAGACCTCGACCTTTCCCCCTCGATGGGAAAGCGGCGGCCCTGGCCGGCGGGGCTGCGCAAGATCGAGGCCCGGAGGGAGCAGGAGTAGGGGGCCCTGCAAGAAATGGAGCTGCCACGGCCGCAGCAGGAGGAGGAGAAGAAGCCATCGGAGCGGCGGGAGGAGGAGGAAACTAGGGGCCAGCCCCAGCATCAGCAGGCGCAGCAGACGCCGCCGGGGGACGCGGCGCTGCTGGACCCACCGACGCAGCAACCGCCGAAGACGTCGGAGGCGGAAGCGACTTCCGGACTGCCCAAGCAATGGGTGTCCGTGATTACCCTGGACGAGTTGCTAGCCGAAGGGGAAACGGCGTCGAAGGCGTCGACGGTCCCGCGGCTACCGGGAATGCAACCGGAGGATGCCTCGGTACCGAGCCCGACAGAAGACGCATCGTTGGTGGCCTTGCCGGGGCCACAAGTCGTGGTGTTGGGGGAGGCAATGCCCTCGACACCTTTGCTGCCTTCGGAGGCGCCAGAAGCAGCGTCGAGCCAGCTGCTACAGCCGTCGACGGAGCGGCCGAAGAAGACGGCGGCTTCTGGACTGCTGAGGAGGTCGTCTTCCGACCCCGGGCTGAGGAGTGCCAGCGCCGTCTCAGAGTTCAGCGGCCCGTCGGAGTTGGCCGTGCGTTACGGCGCCCCACACGACATGGTGGACGAGATCGAGTCCTTGGTGCGAACCAAGGTCAAGACGGTCCTTCCATGTTGGGGCAAGGAGCGCATCATACTCTGGGAACTTGGCGACTTCAGCGCTCCGGGGATCGAGATGAACGACCCGGTGGAGGTCAAGTGCTGGGAGGAGGCCGAGCGGTCCCGGTCATGGCTACAGCACCTGCTGAAGTTGGGAGTCGAGCTCGCAGAAGGCCTCGATCGGAACCTCGCGGTGAGTCACTGTGTTAGGCCATATGTAGTTTTTTAAGTTCTTTCGTATGGGATGCCTTAACCCTCGATTTCCTATCCCCAGGAGGCGCGGAGGCGGTCCTACTCCAAGTCAGACTTCCTCCACGAAATGCACAATAGCTGGGAGGATGTGCTTCGCCAACTCGAAGCCGGCCGCTCTACGCAGGGCAGGGTGGCCGAGGTCGAGGAGGAGCTGGAGCGGACAAGGGAGGAGGCCGCCAAGGCCAAAGAGGAGGCCGCCTGGGTGAGGGAGGACTCCGACGCCACTCGAGGGGAAGCCGCCCGCCACGAGGGGGAGCTCGAGCGTGCCAGGGAGGAGGCTGACGCGGCCAAGGCCGAACTGGAGAGGGCCCGGGGCGAGAGCATCCGAGCCCAGGAGCGTGTCGTGCTACTCGTGGGGGAAGTTCAAAGCTCCGTGGAACGCGTCCGCTCTCTCGAGGCCAATTTTGCTGAAGTCTCCACGGCGCACAACGCCCTCTCCGCCTTGGTCCAGGAGGAGAAGAGCCGTGCCACCGGCCTAGAAACCCAGCTCAGGGCAATGAAGGCCACCCTCCAGGACAAGGAGCAGGCCATCATCCTGGCTGGTGGCACCCTCGAGACCCTCCGCTTCTAGAAGACGGAGGTGACCCGAGCCTTCAAAGAGGCCCAGCAGGAGCGGGACGAGGCTCGGGGGGAGCGCGACGCCGTGCTGGGGGATCGCAACGCCCTCGAGACTCGCTGTGCTGGTGAGTTCCTTAAAGGGTTTTTGATCTTTGTTCTTTCCATATGGTTTATCTAATTCTTGCTTTGTGTTTCAGGCCTCGAGTCTGAGCTGCTTGCAACCCAGACCGCCGCCAAGGCGCTGCAAGAGAGCCTCGCGGTGGAGGGGGCGCTTCTTGGTCGGCTCCGAGTTGCCCTCGACGGGCTCTGCGCCTCCTGGGAGGTCGGGCCCGTCGAGGGTGCCGAAGAAGACATCCCGGGTGCCGCGCTCGTGGACCGGATCTACTACCTCGACGCCACCCTTCGCGATCGCGTGCGGGAGGCGCTTCACACCGGCGTGAAGCGGGCGCTTGCAGTGGTCTCCTCCGGCTTCGTCTTTGACATGAACGTGGTGGCCCAAGGCTTTGTTCCAGACATCTCGAAGACCGACACGGAGAACGAGGAGCGATGCCGAGGGCTCATTTATGACGCCGAGAGGCCAGGGGGAGTGTTGGCGAAGCTGTTTGAGGACGAAGTCCTCCCCCCTGTGGATGGAGGGTACCACGTCGAGGAGGGCGGCGATGGGGCAGGCCTGTAGGGCAAGACTGGGCGAGGGTGCCCATGTAATGAATTAGTTTTTTGTAACTTATATTCAATGTGGCTTCGAAAGCCCTTTTTGAACATTGATACATCTATCGTAACGTGATGTGTCATTTTACTTTCGAACCTTTTCTGCTTTCTTCTCACCTAGACTTTGCTTTTTTGACTAAGTTTTTGACGCAAGCTCGTATCCCTCAAGGGGGGAGCGAGTGGAGGTACCGTAGCCCGGAGGCGTAGGAGAGCTCCGGCTCGACAGCCCTTGACCCCTATGGAGTTCGAGGCATTTTCTACTTAGTCGCGAAGCGTATCGAGGTGTGAGAAAGAAGAAGCGCTCGAGTTTTGCTCGCCTAACTTTTGCTTTCCGACTGAGCGTTCGACGCAAGCTCGTATCCCTCGAGGGGGGAGTGAGTGGAGGTACCATAGCCTGGAGGCATAGGAGAGCTCCGGCTCGACAGCCCTCGACCCCTAGGGAGTTCGAGGCGTTGTCAACTTAGTTGGGAAGCGAAAAGGGAGGCGTGCGAAAAAAATCGTTCGTATTTTTAGGAACTTAGGGGGTTCCCCCCCGTTAGCCCCCGAGGGAGGCTCGACTCTGGTGAGACAGGGTCGAGGATACCTCTTGCATGTACAATAACAAGTTTGAACTTATAATCGAAAGTACTCCTTATATTTGTCATGCAGAAATGTACAAGACATGCGAGAATGTACAAGGGCACTGGTGCCCTAAGGGTAGAAACGACGTAGCTGTTCGATGTTCCATGCGTTGGTGAGGATTTCACCTTTTTCATTAGAGAGCTTGTACGTCCTGGGCTTTAGCACCTCAGCTATGGCGTATGGGCCTTCCCATGGCGGCGTCAGCTTGTGACGTCCTTTGTTGCTCTGTCGTCGACGTAGGACGAGGTCTCCAACTTGGAAGTCCCTCGGGCGCACGTGCTTGTCGTGGTAGTGTCGAAGTTTTTGCTGATACCTCGCGGAGTGAAGTAGCGCCATGTCTCGAGCCTCCTTGACCTGGTCGACGGCGTTTGCGAGGGCTTCTTCGTTGGTTTGCTCGTTGTACGCCTTTAGTCGAGGGGAACCATACTCGAGGTCAGTGGGGAGGATGGCCTCGGACCCATAGACCAAGAAGAATGGGGTGAACCCCGTGGCTCGACTAGGTGTTGTCCTTAAGCTCCATAGGACCGATGGCAACTCCGCGGCCCATTTTTTCCGTGCTTGCTGAGGCGTTTGAGGATCCTTGGCTTGAGGCCCTGCAAAATCATGCCATTGGCGCGCTCGACCTGGCCGTTAGTTCGAGGATGTGCAACCGCGGACCAATTCACACGGATGTGATGGCGATCGCAGAAATCCAAGAACTTCTTGCCGATGAACTGCGTGCCATTGTCAGTGATGATGACGTTCGGGACCCCGAAGCGATGGATGATGTCGGTGAAGAACTCGACCGCCCGTTCGGAGCGGATGTTGCTGATGGGCCAGGCCTCGATCCATTTGGTAAACTTATCGACGGCAACGAGCAGGTGCGTGTACCCTTTGGTTGTCCTTTTGAGAGGCCCCACAAGATCGAGCCCCCAGACCGCAAACGGCCAGGTGATGGGGATCATTTGTAGGGCGTGAGCTGGGAGGTGCGTCTGCTTGGCGTAAAACTGACACCCTTTGCACGAGCAGACAATGCTTGTGGCATCAGAGATGGCGGTCGGCCAGTAGAAACCCTGTCAGAAGGCATTGCCTACGAGGGTCCTTGGTGCTGCGTGATGGCCGCAGGCTCCCGAGTGTATGTCCTCGAGGAGCCTCCTGCCTTCCTCGATGGTAATGCAGCGCTGAAGAACGCCTGAAGGGCTTCACCTGTAGAGTTCCTTGCCGTCACCGTAGATGACGTAGGACTTAGCCCATCGCGCAATCCGTCGAGCTTCGGTCCGGTCCTCCGGAAGTTCTCCCCGAATGAGGCAGTTGAGTAAAGGGGCTCGCCAATCCGGTGGCGGGATCGACGGAGGAGATGTCTCCTGGATCTCCATAACCTAGGCCCCGGTCGAGGGGGCCCCGATCGAGGTCATAGGGTGGAGCTTCGAGGGCGTAGTGCAAGCCCCCGAGCCCAAATCGACGGAGGGCTCGAAGAGGTCCCTTGAGAACACGTCCGGAGGGACTGTACCTCGAGTCGATGCGATTTTCGCGAGCTCATCCGCGGCTTCGTTGTATCGTCGAGCGATATGACTAAGCTCGAGGCCGTGGAATTTGTCTTCCAACTTGCGCACTTCGTTGCAGTATGCTTCCATCTTGGCGTCGTGGCAGCTCGAGGCCTTCATCACTTGGTCGATGATTAGCTGTGAGTCGCCTCGAACGTCAAGGCGTCGGACCCCGAGTTCAAGGGCGATTCGTAATCCGGCGACAAGTGCTTTGTACTCCGCGGCGTTGTTAGAAGCGGCAAAGTGGATGCGAATGACGTAGCGCATGTGGACTCCGAGGGGTGAAATGAAGAGCAAGCCCGCGCCTGCTCCTGTCTTCATGAGCGACCCGTCGAAGTACATCGTCCACAGCTCGACTTGAATTTGGACTGGTGGCAACTGAGTGTCGGTCCACTCGGCGACGAAATCTGCCAGCACTTGAGACTTGATGGCCTTCCGTGGTGCGTAGGTGATGGTCTCGCCCATTAGCTCGACCGACCATTTGGCAATCCTTCCAGCGGCCTCCCGGTTATGGATGATCTCCCCAAGGGGAACGAGGATACCACAGTAACCGGGTGGCTGAGGAAGTAGTGTTGGAGCTTGCGACGCATAAGGACGATGGCGTAGAGCAGCTTCTGCACCTGTGGGTAGCGGATTTTCGTTTCCGAAAGCACTTCGCTGACGAAATAAACCGGCCTCTGGACTGGCAAGGCGCGTCCTTCCTCTTGCCTCTCCACCACTATGGCCGCGCTGACCACCTGGGTGGTTGCGGCGACATAGAGGAGGAGGGGCTTAGGCGGTTCAGTCGACGTTGCTGGTCGAGGAGGGACAAGGATCGGAGTGGATGTCAGCTTGGCTTTGAGTTCGTCGAGGGCCCCCTCGGCTTCCGTGGTCCACGTGAATCGCTCGGATTTTTTCAAGAGACGGTACAGAGGCATGGCCTTCTCCCCTAAACGTGAGATGAAGCGGCTGAGGGCCGCGAGACAGCCCATGACCCTCTGCACGCCCTTGAGATCCTGAATCGGTCCCATTCATGTGATGGCCGCCACCTTCTCGGGGTTGGCCTCGATCCCGCGCTAGGAGACGATGTATCCGAGGAGCATGCCCCGAGGCACTCCGAAGACACATTTCTCGGGGTTGAGTTTTATGTTTTTGGCTTGAAGGCACCCGAACGCGATTTTGAGGTCTCGGATGAGGTTGTCCGCTCTTTTGGACTTGACCACGATGTCATCGATGTAGGCTTCGACCGTGTCGCCTATGTGTTCGCCGAAGACATGTAGCATACACCGCTGATACGTTGCCCCGGCGTTTCGGAGGCCGAAGGGCATTGTCACATAGCAGTACATGCCAAAAGGTGTGATGAAGGAAGTCGCGAGCTGGTCGGACTCTTTCATCTTAATTTGGTGGTAGCCGGAATAAGCATCGAGGAACAAGAGGGTTTCACACCCCGCGGTAGAGTTGACAATTTGATCAATGCGTGGTAAAGGAAACGGAACTTTGGGACATGTTTTGTTTAAACTAGTGTAGTCAATACACATCCGCATCTTTCCATTCTTTTTCTTAACTAACACGGGATTAGCTAACCATTGAGGGTGATGAACTTCCTTGATGAACCCAGCCGCCAAAAGCTTGTGTACCTCCTCGCCGATGATCCTGCGCTTCTCCTCGTCGAAGCGGCGCAGGCGTTGCTTCACCGGTCTGGACCCGGCCCGGATTTCCAAGGCGTGCTCGGCGACTTCCCTCGGTATGCCCGGCATATCTGAAGGACTCCACGCAAACATATCGGCGTTCGTGCGGAGAAAGTCGACGAGCATGACTTCCTATTTGTCCTCGAGGTCGGCGCTGATCGTTAGCACCTTCTCGCATGGGCAGCTCGGGTCGATGGGGACTTTCTTGGTGTCTTGTGCTGGCTCGAAGTTGCCGGCGTGTCGCTTGGGATCTGGCATCTCGTCGGCGAGGTGCTCGAGGGTCGCGGCTATCATGGAATTTTGCTCGACGGCCTCCCCATATTCGACGCATTCGACATCGTAGTCGTACGCGTGCTCGTAGGAGGAGGCGACAGTGATGGCGCCTTTGGGTCCTGGCATCTTGAGTTTGAGGTAGGTGTAGTTCGGGATCGCCATGAACTGCGCGTAGCTCGGTCGGCCGATGATGGCGTGATACGTTCCGTGAAACCCGACCACCTCGAAGGTTAGGGTCTCTTTCCTGAAGTTGGCAGGCGTACCAAAACAGATAGGGAGGTCGATACGGCCGATGGGGAAGCCTTCTTCCCTGGCACGACGCCATGGAACACCCCGGCACTGGGTCGGAGTTGGTGCCTCCTGATTCCCAGGAGGTTGAGGGTCTCGAGGTAGATGATGTTTAGGCCTTCGAGAAGCGGGTGTTGATGATGATCAGGTCGACGACGAGCGGATAGGCCCCGGGGTTGGGGACTCGATCCGGATGGTCATCGCGGTCGAACGTGATGGGCGCATCAGACCAGTCGAGGTAATGAGGCGTCGCGACACGAGCGGAGAAGACCTCTCGACGCTCCCGCTTACGCTGTCGGGGCGTGAGCTGGGTCGAGGGACCCCCGTAGATCATGTAGCAGTCATACACTTCGGGGAATTTTCCGTCTTCCCCGTTGTCCCCCTCACCGCCGCCTTGGTCTTTCTTGTCGTCACCTTTCTTCACGCCCACTTGCTCGAAGTGCTTTCGAAACATGCGGCAGTCCTTAAGCTTGTGCCTTGCCCCGTCCTTGTGATAAGGACAGGGCTCCTCGAGCATTTTGTCGAAGATGGCGCCCTCGGGGGGCACGGGGGGACCTCGAGGTCTTTTGCGTTTGGTTGCAGTGACGAGATCATCTTCTGCAGCCTCACGCTTGCCTTGTTGATTTTTCTTCTTCTTGTTATTTCTCTTCGACCCTTTGCTCGAGCCTCTGGCGTTGTCGGCTACCGGTGTTTTTCCCTTGTCCTTCACGTCGCTGAAGAAGGCGCCGATGACCTCTTCGCTAGCCGCGTAGTTGGTGACCACATCCATGAGCTCGTCGACGGTGTCGGGGCGGTTACGCCCTAACTCGCGAACTAGGTCCTTGCAGGTTGTACCCGCAACAAACGCTAGAACGACGTCGAGATCGGAGATGTGGGGCAGCTCGGTGTGGAGCTTGGAGAAACGTCGAGTAAAGTTGCGGAGAGACTCCCCTGGCTTCTGCTTGCAGTTGCGCAGTTCCCAGGAGTTCCCGGGACGCACGTAGGTACCTTTGAAATTCCCCTCGAAGATACGGACAAGGTCGGTCCAGCTGCGAATCTGGTCGGGGGGAAGCTCCTCGAGCCACCTACGCGCGGTGTTGGACAGGAACAGGGGAAGGTGACGTATGATGGCGTGATCGTCACGCGCCCCACCCGCCTGACAAGCCAACCGGAAGTCGGCTAGCCAGAGTTCGGGATTGGTTTCGCCGTTATATTTGACGAGGCTCGTGGGGGGTCAAAACTTGTCGGGCAGCTGGGCGCAGTGGATCCTCCTGCTGAAGACCCGGGGGCCCGGTGGCTCCGGGGCCTGTTGGTCTTCTTCGCTGTCGTAACGCCCTCCACGATGGGCGCTGTACCCTCGATCCTCGGCATCCCCGTGCTTGCGTCTGCGGTTCTCGACAATGTCGAGGCGCGCGTCGCGGGGAGCGCGGTCATCGTTGATAGGTTCTCGGGCCGGCTTCTTCTTCTATCGGGGGGCCGCCCCCTGATCGACCAAGCCCTCCCTCTCGGGCCGGGAGGGCTCGACCTGAGGCTCGGAGGCAGCCCCTCGACGCCTCGAGGCTGAGCTCTCGGCTTGTTGGACAGCAGCAACTTGGAGGAGATCCTCGACCTCGCGTTGTATCCACCGAGCTTGCGAGTTGGATGGCGTGGGCATATTGCGAAGGAGCATAGCTGCCGCAACAACGTTCTGGCTTGCTCGGGGATAACGGTGGGCGGGTTGCTCAGGTCCTCCTTCCTCGATGATCTACCGGTTGACTTCTCGGGCCCTGGCTCGGGCTCTACCGCCGAGCGGTCGCCGCTCTTGCTCGAGGGTCAGCTCGAGTAAGCGCAAGCGTTCCTACTCATCGGCGAGCTTTGCCTGCAACTCCCGAATCTGTGCCAGCTGTGCGTCCTGCTCGCCAGGACGAGGGCACGCTTCTCGGGGTGCATCTGGTTGTTGGTCCTCTGCTCTGGGGGGAGCGTCTCTCACCACGGCGGTAGCCGCCGCGGCCGCTGGATCGACGGTTTCCTGATCGGAGTCGACGCCACCATCGATGTGGAGGCACTCACGGGTAGGATCCCAATGATCAGAGTTAGAGTCAGGGTCGCCACAGTAGAAGACGGGGAATTGCCCCCGCGCCTCCTCCTGCAGCAGCCGTCGGAGTGTGCCGACGGTGTACCTCCGGGGGCCAGCGCTCTTGCGAAGGCCAAACCCTCGGAGGCCGGTGTGACAGTCCCCACGTCCGTCATCGCGCGGAGAAGGGTGCCTGGGCGGTCCTCCAATGTGCTCATGTTCGAGTGGGTCGCTGTCGTAATCGTCGTTGTGGGATTGTTGAAGTCGGACGAAGGCCACCGACGACGCTCGAACAGCCCGTGCGGAAGCGAGCTCGATCGAGCGGGGGTTTCGTCGCGCTTCCCCGACGAGCGCACGATGAAAGTGGAGTCAGGGTTGTGCTGGGATCCTGCCGGTTTGCCCTCTGCCTCTAAACTCGGGTCAGATACTCCCTCAACAAGAGGTTTCTCATCTCCGGTCAGGGGCGTGGAGAAAGCAGCGGGGACCCTTCTCGACTTGGGTTGACGGCGATGACGGCGCCGACCGTGCCTCCTTCTGGATGTGGAAGCATGGTCATGAGACTGGCGAGCGGCTCCCCATGAACGTGGGGGCGTACCGCGACCTCCATTCGGGTCACTGATCAAGAGCAGGGTCATGTCGTAGCCCTGGCCGAGGGTCATGAACTCCAGGCTCCCGAACCAGATCACCGTAGCGTGCGGAAGTGGTGAAATGAAATCACCCATCTGGAAAAATGGCGGGAAATCATTAGTGACACGCGGCCCCCCTACCTGGCGTGCCAACTGTCGGTGTTCTGACCCTCAAGGGGTTAACACCAACGAGTAATATTGTATTCGCGTGCTCCCTAATCCGGTGGGTGATGCAAGAAGGACACAATGATTTATCCTGGTTCGGGCAAAGAAGGCCCTACGTCCAGCGGGGGGAGGATGATTCATGTTATCTTGCACCGAAGTGCTAGTACAGGAGAAAATACAAGCAGGTGTGAGGAGTGTGAGGTGGAGTTTGGGCGTTCGGACGCCTTGCTCTCGACCTTGCACAGGCTCACGGTGTTGTTCTATGATCTAAAGACTTAGCGTTTCTATCTCTCGATCCCCCCTTTTTTTCTTCTTTCGTAGGTCCTGGCGCCTCCTTTTATAGATGAAGGAGGGGCACAGGGGTACACGTATTTCGAGTCCGCACAGCTAATGATGTTCGACGTTGAGGCCGATCACGTCGGTGCCGCTGTAGTGATGTACGTCGGTATGGGAGGCCCTGCAACCGTCGCGTCGGGAGTTGTTGAAGTTCCGCTCGAGGGTTCGCTTGATGAAGTCGAGGGGCGATGGTCGAGGGTCTTATCTAGAGTCGAGGGGGTCGTGCCGAGGAGGTCGAGCTTCGTTGGATAAGACCGAATCCCGAAAAACACGAAAAACATGTTAGTTTATACGTCTCGAGGCGGTGCGGGTCGTGGCACAGCGCTCGGTATGGCGCAACAGCATAATATGACTTGCGGGATTCCGGGGTATGGGCGGTAAAAGCAGATTTGACCGCCACGCCTGCAACTGTTACCGTAACTATGGCCATGCATTTAGGCGGGGGTAGATAGATCGTATTAAATGCGCCTGGATCCGTACGGGGGAATCGGTAAAACGAGGGGTGTACTCTCATCGAGGGCTGCTCATTCGCACGAACGAAGTTCCGTCTTCGAGGACAGGCTCGTTCGGCGAGCGAAGTTACATCCTCGAGGGTAGGCTCGTTTGCTGGGCGAAGTTCCATCCTCGAGGGGTCGCCCAAATTGTAACCTCTAGTGTACAGTACTAGTCCGTTCGGTAGTTTTCGAGTGTACAGTACTAGTCCGTTCGGTAGTTTTTTGAGTGTACAGTACTAGTCCGTTCGGTAGCTTTTCGAGTAGGCTTTGGCTTTGGGCCGTCGTCGTCCATGGGTCGGCCCGAAGTGTCTTAGCCTGCGAGACTTTGTACGTTCACACGGGAGGTCACAGGAGGGGTCGAGTTGCCATTTTTGCGGGGTTTAATTCGGTAAACCTGGGGTTTTGGGGTACCCATTTCCTCGGTAACGACACCACCCTAGTTCTGAAGCCCAGTGCAACCTGTTTCAATTCACCACTCATTTCCCTATCCATGCGTGCCTACAAGGTGAGGCCAGGTAGATCGTTACATTACTCGCTCCTAGGAGCAAAGTGGAATCTCAAAGTTGAAAATAGGTAAGTTGGATGGTACCTTTGTACGGAACCAGGAAATAAAATCGGGCGTGCCATTTTTGAGAAGATAGTCTTCTTCTTCATCGGTAGAAGCCATATCCCCTGTCCATAATTCATTAATATACTCTCCGAAAAAACAAGAGACAGGGGGGTCAGCACGATAGGTGGAGGATATTGACTGTGTAAGTAACTAGCTCATTGAGAACTTACATTCGATAAGGAACCACTTCATCAAGGTTCAACAACACGTAGAGCATGATAGTGTGAAACTCATGTTGTTTCAACGTCTTGGGGGTAGCTGTGCTTCCCCTTCCGAGTTTCCCTTTGAAAAGGCTCAGGGTCGATGAACTCCAGTCGTCGTTGTAATGAGGGGGTGGGTTCACGCTGGGAAGGTTCTTAGTATAGTACGTCGTTGTGAAGTTGAACACCTCCTCCACTCTGAATGCCTCTGCCACAGAAGCCTCAATTTTGGCTTTATTTCTACACTTTTACGAAGAATCTTTAGACACCTCTCGATTGGATAGCACCAACGGGCCTGCACGGGACCCCCCAGCCGTGCCTCATGCAGCAGGTGCAAAATCAGATGCTGCATCGGCAGGAAGAAGCCAGGTGGAAAGATCATCTCCAACTTGCAGATCAACAGAGGTGCATCACGCTCCAGGTCATGAATCACTTCCCGAGATAACTCCCTGGCACAAAGCTAGCGGAAGAAATAGCTCAACTCTGCCAGAACGCGCCACACTGGCTCGGGGAGGTATCCATGAGTCATCGCAGGAAGGAGCCGCTCAGTCTATATGTGGAAGTCATGACTCTTCATCCCTAAGAATTTCATAGTCTTCAGGTTCACCCCCTACTCAGATTGCCGCATACCCATCAGGGAACATTAACGTCTTGATCCACTCAAGCACTTCCTTCCTATCGCCCCTTTTCAGGATGTAATCGACCGGGCCCCTTTTCCAACTCTTGCCGAGCGTAGGGGCCTTCATCACGTACTTTGGTCTATCACAGATCTCCTCCACGTCTAGTCGAGCCTTAACATTGTCTTTTGACTTCTCCTTTATGTCTATGACTGTACCCCAGAGTGCCTCGGCGACATTCTTTTCTGTGTGCATTACATCGATGTTGTGTGGAAGAAGAAGGTCCTCGAAGTAGGGGAGCCTAGTCAAGCCCGATATATGGGTCCACATGTGTTCCTGACCATATCCTTTAAAATCACCATTATCTTTATCAATTTCGAGAGCCTCTAACTGGGCAAGGACCTGGGCACCGGTCATAATCTCAGGAATGATGTCGGTGACTTGAACACCTTTCGTGAAGTGCTTGATGTCTGTCTAAACTCATGGTCGTCATCAAGGAATTGACGATGTTTGTCAAACGAAGAGAACTTGCCACCTTTCTTCAGCGAGGTGAACATCACAGATGCCTTGCATAGTGGGCCAGGCAATTTCCCGTGAACACACCACCTGTCGTTACCCAGGAAATGGGTACCCCAAACCCTTGGTTTACCGGGCTAAACCCCGCAAAATCAGCAACACGAACCCTCCAGTGACCTCCCACAATTAACGTTCGAAGGCCCGTAGGCTAAAGCATATTGGGTTGACCCACGAATGGGCTACGACGGCCCAAAGCCAAAGCCTGCTCGAGGGGCTACCGAGCGGACTGGGACTGTACACTCGAGGGTACAATTCGGGCGACCCCTCGAGGACGGAACTTTGCCCGACGAACGAGCCTGCTCTCGAGGACGGAACTTCATTCGTGCGAATGGGCAGCCCTCGAGGACAGTGCACCCCTCGGCTACCGACTCTCCCGTACGGATCCGGGCGCATTTAATGCGTTTTACCTACCCCCGCCTAACCGTATGGCCACAGTTACGGTAATAGTTGTGGGAGTGGCGGTCAAATCTTGCTTTTACCGCCCATGCCCCGGAATCCCGCGGGTCGTACTTCGCTGTTGCGCCATGCCGAGCACTATGCCCTGTCCAGCACCCCCTCGAGACGCATAAATCAGCACGTTTCTCGCATTTCCTGAGATTCGACCTTATCCGGTGAGGCTCGACCCCTTCGACTCGACCCCCTCGACTCGAGCCAAGCCCTCGACCGCCGCCTCTTGACTTCGTCAGACGAACCCTCGAGCGAGACTCCAATGACTCCGGGCTGCACTTTAACAACTCCCGACGCGACGGCTGCAGGGCCTCCCATACCGATGTACATCACTACAGCAGCACCGACGTGATCGGCCTCCACGCCATGCAACACCAGCCATGTGAACTCTAAATATATGTACTCCTGTGCCCCTCCTTCACCTATAAAAGGAGGTGCCAGGACGTTAAGAAAAGAGGGAGAATGACAGGATCCAGAGCATAGAAATGCTAAGGCTTTAGATCACAAAACAATACCGTGAGACAGTGTAAAGTAGAGAGCTAGGCGCCCGAAACGCCCAAGCTCCAGCTCACGCTCCTCACACCTGCTTGTATTTTCCCCTGTACTAGCACTTCGGTGCAAGATAACACGAACTATCCTCCCCCGCTGGACGTAGGGCCTTCTTTGCCTGAACCAGGATAAATCGCCGTGTCCTTCTTGCATCACCCACCGGATTAAGGGAGCACGCGATTACGAATATTACTCGTTGGTGTCAACCCCTCGGGGGTCAAAACACCAACACCACCCACTGAATATGCCATACGCCAGGAAGTCATGCATCGAATACTGGTACCACACATGCATTGTGAAGTTCTTATTTGTAGCTTGGCCGTACGTCAGCACCCCCTTTTCCTAAGCATGTTGCAATTCATCCCACAGTGGCTGCATGAACACACCCATATTGTTGCCTGGGTGTTCAGGTATTATCAGCGATAAGAACACGTTCTTGGGTTCAAACATAACGCCGGGGGGAAGATTGAGGGGTATCACAAACACGGGCCAACAAGTGTACGGGGCCTCCATCATTCCATACGGGTTGAACCCATCAGTTGCCAATGCTACACGTACATTCCGAGCGTCCTCTGCTTTCTTCGGATGCTGGTCATCGAAGTACTTCCATGCATCACCATCCGATGGGTGTACCATGTTGCCACTGTATCTTTTGCCGTCCTTGTGCCATCTCATCTGTTTCGCAGACTCCTCTGTCATGTACAGCCGTTGGAGCTTCGGTATGACAGGAAGGTACCGTAGGACCTTCTCGGGGACCTTAGACTAGGACAAGCATGGATCGACTCATACGGCATGTTAAGTGCACGAAGGAGCTTCTGTGACTCGTACGTGTTCTTCGGTAGCACGTGACCCTTAGGAAGCATTTCCCCGAAAACTGCCAACATGTGATCGAAGCCATCTCAACTCAGGCTCAACTGCGACTTCAACGCTATTAGGCGTCCAATGGCATCAAGTTGTGACATTGTTGTATTCTCGTGAAGGGGCTTCTGTGCCGAAGACATCATTTCGTAGAACTCCTTTACGGTTTCCTCTAGATCCTCGTCCATCTGAGTCGGCAATACTTCATTGCCACGTGCCTCGTTATAGTCTACCACCATGTCGGCCATCCTGGTATCTCCATCAAACTCCTCGAGGCGTTCTCTCACCTCCTCCTCTCTAATACGACCGTCTTCACCATGGAAGATCCACCTCTTATAGTTTGCCACAAATCCATTCTTATACAGATCTTTGAAAACATCATTCTTTACTTTTCTTTTAGAGTTCTTACAATCACTGCGGGGACACGGCATCCGAATCGACCCTTTAGCAGCCGGGCCAAATGCTTGATTCAGGAAATAATTGGTCCCCCTAATCCATTCTTTGCTTTTACTTGCAAAGCCCATGTACATCCACTCACAGTTAGTCATCCTCTGTCATACATATGCGTGAGTAATAAAACCAGCAATTGCATCTACACGGCGTTCCTACCATCTAATAGGTGAAGGATAGGTCCTAATCCCACCCGTGGATGCGTAGATGGGTTAGCTTCCATGTTTTGCTCCCGTCCGAGTTAGAATTTCGGCAGCACCTCCCCGCTGTTCTCCCAATACACGTCCCCGCAGGGAGAGTATGTATCCAGAGAACAACGGGGAGGTGCTGCCAAAACTCCGACTCAGACGAGAGCAGAACATGGAAGCTAACTCATCTACGCATCCACGGGCTATCCAAAAAATGTGGACAATCTGAAATAGATACGGTCGCAGATATGCAGAGACCTGCAAACCTCCAACCGTACCTCTTTCAGACGGGAGACGCCTAACTGAGTTATGCGAGCTAGGGTAAGGAAGAGAGGTGATTTATACCTAGGGTGGCGGTGGAGACAGGCTAGCGGGCCAGTGGCGAGGCGGTGCAGTCGCCGAGCTACTCCAGGTCCCCTCCGACAAGACCCGCTCTGCAAAATAAGAAAAACAACACTATAAGTACAAAATTTCAGCAGAACCTCCCCTGTACGGGGAGGTTTCCAAAATCTGCAAGAAAGAAGATGGCTCGATGCGCGACAACACATATATGGCACAAAGGCCACACATACGGCACGAAGGACGTCAACAAATTCAGCACGAAGGCCACATATACGGCACGAAGGCCACACATCAACAAACTCGGCACGAAGGCCGTCAACGACACATACAGCATGATGGCCGACAACCTAGAGCTTTACCTTCTTCTCCAGCGAGGGCGGGAAGGGCGGCATGGATGAACGTCGTCAACGAACGGCGTGGACGCACATCGGATCAAGGTCCTTCTTGAAACGACCTTGATTTTCGTGAAGAGAAATCCACAGTGTCAGAGTGTAATATGACTATTTAAATCACATTACCCGATAACAGTTGAATCCATAATCCATACATCGAACAAAAGAGTGCAAATAGAGGGAGTTACAATAACTTATTACATCGCCACAGGGCGGAATTAGAGTTCATGCAGCATAACAATAAAAGCTTGAGGTGTGGAAGCTATCTTCTTCTCTCCAACTTGAGCGTAGGCACGAAACCCTCAATCGCTGTACTCCCCAGATGAGTACTCACTCCTTGAACCTGAAACCAAATTTTTAGTACGATTTGTACTGGCCACACTCCCACCCTATGCATTGCTTTGTGGAAGTGGGTGCAAAAATAAGGGTATCTCAAAAGGAACCTATAAAGGCTGGGTTTTTCCTATGCAATGTTCAAGTATATAAAACAAAAGTATAATAAACAAGTTTTAAACACAAACTCATTCCCTTCATCTATCTCCATCCATATCTGTAGCATCATCTCATCTCATCTCCAACACCCTCTCAGACTCTGGTCGATAAGCCAACTCCCTCTTGGCTTGCCTCAGCGGCCCGCAGCCCTCAAACTGGCTCACGGTCGGAAAACACACTCAGAGGAAGGTAGAACACTCCACTCACTAGTCCGGTGCATGCGAAACATAGGAAAGGTCCATAGCCGAAGATTCGGCATATGTATCGATCGATCAACCATCCACTCTGCAGAGGTTTCACTAATCCACCAGATAACCATCATCGATGCACGCGCGCACCTAGGCAGATTCCGGGCGCCTACTGCCATAGGCGATGCCACTCTACCATCCAGCACTGGATCACTGGAACTGTGAAGAGAGCATGTATCCGCTCCCGAAGAGGATGCCATGCCATGTACCCACTCCCGAAGGGGGTGCCATGATCGTCTCGGTAGGGTGTTAGCTCCATCCCATGCATATACCTTCCTATCACTTCTCGCCTAGCAGTAGTGGCATCGACCTATCCAGCGGTTCGGCCGTCTCCCCCATGGAGAGCGAGTGGAAAGCAAGAGATTTCTAGGTTTGGATACCAGCGCAACAGTTCCTAGATTTGACCAAACCGGGATATCTTCATCAGGGTTTATCTTTAACGTGCTACCACGGCACCTTCATCCCGGGCTCCACCTTTCCGAGGATCACACCCAAGGACCACCATCACATCTCAGTTAGCCCGCCACAGGCTCCTCTCATGGGAATGTCCAGATCCATTCCCTGGCAAGACTTGCTCCAAAAGCTCATCGCAGATCCCGGCTCGATCGACTCAACCCTCACCCTACTCCCTGCCGTAAGCTCCACCCCAAACCCGGATATAACATCATCAGCTCACATGCTCATCTGAAACATCAACTCACACATCTAGCCTGGCACCCTCCAGGCCTTCCCCGGGTTCATCACGTCGCATCAAAATGTAAGCGAGTGAAGTTTATAAATTTAAATATAGCAGATAAGCAGGTGGCTAACATAACAGCGGGTAAGCAGGTGATAGTTTACAACAAGGTAGGGCTCATCAAATAAATACTCTATCATGCAGTCCTAGCACAGGCATAGCATTATAGCAACATGAATTTAAAGCACTAGCCATACTATAATTGCCATGCGTAATGGGATCTACGAGGTTGGATGGTGTGTGGCACCTTCACTGACGTAGCTGTCGGACTTCTCCTGGTAGTCACTGTCGTCAAGATTGTCCTCGCTCGAGCCTGTAATGAGATTTAACGGTGGCGGAAGCGACCCCTATAGATTAGCATAAAGAACGAATGCAAAATAGAAGATCCAAATACACTCAAACATAGCCTAGATAGATAGGGCTCGATTTATAGAAAATTTGGATATGTGGATCATAATTTTCTGAGCTCGTATGAATTAGTTATGAATTTTCAAAGATTTAACCATTTTCTGAAAAGAAAAAAAAGGGCTCGAGGGTAAGGTTTCGAGGGATAGCGTCTCGAGGGGTACTGTCTCGAGGGTTACGGTCTCGAGGGATACGGTCTCGAGGGTTACGGTCTCGAGGGGTACGGTCTCGAGGGTTACGGTCTCGAGGGTTACGGTCTCAAGGGTATGCTCTCGAGGATATGCTCTCGAGGGTACTCTCGAAGACGGAGAAACTGCTCTGCTTCCACAACGGTGCTCGGCCGGTGACAGCGAGGTTAAACATCCGGCGAGGGGCTGCTCCAGGACTTTGCTAACCCGTGCGTCGTCCTTGGGTCGCCAAGGCGAACACGAAGGTGGTCATCGAGTCAGGAGCTTGGTTCCGGCGACGTGCTTTATGGCGGACAGCGGCTCGAGGGTGACGGTGCTCGAGGTGTAGAACTCGAGGGTCGACGCGTCGAAGGGTCAAACTCGAGGGTCGGTTTGTCGAAGGGTCAAACTCGAGGGTCGGTTTGTCGAAGGGTCAAACTCGAGGTTCGGTTGTCGAAGCTTCGAACTCGAGGGTCGGTTTGTCGAAGGGTCAAACTTGAGGTTCGGTTGTCGAAGGGTCGAACTCGAGGGTTCTTCCTCGATGATCTGTCTCGGACGAGATCGGCTCGAACGCGGAGTTCTTCCTCGACGATCGGCGGCGGGGAGACCCTCGATTCCTGGTGCCACAAAGGATCTCTGGCGCCATTAACCCGCCCATCGGTTTTGGGAGTTCACGACGGTCACGTCGATGGGCTTAAGGGCGACAGCTTCACTTCCGTGTCGAGCTCGACGGCAGACGGTGGCTCGATGGCGACGGTGCTCGATGTACACTTCACACCGAGTCACTACAGCTCCAATTGGTGGCGTCGATGGACGGTTGGAGTCACGCAACACCTGCTCGAGGTGCCGACGGTGACCAAAACACACGGCAGAGTCCGCGCGGGCAGCAACTCCCACGGCGGAGCTTCGACAGGTCCTCGGTGCACGGCAACGGCACTCCCAGAGGGTCCACGGTCTCCATCTTGCCCACTCGATGCAGCTCATCATGGCGGAGCTTCTTGGCTTCTTCTTGCTCCTCGAGGGTGGTCGATGGTGGCAGGAAACGACGGTGAACGGCGGCGTTCTGGAGCGGCAACGTACTGACACGTCGACGACAAGGTGGTTCGGGTCGGTGCTCTGGCGAGGCAAACGCGGAGCTAGGGTGTGCACGGGGTCCGTCTCATCAAGGCGAGCGCGGATCCGGAAACAACGGAGGTCGAGGCTCAACAGAAAGGCGACTGGGTGATCTCGCCACGGCGGTGCTTGGCGCGCGGCGATGAACTGGGCGGCTTCCGTTTCGGCATCCTCCCGATGCCGTGGTCCAAGAGGCTCAGCTAGTCTCGTGTGTGTGTGTGGGTGTGTCCAGTGAGATCGGTAGTGACCTGGGCCTACGCGCTCACGGCGGAGCGCCATGGCCAACAGCACGGCGGAGGGTTCGAGAGAGCGGCGATGGCGGTGCTCACCGACGGTCGAAGAGGATGGAGGTGCGGTACAAGTCCAAGCGGCTCCGACTCGCGGTACTGCTCCTCCTTCCTGCTCTCGACGCAGCAGCGGTGGCTCCGAGTCGACGATCTTCTTCCCCAACTCCGGCAGCGGCTTCTTCTTCTTCCCCGACTCCTTTCTTCCTCCTTCCTTCAGCTCTTCTCCAATCGAGGCTGGCAAGGTGGAATTGGGCTCCACCAGAGCGGTGGCGGTGGCCTGGGAACCCTAGGGTGCTGGGGTGCTTGCTTTATAGGGCGGACGCGGTGGTAGGTAGCCGACGGACGGTCGATCACGGCTTCTGCTTGATCGAGCGGCCAAGGGGTGTCCATGTCGACAGCTGAGGCTCGATCTAGGTCCAGAGAACAGCGAGAGGGGGGCTAGGTAACGCTGGGTGTCGAAGTTCTTTACGGCGGCAGCGTTCCACTACGGCGACAACGCAGGTGCGCGCGCGCGCGGAGAATGTTGCCTGCGGCCGTGGGAACTTTACGCGGGCTGGTCGGTCCAGGTGGCTTGCGGGCGCGCGTCGATGCAGGGCGTCACTGGATTGAGCGGTCGAGGGAGGTTGCTTAGGAGCGACGCCGGGGAACAGTGCTGACGCGAGCACGCACGGCCGGTCGGGTGACCTCAGCGGGCGCGATGACACGTGGGTTCCACTTCGAGGCCCCATCGTCAGCGACACATCGGCAACAGAGGCTCGGTGCGGCGCGCGGATGCGCGCGGCTCTTGTTGGGCCGTCGGCCTGGTTGGGCCGCGCAGCGCGGGGTCGTCCTCCTCCTCCTTCTCCTTCTTCTTCCTTCTCCTTCTCCTCCTTCTTCTTCTCCTTCCACCTCCTTCTCCTTCTTCTCCTTCTTCCTCCTCTTTTCTTCCCCTTCCTCCTCGGCCTCCTTCTTTCTCCTTCCTCCTCGGCCTCCTTCTTCCTCCTTCCTCCTCGGCCTCCTTCTTCCTCCTTCCTCCTCCTCTTCCTCCTTCCTCGGCTGGCGGCGGCGGAAGCCCGGCGACGGTGGGGGCGGTGGCACCGGGGGCGGGGTGGGGCGTGGCGGCGGAGGAAGCCCGGCGGCGGTGGGGAGCAGTGGCGCGACGGGGTGGGGCTTCGGCGGCGGGGCGGGGCGGCGCGCCACGACGTTGTGAGGCGGCGCAGCGCGGCGGCGAGGCCTGGATCCTGGCCCGCGCAGGCGAAGGAGGCCGACGGCGGCGGCGAGCGGCGGTGGGGGGCAATGGCATCACGGGGCGGGGGGGCACGCCGCGGCGGTGCGGCGCGGCGACGGGGCCCAGATCTGGGCCGCGCAGGCGAAGGATGCCGGTGGTGGCGGCGAGTGGCGATGGGGGGGTGGTGCGACGGGGCGGGGCTGCGGCGGCGGGGCGACACGGCGCGGCGGCGGGGCCCGGATCCTGGCCCACGCGGGCGAAGGAGGCCGGCAGCGGCGACGAGCGGTAGTGGCGGCGCGGCGCGAGCGGGCGGCGGCGAGCGGCGGCGGCGGGCGCGAGAGGCGGGCCGGGGAAATGAGAAGCTAGGGTTGGGGGAGATGGGCCGGCCGCGCGCGGGCCCTTTTACTTAACGACCCTTTGCCGTCTGCCAGGCTGGGCAGTCGATAAAGGCGGATTCTTTGCCGACTGCCCAGCTTGGCAGTTGGCAAAGATTTAATTTTTTTTGAATTTTGAAACCAAACTTTTTCTATAGCCTAAACATATTGTTTAAAAGCACATGTTCGAATTTGGGACCTTTTTACAATATTTTGCTATATTTCGTTAACATATTTCATTTACTTGAATTTTTTTCGCATAATCCAAATTTGAATTACAGGTGCATGAAATAATAAAATGTAGCCATTCAAAAAATGATATTAGTTGATCATATATGGAGATGTCTGGGTTTTGAATGGCTACGTTTCATTAGTTCATGCACCTGCATTTCAAATTTGGATTATGCGGAAAAATTCAAGTAAATAAAATATGTTAACGAAATATAGCAAAATGTTATAAAAAGGTCCCAAATTTGAACATATGCTTTTAAATAATATGTTTGGGCTATAGAAAAAGTTTGGTTTCAAAATTCAAAAAAAAATTAAATCTTTGCCGACTTCCAAGCTGGGCAGTCGGCAAAGAGCCTCTTTGCCGACTGCCATGTCACTGGCAGTCGGCAAAGAATCCGCCTTTACTGACTGCCCAGCCTGGCAGTCGGCAAAGAGGGCCGGCCCTGGGCCCAGCCCGGGCCACGTGGCGGTATACCGACTGCTCGGCGTGGCAGTCGGCAAAGAAGCTATCTTTGCCGACTGCCGGACGTCAGGGCAGTCGGCAAAGCTTACGGCGACGGACGCTATCTACGCCCGACGAGGTTTGCCGACTGCCGAACTTTGCCGACTGTTAGGCTCTTCCTGGGCAGTCGGCAAAGAAGGCTTTGCCGACTGCCGGACGGTGGCTTTGCCGACTGCCCTATTTGGCAGTCGGCAAAGGGATTCTTTGCCGACTGCCTGAGCTTTGGCAGTCGGCAAAGCCGCTGTTTCCCGTAGTGTCTTTTTGTTTTTTCGGAATTTCGGCTACCACCTTTTGAAAACAAAAGATATATATTTGGCTCATTTTTTAGAGTAAATATATTTGGCTCATTGACAACTACCACAATATTAGGGTCTGTTTAGATCCATTACATTATAAATTATAGTAGCTAAAATTAGTACTAGAAAATTATAGTAGCTAAAATTTGTACTAGTGGATTCACATGGACCTAATATTAGCGGGAGAGCTGCTACTTAGTGCCCAAGTACCAACAACTGCATCTAAACAGTCCAGGCCTGCTAAAAGTTAACTAGCTAAAAATTAGCGGCTATTTAACTAGCTGGTTTTTATATAGTGCTAATAACAGGCCTTAACTACATATAGACAAAAGAAAAGCACACCAGAAACCACGAGCGGCTAATAATGGTGATACTACCGCACTGTCCGCACAACTCCACGGAACTGACGACGCATCGAGCTCTCAAGCTGTGCCCGCAGGTTGCCTGGCGCCGTTGCCGTCGTGCTCGTACTGGGGAGGAGCAGGGTTAGCCACAGGCGGCGCAGGATACGGCTGCGCCCACTGCAGCTGTCCCATCTCGACGTCCGGCGCCGGCTCGTCCGTCGGCTCGAAGGAGACGAGGTAGGCCTCGATGGCGAAGCCGGTGGCGAAGAAGGACAGCATGGACGCCGCGGTGAAGATGTCGCTCCTGAGCTCGCTGCAGTCCGGCCTGCTCGACGAGGGGCCCGGCTTCATCGCCGCGCCGTACAGGAACAGCACCGTCGCTATCCACACCTCCACCCTGACGAGGAGACATAGACATATGGATATACCGACCAATCACAACCAATCTACTGATCCTCCAACAGGCAATGACGACATGCGGTAGCTGGATCTACGGCGCGGACGTACCAGGCTATTCCGCACTGCTCTGCGACTTTCTCCGATCGACTGCCGCCGGTCGCGGGCGCGTCGCCTACGTCTCCGCTGGCCACGGTACTGCCGCCGGTCACGGGCGCGACGCGTACGTCTCCGCCGGCCACGGTGGCAAGGGCCACCGCCGTCAGCGCGAGCAGCGCCCGGCGACGCCGCAGCCGAGCCCTGGATTGCGCGGGTACACGCAGTGCTGCTGCCCGTCGAAGGACTCGGAACTTACGACGAAACCCTGCGCGGGCGATGGATCGAAGTCGAAACAGGCACAAAGCAGTGAGCCCGCACCGCAGCACAACTCAGATTCAAAGAGCAGGGATAAGGCGGATGTAGCATGTAGCTTGCCTTGGACTTTTTGCCCGCGACGTACCCCAGGACGATCGCGGCGAGGCCGAGCACGGCCACCGCGCTCACCACCACCACGCGTTTCTGCATCCTGCAATGTCACTCACACGACACCGCTCTGCCTCTCCAACAACTGATGGAATGGAAAGACAACCCGGAGACAACCAACGTCTGGTGTGGAAACGAACGGTGCAGCCCGCGCGCAGCTGCTGTACATACTCCGGTTGTGCCCCTAGGTTGTGCTGTTCAGAAGCTTTGCCAGCATTCACATTTGGCGTGGCTGAATTGATTCTGAAAAGATGTGACAATGTCAAGGCGTGCTGCAACCCTCAGGGTATCTGGTCAGTGCACTGTCCTCTTGCGCGTGCTGCAGCTAGCTCTACGTCGAGCGCGGCGTCGATGGACGCGCGCCTGAGGGCTGAGGGACGCGCCTGTGCTGCAGCTGCTGCGCGTCGGGGGCGGGCGCGCCGTGCCAAGAGTGTTCCGGTCTCAAAGAGTGTTCCGCGTGCAGCGATAGCTCTCTCGGTTTTCCTTTTTGACCTTTTTTTTCAAAAAAAATGCTTGCTCCCAGAACGTGCCGGCTACGTACTAGTATCTCAGCTATGTTTGTTTTGAGACAAATCTAAATCCTTAAAAACACATGGTTGTTGGATGGATAGGCTCATTTCAAACCACCAGAACCGTAGGGTTATGAGGGTGCTATGTTAGTCAGAAAATAAAATTTTTTTATCTCATAAACCAGGATCTACTGCTAGTTACAGGTTACGAAATTACCACTAGACGCGCAGGTGCAGCGAAAGACGACTTGATATAGTCGTACGCGTCGCAGCAGGCAGTGCAGTTGCGTGGTCGTCCATCACGTCAACCCTCTCGCGCGGTTCGTCCCAGTGCTCTAGATGCAGCATCTCCGAGGAATCCCACACGTGCAGGGAAGAAGCGATGCGTCTCCGGACTGCTAGGTCCGCGAGGAGCAGAAGGCACGAGCATGGGGAGGGCGACGGCGGCCGTCAAAGGCGTGTAACCTCCTGGCCGTGCCCCTTCCCCTTACTTATATAGGCGTCCCCAATAAGCTCACGAGTTGGAGGCCCATTAGTAACCCTAAGCCTTGTCTAATTCGGGTTGAACCCGAATTAGGCTTCCAGCCCCTTAAGCGTGCGACCCTATGAGTTCACGCACACATTGACATGGGCCGAGTACTCTTACTCGCCCAATAGTTGACAGCGGCCTCTAGCAAGGCGTGACAACTCCTATGTGCACGCAATGATCATATCAGACGAACCACTACGACCACATACAAGTTATTCCCTTTGTCACTCGATATATGGTTCAACTCGTGGGTTAACACTTAACCCAAGCACGGCCATGCATTTGTTGATCCAATCACTTGAGTGATCCAGTGATATCTCTCTCGCATAGAGAGGGGCAAATTTCATCTTGATTGTCTATGTCTCATAGCATGCTTCCCGACCACCCGAAGACCAAGTCCCTAAGTAGGACGTTTCACATCTTGAGTACATACCACAATCTCAGGTCTAAAGACATCACGTATATGACGTGAATAGAGACTTCCTCATATCGGGTCAGTCCAGCCTACATATCTCACATGTGCCCACATTATTAGTTTGACATCTCCATATCCATGACTTATGAAATATAGCCATCAACTAATACATGTGCTGGTCTAATATTCAAGTGTGTTCTCACAAGAACGCCGACCAGGGACAATTTTAGAATAACCATTCAAGTAACTGAGTTCCACAAATAATTCACATAATTGCCAATCAACACAAGTTGTCTATAATAGATATTCAATGAACACTTAATGCATGTCATAGATACAACTGGAATATCATCATCTCTATGATTATCTCTAGAGCATATTCCCAATAAGAATGTGTTTATTTACGGAACGAGGAAGTAGTTGTTAGCCAAAAAAAAAAGTCTAAAAGGGCGTTATCAAATCAAACGGAGAATTAAATCTAACAAGATAGATTTGCCGTGTGGCCACCATAACACGCCTTCAAATCATAAAGGGCTAGTTTGGTATCGATACTCAAGGTTATCCTAAATCAGTCAAGATCTATCTCAATAGGTGTAAGTAATTAATCTTGTTTGGTTTCCCTGTACATGCATTGTCATCTTCAAGCCGGTCGGCCTCGTTTATGGCGTGAAGAAGAAAGTAGAAGTACTTTTCCTGTATTGAATATTTGAATTATGGCTAGAGCAAATTGTATAATTAGCCTCATCTTTTTTGTTTCCTTTTTTGTGTCCTAAATCTTTTGCCTCCTCTGATCCCTCCGTTCTCTCTTTGGTTTTTTCTTTGTAACTCCTTTATGTAATTTTCTTGGTTACCTTAATAAAATCTTCAGTAGGGGTCTTGACCTTTACTAAAGGGCGTATCCAGTGCCGTAGGCTCCCGCACTGCGGGGTCTGGGGAAGAAAAAGTAGCCAACAACTTTAATAAAATCTTCAGTAGGGGTCTTGACCTTTGCTGTTCACTCAAAACCTTTCAATTATACATGGAGATCCATTACAATAATGGTACTTGACGAAACATTAGTATCTTACTAATAATTCTCAGATATAGTATTGATCTACCATTAGTTGGCTCCAAGTTCGAAGAGAAAAAAGTGCAAGGAAGAAAAACAACAACCATCTGTAGTTTTCGAATCAAAGAACAGATAGGTAAAAGTGTCAGGAGTGGATTACATAAAACAACAACACATGGAGCCAGCTAATGAACCCTACAATTGTGTCATAGGAGACGTAAGTACTGCAGTTACATTGGCTGCACATCGAAGGCCTCGACCAAAGACCAAAAACCACTACCAAAAGAGTGATGCCATGTTCTTCCAAGATCCATTCTTACGTGCTCAGAAGTTGACCTAAATCTTGGACAACTAAGGTGGCGAATCGCAGCGGCTTCTTCCCCCACGCTACAGTGTAGCCAGGCGATTTCGTGGGCAAATCGGCGCTTTCCTCCATCGGTCCGCCGGCCCCCTCTCCTCCGGCCACCTCCTCGGTGACGCAGATGAGGGGGGAGCCCGGCTCCTCAGCGGGAGGACTTGTACAGCTGTAGGCTTAGGTTTTAGTCGCCACTTAGGGTTAGGTTTGCCTCGCGGAGGCGGCGGCGATGATGTCCTCGTTTCTAGCGAGGCCTCGGCTCTGTCGTCGTGGCTTCGGTCTTCGGCGGTGCTCGGCGGTGGCGGCGCGGTTCTGGCCGTGGTGGTGTGGTATGCGCTCGGCTCCAGCGTGTGCCGTCGGTACCGAGCGGGCGGCTTCAACGGCGTGGCTCGCGGCATATCCCTGTTTGGGGTGATGCGAGGTTACTCCGGGTTGCTGTCGTTGGCGGCCGCGGATTTTGTTTCTGGCTGTCGCCAGAGCGGATGCTTTTGCTTGCTGTTGTTTGTTGACGTGTACCTAGGTTTTGCTCGTCGTTGGTTGGCGGCGGAGCTAGTGTCTGTCCTGGCAATGTCGGTGAGGCGGAGGAGCTGATGGTGCTGAGGAATAATGTTTCGCGACCTTTCTTCCGTCCTGAAGGCGTTCTTCTCCGGCGCTTGCGGCAAGGTCGGCGACACATCCACAAGAGACCAGGGCCGGTGCTTCATCGTCTTCACAAGGTGATGTTCATGCTGCCCTCTCTTCTTTTGGATTCGGAGGCATCTGCGAGTTTAGCGGATGGTGGTTGGCCGGATTTGGTTCTTCCTTCCATTGGCGGCGTTTCTCGTCGATGGAGATGCCAGATCTGGGAGCTGGGTGGATTGGGACGCGTTCCCGATCGACGAAGGACCGCTGATGGCTTCATCCTGTCTACGTTGATGGGTGTCAACTTCGACTCCAAACAAAGCCTATGTGCGATGGGATCCAACCAGCTCACGGTGATGCTCGTCTTCTTGGTCGGCGGCGATGGCTGGCGGCGATGAGGTCGAAGACGGTGGGTTCACGAAGATGCTAGGGACTTCTCTGTAATTTTTTCTTGTTTATGTACCTTCGTGAAGTTTGGTTGGGACAGGTGTCACCGTATATCCATCGTATGTATCTGTATTTGTACTCCATGATGTATGTTTTCCTTATCTGAAATACAGATGCATATTATCCAAGAAAAAAAGATCCATTCTTACCGTCAATAGGAGGGATGTTGTCACTGGTATTAGCCTCAACCCAACTAGAACCCGTACAATATATACGGAGCATGGACGGGTTATTATGGGCATGTATGAATGACTTAGGCTAGCTATTTATTGGGTTAAATAGCTTAAATTGTTCAAGACTAGTGACCTAGTTTGCCAACAGCTAGTTTAAGACTTGTCTAAAAAATTAGCCACCTATTAGCCCTTCTATTTGAATGTACTAGAGCTTAATTTTAGAAAAGGGTCATCTAGCTATATCAGGTTATTTTAGGTCCTAATAACCAGATTTTTGCCGTATATTTATACCATCTTATAGCTATATTTACGCTATCATATTATCATATTTACAATGACTTTTTCAGCAGTGATGTAATTTAGGCATATGTCAAATTCTTATAAATTTTACAAACTTTTTTCATCCGGGAATTTCAAATAATAATAGAGAAATGCATGTCAAATGCAACAATATTTTTCAGAAATTCTTCTGAAATTTCAAAAATGAATCTCAATCTCCGAAAGACTGAGCTGATAGATATGGAGAGTTCCGAAGCCTATTACCGGTGCCTTGTTATCGATGTAAACATCGCTTATCACTTAAAGTATAATGTTAAAAAAAATCTTAAACTATATCCAGAAAAATACAAGTACTTGTTTCAAGTCAAAAACTTTGAACCCAGGTAGAAAGTTTCCACCATAAGAGACCTATAGCCAACTAATTTGTGATTTATTATGTTGTCTTGACAAAGCGCGTTTTACTCAGGTTGGTTGAAAAATAGGGGCATAAATCTACTTCTGAATTAAACATAGAAAGCGCAATTTGCTAACCGTGTATTTTTAATGAAAAAATTGAGTGGATACAGTCCTGCACTAATATTCTTAATTTATGCAGCAGTTCACCGTGGGGATGATTATACATGGGCACGTGAAAACAAAAGATATATGTTGTGCTCGTTAATTAACAACTAGCACAGTAGATGACTGAGGACCTGTGCGGATCTGCTAGCACTACAAATTAGCACCTACAATCCGTACCAATGGATTCAAACAGACCTACTCATTATTAGCTGAAGGATACTACCGCACTGTGCCACTGTCCGCACGACTCCACGAAAATGAAATATGACACAGTATTCGCGTGCCCCATAATATATAACCCGTAATTCATAAGCCTTATGAAATATGATTCATGTCCTGCGAATTGTATAAAATTTAGTCTTTGGTCAGAAAAAAGACACCATTGCCTCTCTCTATTTTCCTTTGTTTCGTTCCCGACGCGGCCCGACCTCCAACGCCCGGCGTCGTCTGATGCTCGACGCCGCTCGACGCCGTCCGCCGCCCAGCCAAGTTTGGACGTCGTCCGCCGTCCAGCCAGGTCCGGCCGCCGTCCGCTGCGCAGCCAGGAGATGCGCCCGCAGCCGCCACTTCCGCGACCCCGGCCTTCTCCTCGCGCCGCGAGACGCGAGTCGCGTCGCAAGTCGCCGCCCGACCTTCGCTATCCGCCGCCCACGTCTGCCAGGTCCGGGCGCCAGCACCACCGCAGCCTCCTCGCAGGGTGCGCCGCCGCCGGAGCTCGCTGCCGCCCATCGGGGCATGGTGTTGGGGTGCTCGGCCGTTGGCCCGCCGGTGTGTCGCGAGGAAGAAAGGAAGCAAGAAGATGAGGAGGGGCGGTTTGGTCTTTTTGCGTGCCTTAAACAGTGAAAATGTTAGATTTCATAATAATTCGCAATACCTGAGTCATATTTCATAAAGCTTATGAATTACGGGTTATATATTATGAGGCATGCAAATACCGGGTCATATTTCATAATTTCTCGTTGCCGTGGGGCCGTGGCCGCCGTGCCCGTACTACGGCCGTCCCATCGCGACGCCCGGCGCCGCCACGTCCGTTCGCTGGAAGGAGACGTAGGCATCGATGGAGTACCCGGTGGCGTAGCCGGAAAAGATGGACACCAGGTTGAAGAAGACGGTCTTGAGCTCGGTGCAGGGGTAGCCGTAGGAGCGGCCGTGGCCGGGCTTCATCGACGCGCCGCACAGGAACATCACCGTCGCAATCAACGCCGCCGCCCTCACGAGGAGGCATAGACAGGCATAAGTATACCGACCGACCAATCACAACCAGAGCTGCGACCTGCGAGTTCACGACATTCGGGGCTGGCTGCGAGTTCGCGTACCAGGCGGATTGTAACGACTTGGACGCGGAGGCGCGCCTGCGACCGGTCGCGCGTCCGTCTCCGCTGGCCACGGTGGCGAGGGCCACCGCCGCCAGCACGAGCAGCGCCCCGGCGACGCCGCAGCCGAGCACTGGATTGTGCCGGTACACGCAGTGCTGCTGCCCGTCGACGGACTCTGAGCTTAGGAAACCCTAGAAACAAGCAGTGAGCCCGCTGCACAACTCAGATTCGAAAAAATACAGCGGATGGAGTGCGTAGCTTGCCTGGGACTTCTCGCCCGCGACAGACCCCAGGATGTATGCGGCGAGGCCGAGCACGGCCACCGCCGCGCTCACCAACACCACGCGTTTCTGCATCCTGGAATGTCACTCACACGGGACACCGCTCTGCCTGCCTCTCAAAGAAGTAAGAACTGATGGAATGGGAAGACGCCTGTGTTCAGCTGCTACTCTACCACGGTTGTCTGGTGTGAAAACGAACGGTGCAGCGCTCAGCTGCTGTACATTCACGGCTGTGCTGTTCACCTTTTATAGGCTTCCAAAAGCTTTGCCAGCGTTCACATTTGGCTCCGGCTGAAAAGATGTGACAATTCAAGTCGTGCTGTGTTCATCTGGTCAGTACACTGTCCTCTTGCGTGTTGCGGCTGCTCTGCGTCGGGCAAGGGCGTCCATGGACGCGCCTTGACCTTGACCTTGACCTCGACCTCGAGCGTCAGAGCGTGGCCACGCCTGTGCTGCAGCTGCAGCTGCTGCGCGTCGGGCGCGGGCGGTCTGGAGGCCGGACGCGGCCGCGCCGTGCCAAAAGGGAGTCTACAGAGTGTTCCGCGTGCAGCGATAGTGCTGTCTCGGTTTCCCTTTTTTATTTTTTTCTAAATTGTTTTGTTTGCTCCCATACTAGCACCTCAGCTATGTTTGTTTTGAGACAAATTTGAAACCGTCAAAATGTGTTTATTCTGGGAACCAGGGAGTAGTTGTCAGCCCAAAAAAGTCTCATATCGCCTTATCAAGTCAAATGGAGGTGTGGCCACCATAACACGCCATAGACATACTCGCTCCGTCTCACACATAGATGCATATTTTTTTATTTCTACAGTGTTTGTTTGATTATTTATCTTATTAAAAAGTCTTAATAATATTATTTATTTTATTATAATTTAATTTATCATTAGAGATACTTTCATAATGATTTTTTTACTATTTGCATGACTAATTTAAATAAGATGCATGATCAAACAAGAATTGTGGGATGGTATATGGCGTGTTTGATATCGGTGCTCAGATCTCGGCCCGCATGATGTCTCAAGATGTGTCTTAATGGCTGTAAGTAACCTTGTTTGGTTTCTCTGTACCATTCCGACCTGGTCCAATCTAGATTGTGTTTGATCCCCAGGTGGCAGCTGTGACTTTCTATTTAAAATTGTACATTTCAATTATACATGGGATCCATTACAATAACGCTACTTGACGAAACATTAGTATCTTACTAATAGGCCTCAAACATAGTACTAATCCATCATTATTGCTCTAAGTTAGAAGAACCAAAAAAAGGCAAGGAAGAATAGCAACGACGATCATCTCTAGTTTCCAAAGCAAAGAACAAATAGACAAAAGTGTCATGGACAGATTACAGAAACAACACATGGAGCCAGCTGATGAACCATGCAATTGTGTCATCGTAGACCTAAGTACTACAGTTACATTGGCTGCACATCGACAACCTCAACCAAAGGGCAAAGAACCACCTCCAAAAGAGTGACGATGGCCACATTCTTCCAAGGATGCTGCCACCACTATCAGTCTCACTACTAGTATCCATACAATATACTAGTATATGGAGCATGGACAGGGTTATTATGGGCATGTTTAGATGAGATAGGGCATTAGGTTATTAAACATTAGTTCAGACTAGCCAATGTTGGTTAGCTAATAAAACTAGTTAAAGACTTGTCTAAAAAATTAAAAAAAATTGACCAACCTAGAAGGAGCTAGGTGGCTTTTAAATAAGAAGAAAATGAGCATCCAAATTGTCTAAAAAATTAGTCTCCTATTAGCCTTCCTATTTGGATTATATTTTAGAAAAAAACCCCATGTCCCACCAAAAGAATATCCCTCCTAAATAGGACCTTAGTTGCTAAGCTATTTCTTATTTTTCAGTTAGAGATGTTAATCTTAAATTACATATAAGTTAACAAGATTTGAATGGACCATAGGAGTGACATCATATTTGAAATAGGACTACAACAGAGTAACAAAAACAAGAACTCCGCCCGTTCTAAGTTAAGACATTTTGTTTTTCTAGATATACTATGTGTACTATTTCTTTCGCATCAGCTTTGTACTAAGTCTATATCTTTGAACATTGATTTTAAAAACTATATAAATTCGTGCCATAAGGTTTGTGTTTTTAGGTTCACCATGAGACATACTTTCACAATATGTTGTGACACTTAAGGATTTATGATTGGTCAAAGATAACAATGTTTGACTTAGGACAATGGTGATATGACATGTAGAAAATAATAGAGAGAGTATGTATCTAATATCTAAGCACACAACAAAAAAATATATCTAGAAAAACAAAATGCCTTATAATTTGAATGAGGTGTAGGAAAATAGCAACAACTTAATCTATAATTAGTTTTTGTAGTTTCCACACATATTAACCAATAACATATTGTATATTATTACGAACGTAAGGATATTGTAAGGATAGAAATATAGAATGACCTTAAAATGGGGCCCGAGCAATAGTGTGGCCACACGTGTGAGAGTGGCGGTGGCCCGAGTAGCCAGTGGCAACGGACGAGCGCGAGGGCCAGCAAACCAGGGGTCCGGCTACAGAGCCAAAGACATGGACGCATGGAAGCCGGATAGATACAAGGATGGAGTGCAAGGAAGTCAGGCGAAGACGAGAACCCGGTGTTAGAAAGCTGGGCGTTCAAGAACGAAGACGAAGGGGGAGAGGAGCATATATGCAGGACATGTGGGCACGTAGTTTACGCAGGACTTGTGGGCACGTAGTTAACGGAGTTAACTGATCTGCTACATTGTTTGTCCCGGCCCTCTAACCAAATACGAAAACTGGACCTGTTACAACTATATTCTACCAACCAAATGCTTGAATGAAATCGGCCCCATTCCCAGACCCAGGAAGGAAATTGTTCCATTAATTCTACCTTGCTCTCACCCTTACATTACCTGCTTAGCCAGTTTTACCATATAATTTTCTCAAAGTCGTCTCTTCTCGATCAGGGCTTATAATTTAACATTCTATTTGTGTATTTTTATTCTTTATGCCTAAATAGGAGATCCCACTATCATATTTTCCATTCTTGATAGCCACGTCAGCTCCACTTCCTCAACTCACCTCCGTCAATGCGCCACTGATCCATGACGGTTCTCAAGAAGCTGGATCGATCCAGTGCCATCATGCCGGCGCTATCCAGAAACTGCAGCCCGCTCTACCTTTGCGTTAAAATCCTTGCGCTCCTAGCTCGGCCATCACCGTCCGCCCAGACAAGAGGTCCTCTTCTTCTTGCTCCTGCTGGCCCAAAGGTTAATCTCCTCTCCCCAGGTTTCATGATTTCGTGAGTTGCCCAGATTTCCTCAATTGCTCTAAAGGTGCTCGATGACCAGAGATTGAGCTCGATTGGTATCTTGCACCTCGCACAGGTACACACCTCTTGCATCTACTGATCGATTAATTCCACGTACCATGCCTGCTCAGTTTTTTTACAACGCCTTATTTTTGTTTCCGTGTGTCCCATGCCTCAGTTTTCTTTTGCCCATGCCCGGTTTCATATTATATTGGAAGGCCAACAGATTAGTCAAACCAATAGAACGTACATATATAAGATTTTTCCTAAAGATGGTTGACGCTCAAGATTTTCCAAGCCATCCTGGTACGGACTCCGTTCCATGTGGCCGTGGACGCCCCTGTCATCGCTCACAACCTATTGCCACTCCCTGAAACAAACCAAGCCGATTCTTCCAACAACCGGCGTCGGCGTACACAGCTTAGGAATGGAGGTTAGTAAAGATTGTTTTCGAATCTTCAAATCATTATCATTCCCAAAACTAAATTATGGACTCCCTATGCATCATATCGATTAATCAATAGCATATACAGAAGAATTCCATATAGGAATGAAAGTTGATTCATCCTTCAGGTTTCCCATAAGTTATTTCATTAAAAAAAACTTCTCATTGACAATGCACAAATTTTACCCTCAACACAGGTTAGGCGATCTCCATTTATTTACAAATTATACCTTCCTGCTTTGTACCATACTAACTGAGAAATCTAACTTCGACCATTGTTTGTTTTCAGTCATCTTCAAGCAAAGAACATCTTAGCCATCCATCTTCAGACTTAAATCTCAAGAGGTTTGCCTTTAAACAACAAAAAAAAAATCAAAATTACAATTCAAAATACAACTTCCGTCGACAAATCCTTCATCAGAATTTCATACTTTGCAGTACAATTATCAATACTACGCCTTCCTTTCACAAAACTGCCAATATTGACACTGAGATAAATAAAAATAAGTAATGATTTCAAAATAAGTCTTATGCTTCCAAATTCAAAAAAACAATTTTCCTCTGCAGTAACCAGGCCAAAAGAAGACTTGACTTCCACAGGATGATGCATCCAGCAAAGAGAGGTACGAAAAACAACGATCGTACCAATTTAGCATACATCTCGCAACTACAAAATATCCATGGAACAGGGAAGAAGAGAAAAAACTCCCGGATCCACAAAGTCATCTTCATTTTTTTAGATAAAGTAGAGTCATCTTCATGCTGCCAAAAGACACAAAGAGTACGTCCTCTCAATCATGTGACAACTATGATACATACCATTCTGATGTTTTACCCTCAAAGACCAAAGCAGACAATACTACTACACCGAGCATTTGAGAAGGACAAGAAAACATATATACTACACTAAGATAGGTACATCAAAGTCCATATTTTCTTTCTCGCAGCTACCTTCAGTGAAAAGAAAATTAACCATTCAAAGAATAATATTGTTTTGTTCCTAGCACATGCAGGACATCGTCATGCAACCTTCTCACAAACTGCAGAACCTACACTGATACAATATTTTTGTAGCTTACAATAATAAGATGTCCTATTGATACTTATGAATAGTAACTTATCTCTCTTTAGATGAATCTATTTACTTTCACACTATACAATATTAAAATGTTTACATTTCTACCGTTGTCCTTCATCTCAACTCTACAAAAATTGATCCACAAATCCTTCTACAAAATCCCCACAGCAACGTGCGGGGTATCATCTAGTTGTCTCAATGAGAGAAATACAATATTGAAGCCTGTTATAGGTTTTAACAATGTAGCAAAACCGTTTGTACCAAAAATTCTGAGATCAATTATTTTGTTCATATTTTCCTGGTAACATTAAGACCACGAAGGATGTTATGGGCGATTATGGTAAAATGCATTTTCAATATTTTTTTTCTTGTTATATGTTATATATTGTCATGCTTTATTGTGTTGCCTTGGCGAGAAGCGTTTTAGTCTGGTTGAAAAACACTGGCATAGATCTACTGAATTAACCTAGAAAGCACAACTTGCCAACCATAGAATTCATGCCAATTATCCGGTAAAATTTTTTGTTTATGCATGGTCATCTTTTTTTTCCCGAAATTTTGGCTACCACCGTTTGAAAACAAAAGATATATTTTTGCTCATTGGGTCTGTTTAGACCCATTAACGTTATAAATTATAGTAGCTAAAATTAGTACTTGTGGATGCAACGGACCCGCTAATATTAGAAGGAGAGCTGCTACTCACTGCCCAACCACCACAACTGCATCTAAACAGTCCCCTGCTAAAAATTAGCGGCTATTTATCTAACTGATTTTTATTTTTATGGCCATGAATGCTATGAAAACCAACCTCTTGTGTAAATTATTTAAACTCTAATTAAGACCATACAGATCTAATCCGATGGCCAAAGATAAGAAGTTATTTTAGCACTTAAACCCTTCCACTCATCTCATCCTAAAGGTGAGTTATTTTAGCACTTAAACCCTTCCACCTCTAGCCATCAGATTAGATCTGTATGGTCTTAATTAGAGTTTAAGCAGTAGGCTGGTTTTCGTAGTATATGTTTCTGATTTTTATAGTACTAATAACAGGCCTTAACTACATGCAGACAAAAGAAAAGCACACCAGAAACCATGAGCGGCTATTGGTGAAGGGTGATGCTACCGCGCTGTCCGCCAACTCCATGGAACTGACGATGCATCCAGCTCAAGCTGTGTCTGCAGGTTGCCTGGCGCCGTAGCCGTCGTGCTCGTACTGGGGAGGAGCTGGGTCAGCCACAGGCGGCGCAGGATACGGCAATCCCATCTCGACGCCCGGCGCTGCCTCGTCCGTCCGCGGGAAGGAGACGTAGGCCGCAATGGCGAACCCGGTGGCCAAGGCGGACACAATGGACGCCGTAAAGAAGCAGCAGCTCCTGAGCTCTTTGCAGCCGTAGTAGTAGGCACGGCCTTGACAGTCCGGCCTCGAGCCCCGCTTCATCGCCGCGCCGGACAGGAACAGGAACGTCGCCATCAACGTCGCCGCCCTGACGAGGAGGCATAGACAGACATGAGTATACCGACCAATCACAACCAGAGCTGCTGCGAGTTCATGACATGCGGTGGCTGGCTGGAGCTGGATCCAGGCGCGTACCAGGCGGCGTCCAACCAATCCAACCACTCGTCGGCGGCGTCGGACTCGTCGGCGAAGGCGCGCTCGTCGCCGGTGGCGGGTCTGTCCGCGCTGGCCGCGGTCGCGAAGAACGCCCCCATCAGCAAGAGCAGCGCCACGGCGACGCCGCAGCCGAGCGCTGGGTTGCGCCGGTACACGCAGTGCTGCTGCCCGTCGTAGTCCTCGGAGCTTAGGAAACCCTGCGCTGCCGATCGATCGATGGATCGAACGAAGTCGAAACAGGTACAATCAGCAGTGAGCATGCTGGAAAACTCAGATTCGAAGAGCAGGGATGGAGGAGTGCGTAGCTTGCCTTGGACTTGATGGCCGCGACGTAGCCCAGGACAGTCGCGGCGACGCCGAGCTGGACCGCCGCGCTCAGCAACACCACGCGTGTGTGCATCCTGTAATGTAACTCACACCGCTCGATTTGCTTCTCCAACAACAACTGATGGCCGAATGGGAAGACAACCTCCGGCTCAGCGCTAAGTATTGTTCAGCTGCTACTCTACCACGAAGGCTGGTGTGAAAACGAACGGTGCAGTGCCACGTGCTCAGCTGCTGTACATTCACGGCTGTGCTGTTCACCTTAAGCTTGCCAGCGTTCACTATGGGCGTGTTTGATTTGGGCCACAATCGGTGGCCCGAGCTCCCTAGATGCAGGCTCGCGTGTTTGATTTCTTGGGCCCACTCACGAGCCAGGCTCTACGGATGCAAAAAAAAAAAAAACACTCTCTCTTGATTCCCAGGAAATGCTCCTGGATTGTGTTTCTCTGGAGCCAGGCTCGTTTCGGCCTCTTAGGCCCGTTCAACTCACCTCCCGACTCTCACCCCTTCTTCTTCTTCGTCTCGTCCTCGCGTCATACACCGCGCCCCATCCCCCATCGGTGACCGCGCCCCATGCCCCCGCCGGCGGCCGCGCCCCGTCCCTGCGCTCCGTCCCCGCGCCGGCGGCCCCGCCTCCTCCCCGCGGCCGTGCGCACACGACGGCGGCTGCCGCGACCGGGACCTGCTGTGCGAGGAGTTGGAGGTGCGAGGACCTGCTGCCCCGTCCCAGCACCAAAGGCCAGGCAGGGCCAACGGCCGGTGGAGGACCAACACGCGGCCGCCACTGGCACAGAGCGGGTGTGCCCCGTCCCCGCGCCGGCGCCGCGCCCGTCCTCGCGCCAGCGCTGCGCCCCGTCCCCGCGCCGGTGACGCGCCCCGTCCCTGCGCCGGCGGCGTGAGCACGCGACGGCGGCTGCCGCGACCAGGACCTGCTGTGCGAGGAGTTGGAGGTGGCGGGACCATCGGTGTTGTGCATCCCGGCGGCATGGATGGAAGGTCTTGCCGCCACCTAGCAGATGCTCGATGGAATGACAACAAGAGAAAGAAGATGGGTAAAGTCACCATATTCTTGATGCAAGGTTATCCTATCTATTTGTACAACAAATCAAACATAATCTTAATCTAATCTGGCTCATTCGAGACATGACAATCAAACAAGAGCATTGTATCGACGGAGGCTCTAGCCAGCCACAGCCTGGCCAGCCGGCTGAGCCCCCGAGGCCACCAAATCAAACACGCCCTATGGCTCCGGTGAAAAGGTGACAATGTCAAGGCTGTTGCAAGCAACCCCAGTACACTGTCCTCTTGCGTGTTGCAGCTGCTCTGCGTCAGGCATCAAACAAGGGCGTCGATGGACGCGCCTTGACCTTGAGGGGCTGAGGTCGAGCGTGGCCGCGCCAGTGCTGCAGCTGCTGCTCGTCGGGCGCGGGCGGCCTGCAGGCCGGACGCGGCCGCGCCGTGCCAACAGGCCAGGAGTGTCCAGAGTGTTCCGCGTGCAGCGATAGCTCTCTCGGTTTCCCTTTTTTATTCTTTTTTATTTTAAATTGTTTGCTCCTAAGACATGCCAAGTTAACAGTACCTCCGCTATGTTTGTTTTGAGACAAATTTGAAACCGTCAAAATGTGTTTATTTAGGGAGCGAGGGAGTAGTTGTCAGCCCAAAAAAGTCTCATAGTGCCTTATCAAGTCAAATGGAGAATGAAATCTCACAATGTAGATTGTCCCTGTGGCCACCATGACACGCCATCAAACATATAGAGTATATATATTGGCATGTTTGATATCGGTGCTCAGCAGGCGTCTCAAGATCTCTCTCAATGGTTGTACCACTCCGACCTGATCTAATCTACATTGTGTTTGATTCCGAGGTGGCAGCTCTGACTTCCAATTTAAAATTGTACGAGTACATTACAATTATACATGGAGATCCATTACAATAACGCTATTTGATGAAACATTAACGCTACTTGACGAAACGTTAGTATCTTACTAATAGGCCTCAAACATAGTATTAATCCATCATTAGCAATATAGTTGGCTCTAAGTTAGAAGAACCAAAAAAAGGCAAGGAACAGCAACGACGATCATCTCTAGTTTCCAAAGCAAAGAACAGATAGATAAAAGTGTCATGAATGGATTACACAAACAACAACACATGGAGCCAGCTGATGAACCCTGCAATTGTGTCATCTTAGACCTAAGTACCGCAGTTACATTGGTTGCACATCGACAGCCTGAAGCCCTCAACCAAAGGCCAAAGACCACCACCAAAAGTGTGACGATGGCCACATTCTTCCAAGATCCATTCTTACCATCAATAGGAGGGATGTTGTCACCACTACGAATCTCACTAGTATCCATACAATATATATGGAGCATGGACCGGGTTATTATGGGCATGTTAAATGCTTGGGCCTCAGGTTATTGAACATTAGTTCAGACTAGCCAATGTTGGTTAGCTACTAAAACTAGTTAAAGACGTGTCTAAAAATGTTTCACAAAAAAAAAGACTTGTCTAAAAATTAGTCTCTTATTAGCCTTCCTATTTAGATATACTAGAGCCCATTTGGATTAATTTTTAGCTAGATATTGCTTAGCCTTGTATAGGCCCCATGTCCCACCAAAGGAATATCCCTCCTAAATCGGACCTTAGTTGCTAAGCTATTTTTTAATTTTTTTAGAGATGTTAATCTAAAATTACATACAAGTTAACGAGATTTGCAAGGACCATAGGAGTGGCATCATATTTGAAATAGGACTATAGCAGAGTAACTAAAACAAATGTTCCTCCTGTTCTTAGTTATAAGACATTTGTCACTATATGTATTATTTCTTCTGTATCGCATCAGCTTTGTACTAAGTCTATATCATTTTTTGTTTGACAGAGTAAGCAAGGGAAACCCGAGCCTATTTTTTTAATTATTTAATAATGCAGACATGTTTAAATTTGCTCCCACAGGGAGTCAAACTCAGGTCTGCTAGGTGCTACTCAGGTGGTCTATCCACCAGGGTATAGGCCCTTTCGCGCTAAGTCTATATCTTTGAACACTGAATTTAAAAAACTATATAAATTCGTGTCATAAGGTTTATGCTTTTAGGTTCACCATGAGACATACTTTCACAATATGTTGTGAAACTTAACAATTTATGATTGGTCAAAGATAACAATGTCTGACTTAGGACAAAGGTAATATGACATGTAGAAAATAATAGAGAGAGTATGTATCTAGATATCTAAGCACGCAACAAAAAAGTGTATCTAGAAAAGCAAAATGCCTTATAATTTGGAATGAGGTGTAGGAAAATAGCAACAACTTAATCTATTATTTAAATCTCCACACATGTTAACCAACAATATACTCCCTCCGTCCCAAAATAGATATCATTCTCGTTTCCCGAGAAGTCAATATTTTAAAAATGCCGACAATTATATATTAAAATATAAAAATATTTATACTAAATAATTGGTATAATCGGAAAGATCTTTAAGTCTAATTTTTTAATAAATTTATTTAGAGATATAAATATTACACGTATTTTTTATAAATTTAATTAAAATTGAGAAAGTTTGATCAGCATGTTTCCCATAACGTTATCTTTTCTAGGACAGAGGGAGTATCGTATATCATTATAAAGGTGCGTATCGTATATCATTACAAAGGTGCGTAAGGATACTATTGTAAGGATAAAATAAAATGACCTTAAAATGGGTCCCGAGCAATAGTGGTGGCCACACGTGTGAGAGTGGTGGTGGCCCGAGTAGCTAGCGACAACGGACGAGTGCGCAAAGGGCCAACAATCAGGCGTCCAGCTAAGAAAGCCATAAGACATGGACGCACAGAAGTCGGTGGAGTGCGAGGAAGTCAAATGAAGACGAGGACCCAGTGCAAGAAAGCTGGGTGGACGAGAACGAAGACGAAGGGGGAGACGAACATATACACATGACATGTGGGCACGTAGTTAACGGAGTTAACTGATCTTATACATGGTTTGTCCCGGCTCTCTAACCAAATAAAAAAAAGACAAAAACAGAACTGTTACAACTATATTCTACCAACCAAATGCTTGAATAAAATCGTCCCCGTTCCCAGAACCAGGAAGGAAACTGTTCCATTCTACCTTGCTCTCCAACTAAATACACCATTACATTACCTGCTTAGCCACTTTTACCGTATAATTTTCTCAAAGTCATCTCTTCTTGATCAGGGATCATAATTTAACATATATCTATGCATTTTTATTATCTCAATGAGAGAAATACGATGTTGGAACCCGTTGTACGTTTTAACAATTTAGCAAAACCTTTCATTAAAAAACAATTTAGCAAAACCGTTTGTACCAAAATTCTGAGATAATTTATTTTGTCCATATTTTCGTAACATTAAGACCACGAAGGCTGCTGTAGCGTATGATGTCATGGGCTATCGTGGTAAATGCATTTTCAATATTTTTTATCTTGTTGTATGTTATATATTGCCATGCTTTATTGTGTTGCCTTGGCAAAGCGATTTACTCAGGTTAAAAAATACAGACATAAATCTACTGAATTAAACCTAGAAAGCGCAATTTGCCAACTATAGAATTTAGGGGGAAAATTAAGTAGTACTATACCTACACACATGGGCAACCCCTTAATCTACGGGCACCCATTCATGCCATGTCTCCATGCATAATTATCCCGTAAAAATGCTTGCTTATGCATGGATACACGATGGATGTCATCTTTTTTTTTCGGAATGTCGGCTACCACCTTTTGAAAACAAAAGATATATATTTTGCTCATTGACAACTACCACAATACCGTTAGCGGAGCCAGGAGCTTTCTGGAGCCCGGGCAATTCTTACGAAGCAAAAATATTAAGCTAGAAAATATATAAGGCTCGGGTGGCCGCCTGGCCGGGCGGTGGCTCCACCAGTGCACAATACTAAGGTCTGTTTAGATCCATTACATTATAATTATAAATTAGTATACTAGTGGATCCAAATGGAGCTGCTAATATTAGCGAGAGAGCTGTTACTCCCTGCCCAACTACAACAACTGCATCTAAACAGTCCCCTGCTATTTAACTAGCTGATTTTTATAGTGCTAATAAGTAACAACAGGCCTTAACTTCATGTAGACAAAAGAAAAGCACACCAGAAACCATGAGCGGCTAATGGTGAATTGGTGATACTACCGCACGTCCGCCAACTCCACGGAACTGACGATGCATCGAGCTCAAGCTGTGCCTGCAGGTTGCCTGGCGCCGTAGCCGTCGTGCTCGTACCGGGGAGGAGCAGGGTTAGCCACAGGCGGCGGAGGATACGGCTGCGCCCACTACGGCTGTCCCATCTCGACGCCCGGCGCCGACTCGTCCGTCCGCTGGAAGGAGACGACGTAGGCCTCGATGGCGTACACGGTGGCGAAGGCGGAGACGATGGACGCCATGGCGAAGAAGCCGCTCCTGAGCTCGGTGCAGTCGTAGTAGTAGGCGCGGCCGTGCCAGCCCGGCCTGCTGAGGCCCCGCTTCATGGCCGCGCCGTACAGGAACAGGAACATCGCCATCATCACCGCCGCCCTGACGAGTTGGCATAGACATATAAACTGAGCAATCACAACCAGATCAACAGGCAATGGACCGTCGGCCGGCCGGCTCGCGCAGAACGGCGGGCGCAAAGGCGCTGCGAGTTCACGACGTGCGGTGTGGCTGGATCGAGGGGCGTACGTACCGGGCTTTTTGCAACCGCTCGAAGGCGACGGCCTCGGCGCGCCTGCGGCCGGTCGTCGCGGGCGCGTCGGGTCCGTCTTCAGTGGCCGCGGTGGCGAGGAACACCGCCATCAGCGCGAACAGCGCCCCGAAGACGCCGCAGCAGAGCCCTGGATTGCGCCGGTACACGCAGTGCTGCTCCCCGACGAAGGACTCGGAGCTTACGAAACCCTGCGCGGCCGATCGATCGATGGATCGAAGTCGAAAAGCAGTGAGCCCGCTGCACAGCTCAGATTCGAAGAGCAGGGATAAGGCGGCGGATGGACTTGCCTTGGACTTCTTGCTCGCGACGTACCCCAGGACGGTCGCGGCGAGGCCGAGCACGGCCGCCGCGCTCACCAACTCCACGCGTCTCTGCATCCTGTAATGTCGCCCGCTCTGCCTCTCCAAGTCCAGCAACTGATGGAATGGAAAGACAACCGGTGTCGCCCAATATCAGTTGCTACTCTACCACGAACGTCTGGTGTGGAAACGAACGGTGCAGTGCCCGCGCTCAGCTCCTGTACATACACTGATCATGGCTCAGGCTGTGCTGTTCAAAAGCTTTGCCGCTGTTCACATTTGGCTTGCTGAATTGACTCTGAAAGATGTGACAATGTCAGGCGAGCGGCAAGTGTTTGCGTGTGCTGCAGCTGCTTTGTGTCGGGCGCGGACCGCCTTGTGCCAACAGGCCAGGAGCCTCGAGAGTGTTCCGCATGCAGAGATAGCTCTCAGTTTTCATTTTTGACTGTTTTTTTTCCTCCCAAGACACTGTTGAGATGGGAGTACAGGCTATATTTGAAGTGTCTAGTATCTATCGATAAATTTTATTTACATAATAATCTGTTAGATTTTTATAATGTAATAGTTGTAGCATAAATTATAAAACACAATCAAACGTTTAGAAATCTGACAAATTAATAATAAAGAAATATGTGAATAGATAAATAGAAAAATGTTATATTTATTATGTTTGTTTCAAGACAAATTCCAAACCAGCAAAATATATTTATTTTGAGATTATGGCCACATTCTTCCAAGTTCCATTTTACCATCATTCGGAGAGATGATGTCACTAGTATCAGCCTCAACACAACTAGTATCCATTCAATATAGGGTTAGTTACTAGTTGTGTTAAATTAGCTTAAATTTATTTTTAAGAAAAAACTCAAATTAGCCAAGAGTGGTTAGGTAGTTTGCTAACAACTAGTTAAAGACTTGTCTAAAAAAATAGCCACCTACTAATCTCCTGCTTGATACATTAAGGTCTCGTTTCAATCTTCAAAATTCTTAGAATTGAATTTATAGTATAAATTATAGTTGTCCAAGTTCTGCTAGGCGCTCGCCTAGGCGCGACTAGTCGCGAATCGGAGGGTGCCCGCCTCGCCTATGGGGGTAGGCGGACCCCTAGGTGGCGGCGCCGGGGGGGGGGTGGAGGACCATCCGGCGGAGGTTGGTGGTGGCGTGTAACACCTCTGGTGTTATATTAACTAAAACCTACCATGTCATCATATGCACTGCAAAGCATTCATGTTTAGGTCAACCTTGATATGCATCAACTAAAACAAGTTTATATTTCATAGGTTGATTGTGCTCTGAAATGTTTTGTCACATGAAATCATAAAACTCTACTTTCGAATGTCATCTCAAATACTTAGTTTATATTCTATGTACTTGAGGTGTAAATCGTGTTTACACTAGCGTCAAGCATAGTGTATAAATCTAAGTCCAACCCTAAAAATGATTTCCATATTTGAAGTTGAATTTGGGGTTTCAAAGCTTATTCCCAAGTTTTGCTATTTAAATCTAAATTCAGAATTGGAAAGCTATAAAATGTTTTTTTAAAAGTCAACTTGGTCAACCAAGGGTGTCATTGGGTCATTGACCTAAAAATATCCTTGGATGATGTTTGTGATCACTAATGACTAACCAATTAACTTAGAAACCAAATCGAGTTTGAATTTGTTTTCAAAAACCCTTTATTTCAAAACTTGGTTTTATCCCCTTTTCTATAATTCAAAATCTATAAGGAATTTGGGGATACTCCAAAAATATAGTTTGTATATCTTGACAAGAGCTACAAAGTTGGTATATAAAGTTTTCAAGTTTCCAAAAATAATTTCAAATAAATTTAAAAATACAGTTTTCCAGCATTTGTCCCCTTTTGATTTTAAAAGCATAATTCAAAATTTATGCATAATTTTAGAAAACTTTATATATGAAACATGTTTGGTTTGCAAATTTAAACATTTCATAGTTTTAAAGATTTTTAAGTTTTATTGAAAAATCAAAAGTAATTTCAAATGTTTATTTCTAGGGTTTATTCCCCTTTTGAATTTGAATTCATATTTCAAAATCTAAATAGAATTTGAGGATGCTAGTTAAATGAAAAGTGTAGCTCTTAAAAATTTATGCAAATTCTATTTTTAGAGATTTTCAAGTTCCTATATAAATTTTGGAGTAATTTATTATTTTCGACGAATGGTATTTCTGTAATTTGCTTGAATAGTACCGAGACCTATGAATTCGGCCATGGCCGGCTTTTCACGTCGCGCCGCCGTCCACCGCCGCACATGCCGGTGCGCTGCCGACGCCAGCTCGTCTCTCGCGCTCGAAGCATCCTCGCCGCGTGTCAGCAGCTCCTACCTCGCCCCTGCCGTATATAAAGGTGTGGCCGGCCGTCGTCTTCTCTTTTCTTCCTCTGTCGCCGCCGCTGTCGTCCTCGTCTATGTAACACTCTGGTGTTAAGCGTGCATAATCACTTGCATTCTTAAGCATAAGCATCATTATGCATAGCATTGATGAAAAGAGCAATTGTTATTTTATGTGGATGCTTGAATTATTCAAATTATGGTTGCATTTCACATGAATTGGATAAGTGGTATGAGCGTTTGGTGTTTGATGACCTCTAAAGTAACCTAGACATGATTAGGACACCAATTAAACCTAGGTTTATGTTCATGGTTTTGGTTAATTAAGCTTTGATGTCATGGTTGACCAAGGTAGACCATGAAAGTGGTTTTATTTGACTGATTTGAAAGTGGTAGCTAGAGTGTTTGCATGTGTGTGCACCCGAAATAAAGTTTGTAGAGAATTTCATAAAGAACAAAAGTTGTTATTACCACTTTTCATGAAAATGCTTGGAAGATGTTTAAAAATGTTGAAAAAGGCAGGTTTGGGGGCTGTTTTTCTATTCTAGGGAATTTTAAAGGCATTTTCATTTGGATTTTTGTATTTCAAAATATGTGCAGAATCTGGCCATACTTTGTATAGATGAAATATTCTACTCTTCTAGAGCTACATTTTCTTCAATATAAGTTTTGGCTAATTCAGTTTGGTTTGGGAGTTATAGGGTAGAAAAGTTTGTATTAGAGGTCATGGAAATAGCATTTTAGTGACGGTTGGTCAAAGCCGTCAGGGAAATGGCCGGCCACCGCCCATCGCGCCCAGCCCGCGCGCTCCGCGTGGCGCGCGTACACCGACGGTCCGGGGCGGCCGTGACCGTCCCGACCGTGTTAAGGCGAGTGCGGGCCGCTCCCTCCTTCCTATCCTCCTCCTTTTTGCCTGCTCTCCCTGCCTTCTCTCCCCGCTCCGCGAGCTCGCCGTCGCCGCCGCCGACTGCGCTGCCGTCACCGAGCCACCTCCGCCACTCATTTTCTTCTCTGAGCACGCTATCAGACTCGCCTCGTCTTGCTTGTGCTCGTGCGCCTGCTAGAAGCCAGCCTCGCCGAGGGTAAGGCCGCAATCGCATTCTTCTTTCCCGCAGCCGGCGAGCCGGTGACCGCCGCCGCCGTGTTCCGGTCGACCTGGCTGCTCTTTTCTCTCTCTGACTCGAGCTCTAGCTGCGCTTTGACTTGTAGAAGCTGTAACCGTAGTCAATGGAGCCAGTTTGGGTTTATCCCCGCCGGATTTTCGGCTGCGCCGCCGACGGGAAGTCGCCGTCCGCCTGCGCACTTGGCCAAGCCACCACGGCCTCCCTCTGGCTGCGCTTTGACCCTCAATCGACTCGCCCTAAACCGCTCTAGCTTTCCCTCGAGCCAATTTGGTCGGAGAGCCCCGACAACGGCCGGCGAAGCCGCGCCGACGCCGTCGACCTAACCCTTTCTCTGTGCAGGGATCTCGTGCTTGAATACGACGAAGGCCGGGGTGCTTAGTGCATATCTGCCAGACACAGGATATTTCTTTATTGGGCTTAGTGAATTCCTGTTAACCGCAGGGTCTCCGATGTAAAAGTGTTTTTTTCGTTTTAAATATCTGTTTCCAGATTTTTGTTAAATCTTTGAAAAATCATAACTTCTTCATTTTTCATCCAAATGAGTTGGTTCAACTTGCAGTATTTTTCTTATGAGAAGATCTATGCATAAAAATATGAAATGTGAAATTTGTGATACTTTTCTATATAGATTTATTTATCTCTATTAATTTTTTTATCTTAGAAAATGCATAAGTAATTCTCTGTTGCTCAGAAAAATATGAGACCAAGTTTGTTAGTCTTATTATGTCATGCTCTATTTGTGAAAAATGTTGTGAGGCTATGTCATATGGAAAGTTTGCTCTGTCTAGTTATGGTGCCGATTTCCATTATGTGTGATCTGTTATTGGTTTTGGTTCAGTAGAGGGTAGTATGCAAAACAATGGTTGTTTATAATTCCTTATAGCATGCGAGTAAATTGTAATGCGAGGCTTTTTTAAAGAAGTGTTTGTAGAAGAGAATGCAGATGACATATGATTATCTTACTTGTTTCAAAATCATATCATTTATCTTAGCTGAGCATTCATTCACCATCAACATCAGCATTGTATTTCTATGTATACATGGTATTCATACGCACTATGCATCATACAAGATCGTCAGAGCTTGAAATGATAGTTTTCGGAGCACCCGAAGAGGAAGGCCAGTAGGAAGCTCTGGTGCGGGAGATAGCAGCAGAAGAGGATCTCGAAGCTGATCTTCCCAAGTGTCTCGACCACCAGCCAAGCTCTTTCCTGAAAGGCAAGCCCCGGAGCATTCTCCCTGTGGTATGTAAAATATCTAACTTGAGTCCTTTATTTGTTTGATGCATTAAGTTATAGCCGTTGTTTTATACCGTTGCTGCATTACTTATATTCCTTGCCACTGCTTATCCTTCAACCCTGTTAGGTTCAGGTGCGATTATCTGCTTAGCCCTGCTTTAACTAGATCGGTAGAAGTCGGGTGATTTTCTATCATCCGCGAGTTATAAGTGGTGACTTAGAATGGTTGAATACATTGTTATCTTGGATAACCATGTGGAGATAATAAATCGAGACCGGCGGGATTGGTGTTGAGACTGAACTGGAGGTTCGGTGAGGTTATCCCGTCTGTGTCGAACTAGGACCCCGTCCGTTGTACGTCCTCAAGTCATATTGAATTTATGCCTCACATTTAGCTGGAAGGATAAGTCGTTCCGACCGCGAAGCCTGAATTTGGTTTGGGCCGGGAGTCGACCTGCTGTACGCATCGTATTGGTGAAGATGGGGGACCAAGGGTTACGCGGAGAGTAAGTCCGAGGTCAGGGTCGTCCTGAATAAGGCAGCCGGGCGGTTCCTGGATACGATGGTACCTGTTAATCCCGCGAATTTTCCCGAATTGAATTTTTGGTGATTTGTAGCTCACCTTAGCGGGTGAGTGTGGTTTGTGTGAGGAATACCCGCCAGCTGGTTAGTAATCGATTATAATCGCCATCGTTCCTGGACAGTGAACACTTGACTTGAGCAGCGGCATCGTAGTAAGAACTTGAACCAAGAAATGAGATGGTTGAGCTGTTGAGATTGAAAGATACTCAACCGGAATTGGTTACTTTGGTTGTTGAATAATTATTACCATGCTTGTTTAGTACAGATGCTAATGTAGCATGATAAGGTTAATCAGATTAAAATACATTACTAGAAGGTTCTTATTAAATGTTTCTTTAATGCAATCCTTTCTACAATTAAATGAGTCAGCTACCCTACTTATACAGCCTTGCATACTCCTTGGAGTCAATTTATTTTTAGTTTATGACGGGTAAGTCTAGCTGAGTACATTCTTGTACTCAGGGTTTTATTTCCCATGTTGTTGCAGATGGTGAGATGTTTTATGGCTACTGTTAGCACTGTTTCTACCCCGCGTTGGGTGATGGCTTTTGTTGGATGTGGATCAAGAACCTTGCACCGTACTTGAAATGAGTGTGTGTGGTATTTGAACTCAATCGCTTCTGCTTTATTTCGAAATTTAAACTTGGGTTGTAATAATTTTATTCGTACTCAGATCGTGTAAAACTATGTGCGAACTACGTACGTTGTGAATGGTGAACGCTAAACTCATTACGATCTTGGTCGTGCTGGAAATTTTGAAATCTTTCGAGTTTTCGGTATGACTATCGGGTTTATTAGGCCTCAATCATGTAGTTTGCTGTCTTGACGGCTAATTATGTGCTTGTGCTCTAATAAATTGGTCGGTTCTGTCACAGTTCACCGGCGAAATTCGCCACCACCGAGCGTGCTCCGCCTCCATTTTCTTCTTCTTTAGCTCCGTCCTATCCTTGCGCACCGTTTGCAACCGCTCATGCTTTGCCTCGTGACCGGAATAGCCTAGCGCACCGTCGTCCTCTCCGCGGCCGGTAGAGCGCCGTCGGAGCTGCTCGCCAGGAATAGCTCTCTCCGGTGAGTCTCGAAGTTCATCTTCTGCACCGTTGCGTTCGCCTTGACACCGCGCACCTAATCAGCTCTTTCTTTTCCATAGATACTACCTCGACGTGCCGGAATCGCGCCTTGCCGCCGCCGGAGCTCGTCGTTGCCGCCGCCGTACGCAGTCAACCTCACTCCAGACCACCATCGGCCTCACCAGCTAGTGCATCAGTTCCGCGGTGAGCCACTGGTGCTTATGGCACCCTCCTTTTTCTTCTTTAATGCACCACCATCGCCGCCGGCGGGCATGCCGCCGTGCCTCTGCCGCCGCATTAACTACCTCAGCATGTTCGCCTAGCTGCGTAGAGCACGTAGGTGCCAAGCTCGTCGCCGAAAACCTCACCGCCGGTGAAGTATCGCCAGTCAAAATCGCCCTGCCGCCGGTCAACGTCGGGTGCCGATTTTTCCTTTTTCTTTATTTATTTTCAGAAAATGATTTAAATATTATTTTCCTTGAAAAATCATAGTAATTCATGGAGGAGCGTCCATGCGAGCGGTGGGGGGGGGGGGGCGACGGGCGCACAGAGGAGAGAGCGATGCCGGAGACAAAGAAGAAGCGACAACGACAGCGGCTGATACGGGAGAAGGCGCGGCAGCTGATGTGCGTGTGGTCGAGACTCAAGAGACGAAGGGATAGGGTTGGGCGGTTGGGGATGAGAGGTTAGGTCGTTAGATATGGGCTCGGGCTGGTTATGGGCTTTCTATATAACTTGTTGGCCCACAGGTGTCCTGTTTTTTTTCTTTTCTTATGGACTTTTACAGTAAAATATGAATGGATTTAAAACGTCTAAGAAAACACCTAGGAACGCCTAGGCGCGATTAATCCCGCGTAGGCACTAGGCTATGGGAAGGTTGGATAGTTGTAGAAGAAAAGAAAAATTTTAACTTTCGAAGTTTACATATAAACCTATCTTAAATTCACAGGGTGAAAGATGAAAAATGGATTCTATGAATTTGTTCCTCTGCTCAACTACACAATAGATAAATGGTTTTTTCTCATTAACAACTACCACACTACTCCCTCCGTATCAAATTATAAGTTATTTCAAATTTATTCAATTTATATAATTAAATAATAATATTTAAGATATCAACTAAATACCATTGAATTCTTTATTAAATATATTTTCATATCATTTCAAATTATTGTCACAAATAATTTTAATTACCTCTATAATTTTGATTAAACTTTAGATGCTTTGCTTAATAAGATTCTTGGAATGATTTCCAATTTGGAATGAAGTAGATGATTATGGTCATATTTTATCCCATTACCACTATAAATTACAACTAAAATTAGTACGAGTGGATTTAAACTGGCCTACCAGAAACCTGCTGCTAGCTATTAGTTTCATTAATAAGTTTTTAGTCGCTAATAGGTGATAGTAGTTCATATGCACCTACTAACTCACTATCCAATGTTGTCAAAAAAAAAAAACTCACTATCCAACAACCTATTAGCAGCAACAACCTATTAGCAGATGGATCCACATTGAAAATAGTCCACTGCTAAAAGTTAGCTAATTAAAAATTAGCGGCTATTAGCTAATTTTGGTGCTAATAACAGGCATTAACAACACGGATAGACAAAAGAAAAGCACGCCAGAAACCTTGAGCGGCTAATGGTTATACTACGGGCTACGGCATTGTCCGCACAACCCCACGAAACTGACGAATGACGATGCATATGCATCGAGCTCAAGCTGTGCCCGCAGGTTGCCTGGGGCCGTAGCCGTCGTGCTCGTACTGGGGAGGAGCAGGGCTAGCCTCTGGTGGCTGAGGATACGGCTGCGCCCACTGCGGCTGTCCCATCTCGACGCCCGGCGCCGGCTCGTCCGTCCGCTGGAGGGAGTCGCAGGCCGCAATGGCGAACACGATGGCGATGGCGGACACGATGGACGCCGCGAAGAAGATGTCACTCCTGAGCTCGGTGCAGCCGTGCCTCGTGAGGTCCCGTTTCATCGCCGCGCCGTACAGGAACAGGAATGTCGCCATCAACGCCGCCGCCCTGACGAGGAGGCATAGACAGACATGAGTATACCGACCAATCACAACCAGAGCTGCGAGTTCACGACATGCCGTGGCTGGCTGGATCTAGGCGCGTAGTACGTACAAGGCGGCGGCTTGAAACCGCTTGTCGGCGACGGCGCGCACGCGGCCGGTCGCGGGTCCGTCCGCACTGACCGCGGTGGCGAGGAACGCCCCCATCCCCATTAGCAAAAGCAGCGCCCCGGCGACGCCGCAGCCGAGCCCTGGATTGCGCCGGTACACGCAGTGCTGCTGCCCGTCGTAATCCTCGGAGCTTAGGAAATCCTGCGCGGCCGATCGATGGATGGATCCAAGTCGAAACAGGAACAAACAAGCAGTGAGCCCGCTGCACAACTCCAGATTCAGAAGAGAGGGGGTACTGCGGATGGAGTGATGCGTGTAGCTTGCCTTGGACTTCTCGCCCGCGACGCATCCCAGGACGATCGCGGCGACGCCGAGCACGACCGCTGCGTTCAGCAACACCACGCGTGTCTGCATCCTGCAATGTCACACACACCGCTCGTCCGCTCTGCTTGCAATGTCACACCGCGCTTTGCCTCTCAAACCTGGAAATATTTGTTTCAGCTAATCAGTTGCTACTCTACCACGAACGTCTGGTGTGTGAAAATGAACGGTACAGTGACCCGCGCTCACTCAGCTGCTGGGGTTAAATACCGGCTGTGCCCGGCGGTGCTGTTTGCAAGGCTTCCCAATGCTTTGCCGCTGTTCACAATTGACTCTCAAAGATGTGCCCTTCCGAACAATGGCCACTGTGCACTGTCCACTTGCTAGTGCTGCAGCTGCTGTACGCCGAGCTCGGCCCGATGGCCGCCGGGCCGTGCCAACAGACCAACAGTCTGCAGAGTGTTCCGCCCGGCTGTTCAGTTGTAGAGCCACCAAAATATTGCAGAAAACAGTGCAAGGTATAATACGTTATTATAGTGGAAAGAGGAGTGCTAATAGCTAAAATATTCGGTGTATACCATTTGGTATACTCGCGAAAATCCTTCATATTTAAAAGTTTTTAAAAAATTATAATCATACACACAATAATGCATCTATAGATATACATTGTCACGAAATTTGAGATCCAAACTTATTTTTATAAAAAAAATTATTACCTATGCACTAGAGGATAAAATTCTAAAAATTTTGTCCTTTAATACATATGCAAATGCCACTCACATCTATACGCGTATGTGGCGAGGACTTGGTGCTCTCCGCGACGAACCCATGACGGTCGCGGCGAGGCCGAGCGCGGCCACCGCCGCGCGCTCACCAACGCCACGCGGTTCTGCAATGTCACACTGCTCTGCCTCACAAACAACCGATGGAATGGAAAGACAACCGGAGGCCACTTACTCCGTGTGTGTTGAGTTACCATGAGGTGTGAAGAACGGTACAGTGCCACGAGCTCAGCTGCCGTACATACACGGGTATTGACTCTGTTCACGTTTGGCTTCGCTGAATTGGCTCTGAAAAGATGTGACAATGTCAAGGCGTGCTGCAACACTTCTGATCAGCTGGTCAGTGCACTGTCCTCTTGCGTGTGCTGCAACTGCTCTGCGTCTGCGCGGGCGTCGAGCGGCCGTGCAGCTGCTGTGCGCGGGCGCGGGCGTCGATGGCATTGGCGGCCCCCGTCCGACCGGACGCGGAGAAGACGCGGAGAAGGCCGCGCCGTGCCAATAAGCTGCTGTGCGCGGTGGCTCATTTAGTTGCTTAAACAGGTTAGAAATTTCGTTTTTTCTTCGTCACGTTAAATGTTACGTCGTATGTACGAAGTATTAAATATTGGTGTTGAAAAACAACTTTGATATATAAATATTCTTTCCAAACTTTAAAGACAAATATTTCATTATAAACATTTGAAATGTTAACATGTGCAGCGAATATAACGAAGATACTTCGCTGCACGTGTCTTTAACTTCGCTTATGCATTTTCGCATGTTTTAAGTTGGCTGGCGAAGATGACTTCGCCGTACTTTGGACGCTCAGCGAAGATGACGTGAACACTTCGCTGTGGCTATCAAACTTCGCACATATGATTTCACATGTTTCAGGTTATCCGGAGAAGATGACTTCGCTAGTCTCTTGATGACAGCGAAGTCATCGTGGCAGCTTCGCATGAGGAGTCTGTGAAGTTTCCAGCTAAGTTGAGAGATCATGATCAAGTCCAAAGTTGCTTAAGAACATAAAAGAAAAAGGACGAAGTGTGTTTCGTCACTTCACCGATGCGCTTTTTAGTTAATGTATAGGAGGCTCCATGGCTGATTTTGTAAGATTCCTTGAATGACGAAGCCAGGGGGTCTATAAATACCCCTGGATGTAAGTTTTTGAACGGAATGAAATATAGTTACGACCCGCACATTGTTTTCATTGGAGATGTGTATGTGAACCCCTTACCTAACATCTGGCGCCGTCCGTTTGCGTGATCGAAGACACCCACGACCACCACGCGGATGCAAAATGGCAAGACTCAGCAAAAAAGTAACTTCGGCTGGAGACAATTCAAACCAAGACAAAGACCCATTTTTTGGAAGATGAGACAGAAACAGAAAACAGACGCTTACAAGAAGATGAAGAAACTCAGAACGAAGAAAGAAGACTCAAAGAACTCGAAGAACAACTCATCGTCAAGAAAAACAGCTGGAGGAAGCAAGAGCAAAGACAAGAGAAAAGTCCCTAAGGCAAAAAAATTACAGAAGGAGAGGCTGAACTAAGAAAGATCAATAATGAAATAGAGAACGAAAGCGAAGTCATGATTCAGGATCCAAATTCAGCAAGCAAAAACACCAACAGCAAAGAAAACCAAAATCAAATAGCAACAATCGATACAGAGTCGCCCTTGTCAATTGACATTCAGCTAGCGAAGTGGCCAGTAGGTTTCAAATTCAATATCATCCCAACCTACAATGGCATGTCCGACCTAAGATAATTTCTTATGAGCTCTGAAGTAGCAGTAGCATCAAGCGGGAGAGACGCAAACACCCTGGCAAAATCGCTCATCATGGCAGTAAGAGGACCAGCGCAACATTGGTACTCCTCGCTAAAACCAAGGTCGATCAAATCCTGGGACCAACTTCGTATAACTTTGCTCCTAGATTTTCAAGGCTTACAAAGAGTCGAACTCACCAGCGATGACCTTTTCAACATCAAACAGCAACCAAAAGAACCGCTGAGCCAATATTACAAAAGATTTGTACAAACAAAAGCTCAAATACCAAAATACCAGACGAATTTATCATCATAGCAGCAATCAAAGGACTGCGAGCAGACCAACTCTCATCACACTTCAAAAGGGAAAGACCAACCACAGTGGAAAAATTATACGAAGAAATAAAAAAATACTGTGAGTCCGACGAAGACTACAGGAAAAGAATAGAAGAAGAGAACGGAGAAAGAAACATGTCAAGATCAAACAACAATTCTCAACACCCAAGAACAAATGCTGAGCGAAGATCATTTGAGAGGATAAATCACATCAACAACACAAGCGAAGCGCCGGTCAAGGTCCAAGATCAAACAATCAAAGGAATTTTCAAAACAACGGAAGTTACAAGGAAAATTTTCAGCAAAGGGCAAATTATTAACAACCAAAGCAGAAACTTTGAAAGAAAAATTTTAAGGCCCGAAGAAATATACTGTATCATACATGGCAAAGGGGCTGGCCATACATCGAAAATGTGCCCAAGAGTAAAGAAAAGCATCGAAGAAGTACAAGAAGAAAATAGAGCAACTTCGCAACTGAAGGTTGTCAACCTTCTAGCTCCCCAAAGAACAAGTTACTTACCAATAACTTACCCTCAGCACATACTGCCACCAACTCCACCAATCTATAACTGCCAACCGCTAGCAGCGTGCCCACAAAATCAATGGGGCCTAAGCCAACAACTAAATTTCCGACCTGAAAGTTCAGTACAAATAACAACCATTAAATTCAATACAACAACAACATGCCTGAAGCCTCAACAAGCAACAGGAATGCAGTCATCCCAAGCAAGGGCAGAATTATGACAATCTTCGGAGGGAACAGCATAGAGCTTGATTCAAGAAATGAAAGAAGAAAGTATTTCAAAAGAGTAAACTCCATAGCAGTCGAAGGTCCATTCAAGAAAACAAGATGGTCCCACATGCCAATCACATTCTCAGAACAAGATCTCAAACTCAAAGATTACCCCCACATGGACGCAATGGTCATAGAAGCAAACATTGAAGACTGGACAGTAACAAAAATTCTGATAGATGGTGGCAGCTCAGTAGATATAATATTCACAAGAACTTTAGATGCAATGCAAATTGACATAAAAACTTTGGGAAGAGCCGAGCACCCACTAGTCGGCTTCGACGGAAAGAAAATAAACTCTATCGGCAGAATTGTCTTGCCAGTCTTACTCAGAATAGTGAATAATGCGAGAACAGAGCAAATAGCATTCGATGTTGTTAAAATGCATAGCCAGTACAATACAATCTTTGGAAGAGGAAGTTTAAATACTTTTGAAGCCATAGTAAGCTACCAATACTTATGCATGAAGATGCCAGCAGTCAACGGCATCATAACCGTCTTCGACGATCAAACAGAGGCAAGAAACATTGAAAGAGATGCAAGCCCAGCTTTCAAAAATACCCACATAATACAAGAAGAAGAAGATGATGAGCTTGAAACTGAAAACGCGAAGACATAAGAAAAAGTGAAGCCTTGCGAAGACACAAAGCAAGTACCAATTGACCCAATAATGCCAGAAAGATAAGTTATCATCAACACAAATCTATTAAAAGAAGAAAAAGAAAAGATAATACAAGTCCTGCGAAGTAACAAGGATATCTGCGCCTGGTCTGCATAAGACTTAGGAGGAGTAAGCAGGGATGTCATAGAACACAAGTTAACCATCGACCCAAACTTCAGTCCGAAAAAGCAAAAACTCATAAAGTTGTCGAAAGACAGAACACAAGCTGCAAAAGCCGAAGTCCAAAGATTGTTAGATGCCAAAGTCATAAGAGAAGTCTAATTTACAACTTGGCTCGCAAACATAGTCATGGTGCAGAAGAAAAACAAAAAGTAAAGAATGTGCATAGACTTTACAGATCTCAATAAGGCGTGCCCAAAAGACAACTTTTCACTACCAAGAATAGATACTTTGGTAGATCAGGCAGCAGGAAGTGAAATGCTCAGTTTCCTCGACTGCTATTCAGGTTACCATCAGATTTAGATGAAAAAAGAAGACGACGAGTACACAAGTTTCATTACACCATTCAAAACTTACTATTTCCAAAGAATGGCTGAGGGGCTTCGCAACACAGGAACAACTTTCATCAGAATGATATCCATAGTCCTCAAAGATCAAATACCAAGAAATCTGCTTGCGTATGTTGACGACCTGGTAGTCAAGAGCAAGAAAAGAGAAGACCATGTCGAAGACCTATAAGAAACCTTCTCAAACCTCAGGAAAGCAAACTAAAGGTGAACCCAGAAAAATGTACATTTAGAGTTCAAATAGGCAAAATTTTGGGGTGCATCGTATCCGCAAAAGGAATTGACCCAAATCCAGAGAAGGTAAAGGCAATTCTGAACATGCAAGTGCCAAGAAACATCAAGGACATCCAAAAGCTGACAGAAAGATTATCTTCGCTGAATAGATTCATATCTAAATCAGCCGAGCGAAGCCTCCCAATATTTCAGGCACTAAAAGGGAAAAAGAAAAAATTAGCTGGGGTCCAGCACAGCAACAAGCTTTCGAAGAAATAAAAAAGCATCTATCCAATCCCACAACTTTGGCAACATCTGATCCAATGGCAGATTTGCTATTGTATGTATCAGCAAATGAAAGTATAGTTAGTGCAGTACTGATACAAGAAGTAGAAGAAAACGAGCACTCAACAAGACAAGTTCTAGTATACTTCGCATCCGAAGCTTTGTCTAGATCAAAAATTTTCTATTCAAAAATCGAGAACATTGCATATGCAATACTTATGGCATCCAGAAAGTTGAAACACTACTTTCAAGCACACAAAATAAAAGTACCAACAAATTGATCCCTCAAAGAAGTGCTACAAGGCTGCAAATCCTCAGGGAGATTGGGAAAATGGGCTGTAGAATTATCTTAATACTTTATCAAATTTGAGAAAAGAACAGCAATCAAATCTCAAGTGTTGGCTGACTTCATATTAGATTGGACACCCTCAAAATACAATCAAGAAAGCATGGAGCAACCAGAATGGATAATCTACTATGATGGTGTCTGGGGCTTCGCTGGCGCAGGAGCAGCAGCAGTCATAACCTCACCTTCTGGAATCAAACTTAAATACGCAGCAAGACTAGACTTTCAATGTATCAACAACATTGCAGAATATGAGGTAGCATTATTGGGACTTCGTAAAGCAAGAGCAATAGGAATCTAAAAGCTAATAATCAAGATAGATTCGCAAGTAGTGGCTGGTCATATAGAGAAAAATTACAAAGCAAGAGATCCAGAACTAGCAAAGTATCTCCAGCTATTGAGGGACCAAGAAAAACACTTCACAGGATTCACAGTGAAAAGTATCTCAAGAAATGACAATACAGATGCAGATAAAATTGCAAAAACCGCCGCCCAAAAGTTAGAGTTACCACCAGAAGTATTCTTTCAAATTATCACTAAAGCCTCAACAAAAACAAAAGTTGAACAACCAAAAGAAGTACACATCATAGAAGGTGAAGACTGGAGAGCTCCAATTATGGCATTCCTCAAAGGATTTTACGAACCAGAAAATAAAATCGACGAAGTAAGAATGAAGCAAAAGACCAGAAGCTACAAAATCATCAACGAAGAACTGTACGAGGAAGGAGTTTGCCAACCACTACTAAAGTGCATCTCAAGAGAAGATGGGAAAAACCTGCTTAAAGAAATACATGAGGGAATCTGCGGATGTCACGCAGGGGCTAGATCAATAGTCGAAAAAGCCTTCATACAAGGGTTCTTCTGGCAAACTGCCTAAAGTGACAGCAAAGAAATCATTCGAACTTGTCATAATTGTCAAATGACAGGGAGTAAAATCAATGCACCAGGAACAAACCTACAACCAATTGAACCAACTTGGCCACTTGCGAGATGGGGAATAGACATAGTTGGAAAGTTACCTCCGGCTCAGGGCAACTACCAATATGCAATAGTTACAGTCGAATATTTCACCAAGTGGATTGAAGCGAAGCCAATCACAAACATGTCTTCTCATACAATGAAAAAATTCCTATGGCAAAACATCATATGCAGATTCGGAGTCCCGAGACACATCACTGTAGATAATGGAACCCAATTTGATAGCGAAGACTTCAGAGAATACTGCCATTCAATGGGGAATCAAACTTTGTTCGCATTAGTAAGACACCCATAGTCTAATGGAGTAGTCGAAAGAGCAAACGGGATAATTTGGACTAGAATTTCAAAGTGCCTAACAGAACTCAAAAAAGAAAAATGGGTCGATGAATTACAAAAAGTAATCTGGTCTCACAACACTTTAAAATCAAGGCCAACAGATTTTTCTCTATTCAAATTACTTTACGGAGATGAAGCAATGACCCCCGAAGAGATAAAATACGGAGGTCCAAGAATAAATATTCAAATGATCACATAAGAAGACCAAGTAACAAGCAAGGAGTTGCTCGAAGAAGAAAGAAACAAAGCACTTAAAAATATCAAGAAGTACCAACTTGAAACAAAGAAGTGGAACAACAAGAAAGTCAAGCCAAGAGAGTTAGCACCAGGAGTTTTTGTCCTCAAAAGAAAAAGAGATGAAGACACATTGGGAAAATTTCAACAAAAGTGGGAAGGGTCTTTCATCATCACAAGAACAAACAAATAAGGTGCGTACCACCTAGCAAATCTGAAAGGTGAAGAGCTTACTCACACTTGGAATATAGAAGCATTTCGTAAATATTACCCGTAGCCGAACCAAAAGAGTAGTTTCACTTCCTGCAAAGTAGAAGTAGAAGTTTCATTTTAAGCAACTTTACAATGTAATCAAGTTGCACTCTTTTTCCACTCAGGGGAAACCCTTCGCAGGGTGAGTGGTTTTTTAACGAGGCAGTCTCTCAGTAAATCTCATGGAATATAAATGAGAACAGTTTCCCCAGATATATGTCTCCACCCTGAAATACAAAGTGCCAAAAAGTACATTCAACATATACTCCTATATCGGCACAAATTTTGCAAAAATAAGTTAGCATCAATATTTTATTAAATCTAAAAAATGCTAACTTATCCAACTTAAAAGGTCTGCGCTAAATTTTTTGACTATTATTTCACTAAGGTGAAATGTTTTCAGCTTCTAAGGAAGCGAACGCGTCCACTTCGCACAAAAAGAAGGAACAGCATTTTCAAAATTTGCTAAGGCAAATTTTTCGACTGTTTCACTAAGGTAAAATATTTTCGGCTTCTAAGGAAACGAACGCGTCCACTTCACATGAAAAAGAAGGGATGGCGTTTTCAAAATTTGCTAAGGCAAATTTTTCAACTGTTTCACTAAGGTGAAATGTTTTCGGTTTCTAAGGAAGCGAACATGTCCACTTCGCACGAAAAAGAAGGGACGACGTTTTCAAAATTTGATAAGGCAAATTTTTTGACTATTATTTCACTAAGGTGAAATGTTTTTAGCTTCTAAGGAAGCGAACGCGTCCACTTCGCACGAAAAAGAAGGGACGGCGTTTTTAAAATTTGCGAAAGCAAATTCTTTGACTATTATTTCACTAAGATGAAATGTTTTCAGCTTCTAAGGAAGCGAACGCGTCCACTTCACACGAAAAAGAAGGGACGGCGTTTTCAAAATTTGCTAAGGTAAATTTTTTAACTATTATTTCACTAAGGTGAAATGTTTTCAGCTTCTAAGGAAGCGAAC
>CM041635.1:41010173-41039294 GCA_023333625.1 Bothriochloa decipiens | reverse complement strand
CGAAAAAGAAGGGACGGCGTTTTCAAAATTTGCTAAGGCAAATTTTTCGACTATTATTTCACTAAAGTGAAATATTTTCAGCTTCTAAGGAAACAAACACGTCCACTTCGCACGAAAAAGAAGGGACGGCATTTTCAAAATTTGCTAAGGCAAATTTTTTGATTATTATCTCACTAAGGTGAAATGTTTTCAGCTTCTAAGGAAGAGCACGCGTCCACTTCGCTCAAAAAAGAAGGGACGGCATTTTCAAAATTTGCTAAGGCAAATTTTTTGACTATTATTTCACTAAGGTGAAATGTCTCCAGCTTCTAAGGAGAAAACGCTTCAAGCTTCCAAGCGAAGTGTACGCATCCACTCCGGATGAAAAAGAAGGTACAACATTTCAAAATTTGCTAAGGTAAAGTTCTCGATTACATGTTTCTAAGCAAAGTACATACGCAATTTAATTCAAAGTATTTATTCTGTACCCAGTCATACATGCGAAGGAAAACTCACAAACTTCGCAATATAAGATGTCTTGCAAGACAATCTACCCAATTACAAAAATGTGTTTACAAAAATTAGTCATCTTGAGAACTAACTACCTCAGCAGTATTACCAAGTATGTCGCTCACAACTTCGTTTATAATTTCGTTCGCTTCACGGCGCAAATAGTCCTCACAAACACTCGCCGGTGAAGTACTTGACTCAGATGACTACAAGAAGAAGAGGTCAAAACAACAAGAGCAACCAGAGAAGAAAAGTAAACCTTACACGTCAAACTTTTACCTGTGCAAAGCCCGTAAAATCAAAAATTCGATAATTAGGAGGTCGGACGTTATGGCATCGCTTATTCAAGTCTATAAAAGATTTATAAGATAGAATCACCAAAAAAGTTCAAGTCCAAAACAACGAGAGAAAAACTTACGAGTAAGGAAATCATCGACATCACAGCCATCACACTTCGCGTGAAAATCATAAAACTCAGCAGGAACGAAAACAAAGTCATCTTTACACATTAATAGCGGGACGATGTCTTCGACATCCTGCGCAGCCTTAGCATGAGGAACCTGTGCAGGACGGGCAAATAGTCAAACAGTTATCAAGTGTATATCTTACAAGGGTCATAACTTAGAACCACCATTTTTTTAAAAAACCTCTCTTCTCACAAAAGGAAAAACAACTAGAGCCTAAAGACGGCCGCCACTAACATTGCTGGGTCCGGCACCGCTTCGACCTCCAGCATCAGCTTCCTTCTTCGCGGCTTCTTCTGCCTCCCCCCGAGCAGTTTCCGCCTCCTTTGCAATTTGCTGACACAGAAAGAGAGAAAAGTTAGATACAAAATACAAAAGAAAACAAAAGCAAGCAAGTATAAAATTTACCCTCTGTAGTTTCTCTCTAGCTTTGTCAAAACAATGAACCCGACCACCTGACCTCCAATACTGCTCAAGATACTTGTTGCACAAAATCTGTGTAGCTTTTGTCACATTGGTAAGCTCACTCACAGAAGAAAACTTATAGTTTGCATCACAAAGTTACGCAAACAAAGGATCTTGACTCTGTTTCATCAAATGAAATAGAGCACGAGCAGAATAGTACACTCCAATATCAACTGTAGTCTCGGTGACTTGGGACAAATCTTCGTATTGACGATAAAGCCAGCTGAAGAAGCTATCACGATCGCCAAGCTCCCAATATTTTCTTCAGGGCGGGCTCCAAACTTGTCATAGCATTCAAAACAAAGCTCCCAAATCCGGTTGCAATTATCAAAGAAGGACTTGTCCTGTTCCTGCAACTTCTTTTCAATATGCCTCAAGCCTTTCTCTAACTTTTCTTTGCCTTCCGTAATCTTCTTAATATCATCCTCTTTTTCCTCAACTCGAGCAAGAGCACTGATAAGCTTGCCTTCCAAAACATTGTGAGCATCTATAGAATCAGCTCTCTTCTTTTCTTTCTCGGCAAGCTGCTTCTTCAGATTTTCAATCTCAGCTAGATAGTCACGTTCGCGAAGAGCAAAATTTTTCTCCTTCTCCTCCAAGCCCATTCGCAATCCTCTCATCAGGATGGAACCTTTGTACATCATTGATAACCCCGCATCAGCAACTTCGAGTAAGGGTTTTTTCGATATCTCAAGTTCCGCATCAGGGACAGTAAAGGCCTCGTCTATACATTTTGACAGTTGAACCTCAGAAGTACGAGGCATCATCTGAAGTTTATCAGCCCCAATACCAATGAACTTGAAGCTATCAAGGCTCAAACCCTCCTTTTGACAAAATTCCAAACCGCGCTCAAGAGCATCAGAAATTTCTCCTTCGCCAGCAGAAGGGATAATAGGAGTAACAGATTCTTGACTAGTAAACTTGCTCAAGTCGATACTCTTCCGAAGAGAAGACGGTGCATGAGGAAAGATAGTTTCTGCAAGAAAAATCAAAATCAACAAAATAAAACAATTCAAATAAAAAAGAAACGTGAAGCCACAATACCTACCGGTAGAAACGCGCTCACCCAAGTTGCATTCAACCCTCTTTTCACTCTCAACATGGATAGTAGAACTAGACAAGCGCGCCAACCGATCATCGTTGGTTTCATCATCAAAAACCTCCTCATCACTATCCTCAAAATCAAGAGTACAAACTTTAGAGCCTCTAGTTTTCTTTGGCACATTTTGAGCACCAACTTCGCCGGCCTCAACCCCAGCGGGGTTCTCAACCGAAGTTGTTCTCCCAGCGTCAACATTTTCTCATGTGGCCCAGTAAAAGGGGCCTCAGCGATAGGCCTTGGCAAAGCCGATCCACCAGCTTCCTGAGTCTCTCTCTCAGAGACCAAGCTAGTTCCCACACCAACTTCGCCAAAACCACCGACAGAAGCACCACGGGCTTGCAAACTCTGTAAGTTTTCGTTAAGTGGAGTACGTAATGGTGGAGCCAAACCACTACAAGAGAAAGTCATACAAATTTTTCTCACCTCATCCTCAACATCTTGAGAAACAGGAAAAACAACATCATCACCATCACCATCACCTTTAACAACCTCAACAATGCCTTCACCACCAGCACCGACATCAGAAACCAAATTCCCCTCTATGTCTAAACTCCGTTCAAGCACAACATCAATCTTCTCAGCATCTAACAAAACAGAAGGACTTTGATTTTTCTTCAACTTCTTAGCAACAACTTTGCTAGAAACGCCAGACTTGTGCTTCTTCTCCTTAATCTGAATAGCAGTCTCCTTTTTACTTTGCTTCTTTTCACGAGCATAGGCAGGAGGAGGCCTTTCACCATATTCAACATTAGCAATTTCAAAAACTCTGTTCAAGCGCCTATAATCACTCCCAAGAATCTTATCAATATTATTTTTCTCGCTCAACACATACTTGTCAAGCAAATCCTCAGCCCGGCTTTCCACAGATTTCACAAATTCTTCATCAGAAGAAAATGTCCTTGGGCGATAAAAATCGTTATCCGGGTACTTGTAGTTTATACCTCGAACTTTCTTAGGATAAAAACGTTGAAAGGACCATCCTTTTTTCAATGGCCAAATTTTGGCAGCAGCATATTCCTCAACCAGATCCCTAGCACATTGCAGCGAAGCTGTACACTTATACGCCTTCACAGCAGTCTTTGAGATCATGGAAGAAGGAAAAGACGGAGATAGCATAAAATTCTTAATTTCCATTCTGGCGACCATCAGATACTTCTTCACCATTCTCTTTGTAACAAGGTCCCGCTCCTCAACCATGGGCACTTTATGATAAAACCAGTATCTAGACCAATCTCCAGTACCCCACTTATTTCGTGTCGTCGGAGAAATCTGGATAGCGTTGCGGGCAGCCTTAAAACTTAAGCAAGCAAAATACTTAGTAATCACTCGCCCTTCAAGCATAAACTCCTTGAATTGAGTATGCATCTCAAAAAGTTCGCAAAAAGCTGCAATGTCAGCATTAGCCTCCTGAGATTTGACGGCCCAGACAAACGGAGCCAGCCTAACTACACCATTTGGAGTCAGATGGTGCATTTGAATGTTGAAAGCTTTCAACACATCCTCAATGAACTCCTGGCAAGGGAAGCGAAGACCAGCAGTAAACAGATCTCGGTAAACAATGTACTCATCGGGATGTGGCTTCGGATTAGTCTCCAAAGGGTCAGGCACCCTCACTTGATCATGATCAACGAGTTTCAACCGCACCATCTCATCAAGGTGATCCTTTTCAAACAAAGTTTTACCAAAAGTCAAGGTAAAACCTTTATCATCTTTCACCAAGTCCTCAACTGATGCGTCAACACCGCTTAGGCCCTCTTCGTCAGAATCCATTTGAGCCTTATCTTCTTCGGTCTTGGAACTCTCCTGAGACTGAAGCTGATCTTGTAAATCTCGCGAAGACATCTACAAAAACCAAAGATCAGAAACACTATTCGACAAAATCACGAAAATAAAAAAGTTAAAGGAACAAACCTCGATGAAGATGTTACACAAACTTCGAACAAAGATTTGAGATTAGGTGAACACAAAGGAAAAACATCGAAGAAAACCTATCTCAAAATTTAGAGCTCAAGAAAAATTTTGGCAGAGTTTCCCTTCTTCTGAAAACGACAGCCTCGGAGGGGGGGGAGGGCCTCGTTATTTATAGGAAGAGTCCGGTCAACCGATCAAAACTAGCCGTTGGATTCAATATTCAAATAGGCCAACTCCAAAGTTTGGACGGCGTTTGTTAGGCAAAGTTTTATATAAACTTCGCGGGATTCAGACCTTTGGAGTAGGCCTTCGCCCGCGAGGGGCTGCTGTTGGGGAACAACTTTGACATACAAACATCCTTTCTAAACTTTGGAGACAAATATTTCATTATAAACATTTGAAATGCTAACATGTGCAGCGAAGATAACGAAGATACTTCGCTGCATGTGTCTTCAACTTCGCTTATGCATTTTCGCATGTTTCAAGTTGGCTGGCGAAGATGACTTCGCCGTACTTTGGACGCTCAGCGAAGATGACGTGGACACTTCGCTGTGGCTATCAAACTTTGCACATATAATTTCACATGTTTCAGCTTATCCGACGAAGATGACTTCGCTAGTCTCTTGATGACCAGCGAAGTCATTGTGGCGGCTTCGCATGAGGAGTCTGTGAAGTTCCCAGCTAAGTTGGGAGATCATGATCAAGTCCAAAGTTGCTTAAGAAGATAAAACGAAAAGGGCGAAGTGTGTCTCGCTACTTCGTCGATGCGCTTTTTAGCTAATGTATAGGAGGTTCCATGGCTGATTTTGTAAGATTCCTTAAATGGCGAAGCCAGGGGGTCTATAAATACCCCCTGGAATGTAAGTTTTTGAACGGAATGAAATATAATTACGACCCGCACATTGTTTTCCTTGGAGATGTGTATGTGAACCCCTTACCCAACAGTTGGTAAAATAAATAACTAATTACACAGATTAGTTATAAATTACGAGACGAATCTTTAGAGTCTGGTTAGACCATGATTAGACTAATATTTGTTAAATACAAACGAAATGTTATAGTACTTTTTAGGCTACAAATTTGCCATCTAAACAAGGTCTGTTTCCTCTGGCCACACTAGATGCTAGTGAAAAGTCAGAAATGTCACATCAATCTTTACATATGCATGAAGCATCAAATATAGATTAAAAAATAACTAAGTGCACGGTTTATTTATAAATTACGAGACATTTTTTTGAGCCTAGTAGTCCATGATTTGACACTAATTGTCAGAAAGTGCTACAATTATAAAAATTCTAAAAATTCACCAACTAAACAATGCCTAAATCTACATGACACCCTTAACTATAGGCAGTGAACTATTTCACCCTAAACTATATAAAATCATATTTCTCTACCTTTAGACTATCAAAACCGGTGAAATAATCCTTTAGCCGGTTTTAGATGGTGGTTTTGTTCTTTTGTTTTTATTTATTTCCACTAAATTTTAATAAATTATAATAAATAAAAATTATAAAATAAAAAATCTAATTTTATAGGACTCCATATGAGTAGATACTAGATACACACTGAACGTTTAATATGTTATACTTTAGTATAAATATTTTTTTACCTTTAGATCTATGTTTTCTATTAATTAATTTAAATATTTCATATTTATAGCATATCATATTATATTTTCACTATGTAAATCTACTCATGTGGAGTCCAATGAAATAGGATGTTTTATTTTATATTTTTCTATGATTTAGTATAATTTTATATATAATGCAAAAATAAATAAATAAATAAATAAGACAAAACCACCATCATTATAGCAAAACCACTATCTAAAACTACCTAGAGGTTATTTGTGAGGGTTATCTAACCTGTTTTGAAAATTCATGGGTAGAAAATTCGGTTTTATAATTTAGGGAAGCAGTGCACCCTCAATAGTTGAGGAGGTACTTATGTAAACTTTTTATTTCTTTTTTGACATTCTTTTAATTTTGTTGCTTCCAAGACGCTACCAGCTAAGGAAGTAGCTCGACTAGATTCTACTTCCTTCGTCCCTAAAATAACACGATTCTTATTTTCCAAGAAGCCAAACAATTTAGCCTTTAACCAAAACTATATAAAACACTTATATTATAATAAAAAATAAAATTATTAGATTAGTCATATAATATATTTATTAGAGACATAAATATTGATATAATCTATCTATAATATAAAAGAGCGAAGAAATTATGAAAAATACACTTTACCCGAAAATTGCTACCCACTATATATTTTAACCGTTAGAAATAACTTAAGACTTGATAGAAGGGACAAATATACATGCCTTCTAATAAACGGACTTTTAATGACTTTTTTCTTTAGCAATGGAGTAATATTTTCTCTCTTCTCCTCCTCCCTCTCCCGATATCTCGGTTACAGAGATGATGACTTTTTATGACTTTTTTTCTTTAGCAAGTGGATCCTCGCTCATGTCTTCATATTGTAACAAACAACAACGATAACAATATGGTTAATGGTTTCTATAGCTAATAAGCCACCTTATGATATTTAAAAAACCAGTATATCAATGTGATAAGCTAGACTGATACGGGACAGTATGGACATATTGTCCTTGCTTAACATATTGTCCTTGCTTATCGATATGATAAGACAAACTTATAAGGTCAAACAAATAGACAGTATGGACATATTGTCCTTGCTCCTCGCAAGTCAAATGGAGAATTAAATCTGACAAGACAGATTAGCCATGTGGCCACCATAACACGCCATGGAAATATAAAGCATCCGTTCAATATATACGGACCATGTTTGGATGAGTTAGAGCAAGTTTTTTCTTATGTTAAAATACATCAAATTAGACGAGGTTAGTTAGCTAGTTCGCTAGTAACTAGCTAAAGACTCGCTAAAAAATTAGCCACTTTGTAGTTCTCTGGATGCACTAGAGCTAATTTAAACTAATTTTTATAGCTAGCTAATTTAAACTAATTTTTAGCTAGCCAGTGCTTATCGGCCTATATCCTGCTAAGTTAACCATGCAAGAGCGATAATACGTGTTGGTCAACGGAAAAGATACATGTTTTGCTCATTAACAACTACAGTACGTACTAATACCAGTAGATGAGTAACAACATGTTGACAAAAGAAAACACCAGAAACCTCGGTTGATGGTGACACCGCATCAAGCTCAAGCGGTGCCCGCAGGTTGCTTCGGGCCGTAGCCGCCGTGCCCGTACTGGGGAGGAGCTGCAGGGTAAGCCATGGGCGGCGGGTAGGGCGGCGGAGGGTACGGCTGCGCCCACTGCGGCTGCCCCATCGCGATGCCCGGCGCGACGAACTGGCCCGGCGCCGGCGCCATCTCGTCCGTCCGCTGGAAGTAGACGTAGGCCGCGACGGCGCACCCGGTGGCGACGGCGGACAGGACGGACGCCGCCGCGAAGACGCCGCTCTTGAGCACGGTGCAGCCGTAGTAGTAGGTGCGGCTGTATCGCCGGCCCCGCCTGCTCGCCGAGAGGCCCCGCGTCCCGCCCCGGTTCATCGCCGCGCCGTACAGGAACATCAGCACCGCCACCACCACCACAACCCTGACGTGGAGGAGGCAGGATATATGACGACCAATCACAACTAAGATGTCTAGCAACAAGAGAAATTGAACGGCGGCGGCCTCGCACAGAACGGCGAGTTCACGACATGCGGTGGCTGGATCTAGGCGCGTATACGTACCAGGCGATGGTGGACAGCTTGATGGCGATGGCGCGCCTGCGGCCGGTCGCGGGCGCGTTGCGTCGGAGACACCCGCTGGCCGCGGTGGCGAGGGCCAGCGCCGCCAGCGCGAGCAGCGCCGCGGCAACGCCGCAGGCGAGCGCCGGCGTGCGCCGGTACACGCAGCGCCGCCCGTCGTAGCCTACGAAAGCCTGCTCGATGGATCGAAGATCGAACCAACCAGGTAGAAACAGTGAGCCCGCTGCAGAACGCAAATTCGAAGAGCAGATCGAGATGAGGAGGATGGAGAAGGAGTGCGTAGCTTGCCTTGGACTTGGTGCTCTCCGCGACGAACCCCAGGACAGCGGCGGCGAGGCCGAGCACGGCCACTGTGGCGCTCACCAACACCACGCGTTTCTGCATCCTGCAATGTCACTCACAAGTCACACCGCTCTAACAACTGATGGAATGGGAAAGACAACCGGAGTTCGACTACTGATGAAGGTGGTGCCAAATATATCTGGTCTGCTTAATCAGCTGCTACCGTACCACTGTTTCAGCCGGGATTAGCAAGCCAAATGAAGAACTAAATCTGACAAGATAGATTAGCCGCGTGGCCACCATAACACGGCAGCGAGAATAGGTGTTAGGTCAACGTCAACTGCCAGGAAATTTCTTTGATATCTCCCTGTTCCAGGCTGCTACCCTCGACTGGGCACGATCTGTCACTGTCAGTTTCCCTTTCACGAGATTGCCCTTTTTTGAAACAAATGACGAAACAGGTCGTTTTTGTTTTCTAATAACCACGTGACTTTTTTTTCCGAAATTAATAACCACATGACTTGGGCCTTGTTTAGATTACCTCTAAATTTTAAATTTTTTCACTCTCTTCGTCACATCAATTTTTAGAGTCATGAATGGAGCATTAAATGTAAGTAAAAAAATAACTAATTATATAGTTTATTTTGAAATCACGAGATAAATCTTTTAAGCCTAGTTGATCCACGATTAGACAATATTTATCAAATATGATAAAAAAGTTACTATTTATCAGATTGAAATTTTTTCACAATCTAAACAAGGCCTTGGTGACACGCAAATCTAATCTTCCAATTGATCCTTTAAAACCAGACAAGGTCTACGCTACGCGGCGCAGAACCACTGAACCAGAACATCTGTGTCTCTCTAATCGTACTCGTTCGTTCTAGTTAGGCTGAAAGAGTTGATGCTGATAGGCCAGGACATGAACACAATGCAAGCTACTACGATATCTTTCCTTCACAGATGCATTTCAGAATTTTTTGCCATCTTTTTAGATCTCAGAAATTTCTTAGGATGCATGCATTTCTAAAATAAATAGTAATTTTCTCATTGGTGTGTTGTTTGCTAGCATATGTTTAAAACTTTGTTGCAATAAGCAGTCATATGCATCGCTGATGCCAGAGACTGTAATGCTTGTTTATTCCATCATTAATTGAATTCTTTCTAAGCCATTGCTGATGGATTGTTTGCTTATTCCATCACTACTACAGAGTAAATCCTTTCTGTTATCCTGGAAACATTTGACCTCCGCCTTTGTATGTGTATGCCAAGCCTTCCCTGGGCACGAAATATCGAAAACCGAGAACCAAACCAAATTTACCGAAACCGAAAAATTCGGTTCCAGGTCTGGTACCCAGTTCTCATGTACCAAATTTACCGAGTTATTTTTGGTTCTGTACCGAACTGGTACCAAATTTGTGTATTATCTGGCAACAGCCCATGATTTGTTAGCCCACTAAGCCCAACAACAGCCCACCTAAGGCACAGAAAGGAAAACCTAGCCATTCCCAGGCACTTCTCGCTTGCCCATTCCACTCTCATGTAGCCCCACGGTGCCTCCGTCCTCGGCGGACGGCGGACGGCGGCTCGCCGGCTCTTCCTCAACCTCGCGCTCACCCCAGCCAGGTGGCCTCCCGGCGACGCGGCCGCGCCGTCCCTAATTCCTCGCGAGTCGTGCCGCGCGCAGCCTGTCCCGGCCCTAGCTCATGCCCTCGCCCCCTTCTCGCACTACACGCAGCAACCCCCGTCGGCCCCACCTCACGCCACGCCGTCGCCTCTCACGCCGCCGCACCCCGCAGCCCTGCCCTAGCCCTCGCGTCGCGCCGTCTCACCTCGCGTCTCATCAAACGAGGCGCAAGTCAGCCAAGACGGCCACCTGCTTCATGTGACTACCAGGTAATTTTAATTCGGTTCTTTCAAGAAATACCGGAACCGGACCAAAATACTGATACCGAATACGCTTGGTATCAAGTATTTTCAGGAACCGATCGGTACCATTGGCTGCGGAACCGAATTTGTAGGAGTACCGAGGTACCAAATTGATTGGTTCGGTATTACCGAATTCCTAGGTGAGCCAAGCCTAGGCAGCGAAACGGGGGCCTTATTCCCTGGAAAAACTGAAATGGGCCTTGTAACAACCCAGACCCGGCACCCGGCTAGACCCGCTCTACCGAGGAGTGGGCCCCACCTGTGTAGCAACCCGCTAGAACTTTCATCCTCGTTTCGTTCAAAACGGTTAACCGAAGGTTACTACGCGTCTTTGGCCTGTTTATTTAAGTCGATTCGGCAAACTCCGAACTCTCAGTATGGTACTAAGTTTTTGGGTGAACAGTACTCCGCAGTGCTACAGTAACCGACAATGAGCCCGGCCCAATTCGTGTTACAGTACCCACGGCCCATACTGTTCACTTTTGGCCCAACTTGGCCCATTAGTGGGATGTTACAATCACCCCCCTAAGGATTCGACGTCCCCGTCGAATGCCTAACCGGCTTACCCTATTCAAACCATTTGACCAGGGATCTCCTCTCTTGACCACGTCCGTGCGTCCAGTGCCGGCGCATATGCCATGCCGTGTCCACTAATGGAGACTGCTATAAGGCTAGGACATCCAAAAATGAATTGATCTTGTATTAATCAGCTATCAAAAGAAATAGAGTAGACTCTTTTTTTTCAATCTCCAACTTGCACAGTCGCACGATACTTTAATTTTCAGCTTTCAACTTCAATGTTGTGATGTCAATGTAGTGTGGATGTGTAAAAAGCCAGTACGCCACCAAATAACAACCCAACAGTAAAGGCTAGAGAAAGAGACGAGAAAAATAATACCACTCTCTTCGACGTCTACTTCACTACTTGAAACCTTGATTAATACGGGCTAGACTTGTGATCGCCAATACTTTCAAAATATTTCGTGTATTGGGAGCATGAAGTTCAATGTAGTTGTCTTGAAATTTATATTTTAAATGTAGCTGTGTCATGTAAGTTATATTATTACCTTCGTACATGATTATTAGATATTGTAACTAATAACTATATTTTAATATTAGTAAAAATTGTAGTCAAAGGTAAAACTCGAATGGCGATAGTAAAAGTGAAAAACTACAAATATTTATATATCATGAAAAGTAGCACCGGTCTATCTCCGGCCTAATCAAGCTTAGTGACTAACAGTTTATTTAGCTACTATACACACACGCATCATGTTATACGCGCGTTTCCAAATCGATCACGATTCACGTGGTCGGTGTCCTGTTGCCACTAAACAATTGCAATAGGACATATACTACCTCGAGGCAGCACATATGAAACCAAATGTGACATATACTAAACAAATCAAATAAAACTGACCCTGTTCCACTAAATAATATAAACTGAGATTTCAACAGCCTGATCGCACCAAACCAATACATTCTGCGCTACTAATTTCTTAAGACGGAAATTTCACCTGAACCCATTCACTCGATTAGTACGAGTACTTATACTACTAGTAATGCGTATCTACATGAAAAACGTGAATTTCATGATTGTTCTTTTTATAGTTTTATAAAATCTAAAAGGGGGGATCGGATCTCATGACTGAATCCATTCTTCATACGTTGAAGATGGTATGTGGTCGTCTCGAGGTCGTTTGTTTAATTATTTGCTCCTCTCTGACTCGATCTTAGAGCAAGAAAGATTCCATAGTACTGCAACTAATACTTTTATATATTCAGTTGACAGCGTCTTTGCGTGACTATATACTAAAAATTTTTCCTTGAGGTTTCGGAAGGGTACATGCAGCGCGCAGGGCATCTTTTCTTAACTTTAGACAAAAGGTTCACTACAGAATCCTGGATGCAGGTAGATCATAAGTATTTTCAAGCATCAATAATCATTAGTAATACAAGCAAATTGAGGGTACATACCTAGCTACGCTTCTTGTTGTGGTGTAACATGCTCATCTGTTCATCCAGGTTAAATCCTGAGTAAAATGCACTAGCGACTCCCTAAATTGCATATCCATATATGTCACAAGTCCAACTGGGACCATCATTTGCTGACATGATGATCTACACAGGCACCAACAATACTCACTAGACCCTAAACTTGGTAGAGTGTATCATCTAGGTTTCTAAATTTTTAAAACGTACATGAAGGTTTGGGCTAGACCCGTTTACTAACATACCTTGCTGCAGGGGCAATACATGAATCAAGAATTAAGATAGCAACATACAAATTATCACTTAATATAAAAAAATGTGGCAGCATAAATTCATTCTATTTCAAGTCTAAATAAAATCAGTTAAGTTTACATGAATCATCAATGTCCCTCGAATAGTAAACCCTACCGCCTTTTGTGACTACTGTAGGTACAGTACCATTCTTAGTCCCTAACGAAAGTATTAATTAATAATTTAACTAATAGAACATTAAAAATTTTATTATTGAAATAAACATTCAATGTCATTCACAAAATAAATTATTTTAACCATTCTAGGTCTAAACTTAATCCCATTTAAAATTAATAATTATTAGTCCATATATGAATCAAAACATGGGACCTAAATAAGGGAATAATTTCGTTGACCTACTCAGCTTATCCTAGATGCTCTAAAGATTTTATCTAATATCTTTTCTAATTTCCAAAACCATGTATTCAGAGAGGACTAAAAACTTAATGAATCAATTAATCTAGCACTAAACTTTAAAAAGATATTTGGAATAATATGAGTTTACATTCTAGAGTCACCTCCTACAAGGAAATCAATAGCAAAATCTTCCTCCTTAGATTTGTAATTATAGAGTTGGTCCTTGCAAGTTCCCTCTTCTACTCCTTGGAATCTCAAGCAAGGAGGAGAAAGCTTAAATTCAAGACGCTATTTCCAGCCGCGAGTGGAAACATCACATGTCTACAGAAATCGGTTTCCAAGGATAGCTCATGCTTATGACTGCTTTTAAAAATGGCCCTCATGAGCTTGGAAACACAATTTCCAGAATGCGGATCGATGGTTTTATCAGTGACCTCTAAAGAATTATGTCGGACTATTCACATATAAAAATATATTTAATTTTCTTTAGGGCCATGAAGGTCTCTATCAAAACGGATCTTGGAGTTGCCTGTGAAAAAAAACCTTTGAAAATAGTTTTTTAGCAGTGTATTTTCGGCTTTCACTAATATGGAGCCCTTTGGAACAAATATTTATGGAAGAATTTTGTAGGATTTCAATCCTATCGGAAATTTCATATGTTGCTCTTTGGAACAAAGGATTGGCCATCCTAAAATCCTATAAAATTTCTATGGAATAGCTCAATCCATAGGAATTTTGAAGGAAATCTAACATGAGGTCCAACCTCTTGGAAAATAACTTTTCCTTGTGTCTATCTCTCTCTTCTAATTTCTATGTCTCTCCTAAGCTCTAGCGAAAGGCTATCTCATCGAACTTTCCTTTGTTTTAAATTTCAAAAGATTAGATAGAGAAGTATATGCCATATCAATTCCTGAGATTTTCCTTCGTCTATCCTTTGCCCATCTTGCAGTCCAAAGGGGGCCCAGTGGCGGAGGGAGGGAGGGGCTAGGGGGGCCTGGCACCCCCAACAACCTATTAATTTCACTAGTAATCTTCATTAACTCCTAATTTTTAGTGTTCATTAGCACATTTATAAAGATCTGCCTCCTTACCTCAAGCTGCCCCCCAAACATCTACTTTTGGCTCCGCCCCTGAGGGGCCCTATATAGGGCGCGTTTGCTGCCGGCCCAGGAGGGTGGCTCGTGCTCCCGGGCTGCAGCGGCCCGTGTTTGGGTGCCTTGGGCCCACCAGCGGCCTGGCTCCCCAGGAGCCAAAACAGCCTCTCGGCCAGGCTCCAGGGAAACACTCCCTCCATCGTTTTTTTAGGGCATGGCTCCGCGCGGCCTCTCCATGGCGATTTCGGGGTTCCTGGCGGCGGCAGGCGCGTGCTCATGCGGGAAGGGTGAAACCTCCTCGTGCCATTCTGCCTTGCCAATTTTCATCGCCTTTATAAGCTGCCCTTCCTTTCCCTTCCCCGCTCCTGGCTTCTCCGTTTCCAATCCTTCTCCACCCAAATCTCGTGAGAGACCGGCGGTGGTGTGGTGAGTTGGGAGCATGGCGAGCCGGAGTTGGTGACTGGCGGGCTTCGTCTCTATTCCCCGTGGCCGGATCTGCTTCAGCGCCGCTCCACTCCTGCCGCGTCCCAGGGACTCCGAGAGGCGGTAGGTCTTCTTCGTCGCTTTCCTCTGTTCCGGTGGTGCTCGCGGCAGTGTTGTGGACTGGATCTACTTCCTCTACGTCTGGATCTGCTACTTCTCCGCACGGATCTGCTACTTCTCCGTTCGTTCGTCATCTTCTTCTCGGTTACATCGTTCTTGCTTCGTCTGTCGACCTTCCCGAGGTGAAATGCACCCTAGAGGACCCCTGTCTTGTTGTTATTCGTACCTACTCAGTTGCTTGTTCCTGTTAATCTTAGTTGTTCAGTTGGAGCTGCCTGCTAGGGTTTGTTCATAATGTCCATGATGTTAATGTTCATTTTGTTCATGATTTATGGTCCATTTCTTTGCTTGCTTAGGTCTATGATGTTCATGGTTAGGGTTTCTTGAGGTCGTCTTTGATGGTCATGTTCATGCCCTGATCTGTGATGTACATGCTTGGGTTTTTACTGGTAATGGACCATGGTTTTGATGGTTTGCTACAGTTTTGATGGGATTTTTTTGTCATGGTCAATGATGTTGTCCATTAGTCACAGGGTGGCATGTTAGTCTGATCTGTTTTATGATTTACATATTGATGTTCATTATTAAGTATTCATTGAAGCTATTATTTTACTACCATTTTATTTGGTTCTCTTGTTTATGGTCAATGATGATGTCCATTAGCCACAAGGAGGCATGTTTCAGCATGTAGCCATGGCTATTTTTTATCATACATACATTTTTTCTATTGTGATGCCTCCCTTGGTTGATCTGAATTTATTTGGTCTGCAATAATCATGCATGTAGATGGATGGTGCCTAAAAAAGAGAAGTGCTGGTGAAGCAAGCTTCCACCTTAGTTGTTGTCATGACTGGATTTGTAGCCAGTAAGATTAGGAAGCTGAGACCTATCCCTGAGCCTAACCCGCTCCTGTATCAGCTGAAAACTGAGGCTGAGCAGCACAGGCAGCGTACCCTACAAAGGATTTATATGTCAACTGATAGAGAGTGTGTGTCCATGATTAGGATGAGCAGGGCTCCATTTTTTGCTCTGTGTGACCTGTTTAGACATAGGGGCTTGGTTCCTGAGACATTTGGGTGTAGTGTTGAGGAGCAGGTGGCTATGTTCCTCCACATAGTTGGCCACAACCAAAGGTTTAGGGTGGTCCACAATTCATTTGCTAGGTCCATTGAGACTGTCCATAGGAACTTCCACCAGGTCTTGTATGTTGTTGGTGAGCTGAGAAATGAGATGATTAAGCCTCCATCCTCTACCACGCATCCAAAGATTCTTGGCAGCCCTAGATGGAACCCTTACTTCAAGGTAATTGGCAATTTTAGTGTTAGTGATGTATGTAGTTGTTGGCCCAACCATATGCTTATCACACTTTGACATTTTTATAGGATGTCATTGCCGCCATTGATGGAACACATGTCCTAGCTAGGGTTCCTAGGAGAATGCAACAAGCCTTCAGGGGTAGGAAAAAGGATCCCACACAAAATGTCATAGTTGTGGTCAATTTTGACCTCAAATTCATTTATGTCTTGGCTGGTTGGGAGGGCTCAGCACATGATGCCCATATCCTTGCCGATGCAATTGAGAGGGAGGATGGCTTCACTGTGCCTGAAGGTAATTAGAACACACTGCCCTTCGCTTGTGTATTAACCAACCCTTAGACTCACTAGTTGCTCCATGGATAACTTGTAGGTAAATGCTACCTTGTAGATGCAGGCTATGCATGTCACAATGGCTTTCTACCTCCCTATAGGGGGGTTAGGTACCATCTATCTGAGTACAGCAACACAAACAGGCCCACCAATGCAAGGGAGTTGTTCAACCTAAGACACTCCTCCCTTAGGGTCACAGTGGAGAGGGCTTTTGGGGCTTTAAAGAACAGGTTTAGGATTCTGTATAGCAAGCCATTCCACCCCTACAAGACCCAAGTAAAGATGGTCATTGCCTGCTGCATTCTCCACAACTGGATTTTGGGTTTTGGCCTTGACCAAGTAGTGCCTGATGAGGACTGGCTTCCACCAAACCACCCTGCTGTCTACCCAGACCCTGAGAAAGAGGATTCAGTTGACATGACCATGAAGAGAGATGAGATTTGTAATGCAATGTGGGAGGGTAGGGGCACCCATAGCACCTGATTCATGCATGTTTGTTGCTGGTCTTGTTTATTTGTTCACCCAAGTATGGAACATATGGAACTTTATTATGTTATGTAATAATTGATGGACAACTGAGACCAATGTTGTAAGGAACAATATTCTGTTTTTTCATGTGGGATTATTATGTGGCCAATGATGTCTTGGGTTTGTGAGGTAGCTGTTTCTATCTTCTTTTATTGCTTCTTATTGTTGTTGTGTTCTTATTGTTGTTCTATTCTTATTTCTTCTTTTGGTCAAGTCATGGATCTCTTGCAAATAGCTATCAATGATCTTATCATACTATGTGTTGAGGCCACTTCTGTTATCATATACTTGTTCTTACAATTGCTGTTATGATATATATGATAGCAGATTAGGATGACTGGTTCTCAAGGTGTGTCTATCCCTGCTGCTGATGTGTTGGATGGGGCTCCAGTGGCTGGTCAGCAGCCTGTAGCACCTGTTGTTGATGCTGCACCAGCTGCTGTTGAGCCAATCCTCCAGCTGCTATTGGACCCATGAGGTGGAACAACAACACCTCTGGGTTTGTCCTTAGGAGGATGGCCCATATGCTCAATGATGGAACTAGACCTGACAAGGTGTTCAAGGACAAGGATGTGAACTTTGTTGCCAAGTGCCTTAAGGACTACAGTGGGGATATAGTCAGCCCAACTCAGGTGTACAACCACCTGAGGAAGTGGAGGCAAAAGTGGACTAGGATTTGCAAGCTCAAGGACCTTAGTGCTGCCTTGTGGGACAATGATGTCCATGCCATCATGTTTGACCAGGATCACTACCTAGGCCACTGCAAGGTAGTTCTAGCCTGATTTATTTCACAATCATGCTCACCCCTCTTATTCTCTTCCTACCTTATTTCATACTATGGACTGTAATGCAAGATCACCCCAAGGATGCTGAGTTTCTTAACTGCCTCATTAGGTTCTACCAGGAGATGGAGGCAATTTTTGCCCACTCCCAGGCCACAGGCAAGTATGTTGTGGGTTTTGGTGAGCCCCTTGGGGTGAACATGGCTGATAGCCAAGCTGTCAAGGTGGAACATTCAGTTGGTTTGCCACTTGGTTTTGATCACAAGTACCCAATAGATTTGGGTGAGGGTAGCAAGGCCACAGGTGACAAGCCCCAGTCTGCTATGGGAAACAAGAGGAAGAAGGGCAACTTCACCGAGGATGAGATGATCTTGCTGACCAACATGTCTGATGCTGTGAGGGATGTTGCTAGTACACATAGGGAGACTGGGGATGGTCATGTGGATCCTGACCTCTACCTTGATGTCATGGAGATGCCTGATTTCACCACTGAAGCCCTCATCTTTGCCTACACCTACCTGCTTGAGAACAAGGCCCTTGCCACAGGCTTTGTCAAGATGGAGAACAGCCACATGGTTATTTGGTTTAGGGCCTACCTTGCCAAGGCCTACTACATGTAGGTCTGTCCACTTTGGACAGCAAGGTCAAGAGGGGGTTGACTGATGAGATGTATAGTTCTTCCAACCCCCCTCCCCACCTTTTGATGACACTTAGGTGTAGCTTTTGTGCAGGCTGACTGACAGTTGATCTTTTGGGTTAGTCTAGTAAGATGGTGACTAACTATAGTGAAGAGGTGGAACTTATTTGTGCCCACATGGTTTAGGCAAACATGGTTATGTAATGCACTATTGGTAGCCTCTGTTGGCTACCCCTATTTGCTACTCTATATGCTTTCATGTTACCTACTATTTCTCACTTGGCTTTCTACTTGCTGATGTTGTGTACTTGCCACTCTACAAGATGTTTTAATTCTAGTGGTATTTGAGGGATAATGGATTAGCCAATGATGCAAACAACATGAGTAGAGGTGGCTCTTTTTTTCCCTGATTTTTGTTTGAGTAATATGTTTTTGGCATGTGTGGCATTGTACACATGGGACACGTCCATGCCCTGCAATAGCCCCTTCTTTCTTTGTGCTGATGGCAGAGCATGGATCTGCTCATGGATATCATGGCATCCATGATCTTTCTTCTCATTCTGGTTCTTGGTTTCTATTTTGTTTTGCCTAAGGAGCCACCAATGACACAAAACCAATAAACACCACCTATTGTAAAAGCTGAGGCCACTAAGGAAATATTTCTTTGCCAATGAGTGCCCAAGTTAGGCCAGTGATGACTAGCTAAAGGAGGATCTGCTGTTTGTTGCGGTTTCACTATGCTATTGTTGTCTGTTGCTGTTTTCTGGTATCTGTTTCCTGCTGAGAACTATGAACCTGTTATTGTATGTACTTTGACTTTGATGTTCATTTTAGAGCAGCAATGACTCCATGATTAACAAGTTCTTTTGTCTAAGGCCACTTTTTATCTGTGTTGTTAATTTTTCAATGCTAAGCACCTTGAATCTTATCATTTTTATCATGTTCATGTAACTGAAAACTACCGTTGGATGGTGTCTGTTCAAACTGCCTGAAGCCGGCAGTTGCTGGCAGTTGGTGGCTAAGTTGTGAACCAAACACGTCCCTGGTCCGGTTGTTGGTGGCGATTGACCTTTGGGCCGGGTTGCAGGCCAAGAAACAAACACAATCTCCCTTGGACCAGGCTGAGTTTAGCTCCACACCAAACATGAGGCCTTGCAGCCCGGGAGGGTGACTCTGGCTGGCCACGGCCTGGTCGGCCGGCCTAACCCCTACAGCTCGTTTTCCAAACACGCCCATAGTGTTCCGACCCACGCCCAGCACAGATTCGGTATAGCCAGTCTCGTCTGACGACCTGACCGAAACTTTTGAAGTTTGATTGCTTTGGAGCTGCTGGTGGGACTGGCCGTGATACTTTTCTGATGGCTACGACGCGCCCTTGCATGCACGACGAACACGGCATAGTAGTGCGTAGTGGCTAGTGAAGTGGTGTGCGATTGGTGAACGTGAAGGAGCCGCTGAACGACACTGCTTCCGTTGGAGTTGGAGGAAACACAATTTCAAACCAAACCGGCCGGCAAGTGGAGGTAAAGCAGCATGTGCCGAGCGTACAACCGTCATATGCAAGATTTCCTTTGACTTCGATCTCCACTAGGCCTGCTGCGCGTATACCTCGACCCGTTTTGTTAATCGCACACGAATAGTACGTTGTCAGAAGCTGTCTGTACAAAGTACACACAAACGGACCGGCGGTGGCCGGAGCAGCAAGCACTCTGGTATCCCTTCGCTTTCAGACGTGGCTAGCTAGCTGTGCCGCATCGAATCATATGCCACCGGCTACTACGTTGAGTCGTTGACCGCAACTACTCCCATGCATGAGATGAGCATGGCCCACTAGCCAGCCACTGGCCTCCGCTCCGGCCACCTCCACTTGCTCTCCATGACTCCATCAGCTTTTGGTTTTGGTTTCTCCGGCCGTCCGTCCCGTCCCTATATATAAACTTTCCGATCCCTTGGCTGGCTACTTGCCTGTCCCTTCCATCACCTGCAACTAGATTAGCTGGCTAGCTTAGCTCCCGAGATCGAGAGAACTCGCTCCATCTCGTTCGCTTTCATTCACTCCAACTTTCGTTCCAAGCCCCCGGCTCGATCGATGTCGTCGTCGTCGTCGATAGACTGCGTCGCCTCACAGGGCAAGGAGACGACGCCACCGCTCAATAAGTGAGTAGTATCTCGTTCTGTAAACAGCATTAGCTTCGGCCTTCGATTGGATCACCTCGATAGTTCATTCCTGATCTGTTGCGCTAAACGCGGCATGCATATGCAGCAGGGCGGCGGCGTGGTGGACGGCGGAGACGGTGGCGGTGGTGACGGGCGCGAACCGCGGCATCGGGCACGCGCTCGCGGCGCGCCTGGCGGAGCAGGGCCTGTGCGTGGTGGTCACGGCGCGGGACGAGGCGCGCGGGGAGGCCGCCGCGGCGGGGCTCCGCGCCAGGGGGCTCCGCGGCGCCGTGCGGTTCCGCTGCCTCGACGTCGCCGACCCGGCCTCCGTCGCCGCGTTCGCGGCCTGGGTGCGCGACGAGCTCGGCGGCCTCGACATCCTGGTGAGTTAGAGCCCCTGCCTGCCTGTCTGTGTCCGTCCATGCATGTGTCGATGCCTTCGCCTTCGATCGTGTGCGGTGTGCCGCGGCGTTTATTTTTAATTGCCCGTTTCTTTCCGTGGCGCGCGCTTTAGTTTCCTCGGGTTTCGGGCGTCTCCTTTTGGCCTTTCGAATCGCGCGCTTTGCCGTTCTATTAGGGTTTGACTTCTCAATCAGCCAGACAGCCAATGTGGGCACGGAGCACGACACTGTGGCGTGCCGTTGATTGAAGTCCCAAGCATTCGTGCGTGTCAAACAAAGTGCTTCACAGCAAGCGCTGCCTGTTACTGTAGCAACAACTGTGTGTTACTATGTGTATATAAGAGCACGAAAAAAAAAAATCATCCTGTACCATTTTCTTTGTCATAAAAACCCAACGTCACTAGGACTTGGCAAACGTTGGTACCGGTAGTAGTGGTCTACTGGTCTACCACCGCCAGTCCGCCGTCACCACTCTTTTATTATTACATTTACATATATACGGATCTTGCCTGAACAAGTCACGCTCACGCACACATAATAATTAAGTCCAAAGCCAATGTCGTCACGAGTCCAGTCGGAGGAGTATACTATACGAACAAGGTCATGGTAGTCGTCGCTATGCGCAGCAATGGCTTTACCATTTCGCCGTCTAGACGCCGATCGAGTAGCCCGGCCTTGATTAATCTGAGTCGACGCGCATGAACCTAGTCCGCAGCTCACACTCAGCGATCCATAAGATATATAGATTTCATCATCTCACTAAATTTAGGGTATATAATCTATCTCGCTATCATCAGTCTTATACCTGGTCTCCTCCCAATCCGTCGAGCTCGCTCTTCGGTCTCTTGCGACCGGAGTATTATATTGGGTGCTCAAGTTTTATTATTATATATATGCCCTAATAACGCGGCAAGCGTTTCCGGCGGTGTCAAACTTTGTGATACATACTCAGTCTTCTTGAAGTCTTGAATTCAAGCATTTCAATTCAGCCATAGAAAAACCACAGCAGAAATCACAAAAATTTTCTGTGTGCTGTCGTCTGCAATTGAGTCAAGTCGCCCATTTGATGGGACATCCTTCATGCTTATTATATGCATATATACACACACGCTATTATAAATGATTGTATAAATCTGCTGCTGCATGTCTAGTTACAATTCGGTTGAAGTAACAATAATAAACTACTACTTAGCTGCTAGTAGTAAAACGCAGTTTAAGAACCTCATGCCACACGCTAAGTTGTATATATAAAAAGCAGCTACCGCAAGCGCACAAGCGAGCAAAACAAGCAAATGGACGGACGCGCGCGCAGGTTTCTATTTTAAGCGAGCCTCACGAACTGCTCCCACTACCCCATATTAGAAAGCTAAGCTTGCCCAGTGCCTAGCACGACGAGATGGAACTAACCTCACAGTTGACAGTACATATGCAGCACACAAGAGCCACTAAAGCTGTACATGTTCAGATTATCTATTGTTCTGCACGCAGTTTAGTATTGCAAAGTGGCGGCTGTTAGTTACTGCGTCATGGTATCCAGATCATCACGCTCTACAATAATCCCAAAGCGTTGCATATATTATTGCACTAGCTAGCTTGTAGAGAAGTAGATGGTGTATGCATTACTGCTTTATTTACCATGCCGCTGGAATCAGAGAATATATATACTTATATAGGAAGAACGAAGGAAGATGAGATGGCATTTTCTCCTATATAAGAATAATACACGTACGTACGTCAACACGTGTATATATTAATCCATATACTATATAATATTTCTCGTTCATTCTGAAATCTGACACCTTGTTGTGTGGTGTGCTGCATTCTGAAATCTGAGGCTGATTTGGTTGCAGGTGAACAATGCTGGGGTGTCGTTCAACGAGATGGACACCAACTTCGTGGAGCACGCGGAGACGGTCCTCCGGACCAACTTCTTCGGGGCCAAGATGCTCACCGAGGCACTCCTCCCGCTCTTCCGCCGCTCGCCGACGACTAGCCGGATCCTAAACATCAGCTCCCAGCTTGGTCTTCTGAACGTAAGTTGTTAGTCGTCTGATGCTTGTAGTTGTATGTCAGGTCAGTTGAAACTATATATGCACCGCCAGTTGCAGAGATTAGTAGTGGCACATGTGTGTGTGTGTGTGGACTTGACCTTAGTTTATTTCTGGCCGATCAAATCAGTCAATCACTCAATCCATTGAGATTATTTGAATAATACTCCAAGCAGCAGGCTGGTTAGTACAAGCAAGTAGCCTGCTGTCAATCAAGCAAGTAGCCTGCTGTCAATGGGCTCGTTGTATTCAAGGGCATGGATTACAATGTCTGAACTCCCTATTACAGAGACAGCCCACTCGATTGCCGTTGCCTAGTACTAGGAACACAGAGTCAGAGACAGCCCACTTGATTTCGGTTGGCCCGTTGCCATGGGCATTGGCACATGATACCATACCATACCCAGTGTACAGTATGCTGTGTCATTCACACTTGACACCATGTATGAACAGGTGTGCCTCAGCCAACCTCCAACAAAGCCACACAGGCATGCATGCATGCACACAGACATACCAGTGCAGCGAGCTAGTGGCATTCGATCAGATGTCGGTTTCAGACGAATTCCTAATAATGTTCAGCAAAGACGAACCGAAGCATGTTTGCAAGCATACTGTCACAGAATTCTCAGAAACAAAATATACTAACAATGCTAATTTTGTTTTGATTTGGTTCGTTGTTGTTTGCAGAAGGTGAAGGACCCTGAGCTGCGCCGCATGCTGCTGGACGAGGCGTCGCTGACGGAGGGCGACATCGAGGCGATGGCGTCGCGGTTCCTGGCGGAGGTGGCGGACGGCACCTGGCGCGGCCGCGGGTGGCCCGAGGTGTGGACGGACTACGCCGTGTCCAAGCTGGCCCTCAACGCCTACTCCCGCGTGCTGGCGTCGCGCCTCGCCGGGCAAGGGGTGAGCGTCAACTGCTTCTGCCCCGGGTTCACGCGCACCGACATGACGCGGGGCGTCGGCAAGCGCACCGCCGACGAGGCCGGACGCGTCGCCGCGGGGCTCGCGCTGCTCCCGCCCCAAAACCTGCCCACCGGCAGCTTCTTCAAGTGGCGCACGCCGCAGCTCTACTCCAAGCTCTGACTGATGACCTGTAGTACAATGTCACGCGCGTGCATCTCGCGGTGCTGGGGGTGGGTTGCTGCAGTTGCACACCGGTCGGCGTGCGGCAGCCCGCGTGTGGTGTGCACTGTGCGGATCATGGTGATTGCCGGTTTCCTATGCAGAGATCGATAGGTTCGCTTTTTGTTTATGTTTATTTATTTATATATATAAGAGATGGAAAAAACGGTATTCTTTCCTCGCAAAAGAGAGAGAGAGAACAAGCGTACGTCTTTCACTGCACTACTGCAGTGTTACATGCACATAATTTTAAGCGTTTTTTGGATTGCTCCACCGCATGCTCCTTAAAACGCAGTTTCCGTGTGGCCAGATCGTGGCGAGGCGATGGCAGAGCAAGAAGATGGTCCGAGCTTGTGCAGCAAGCAGCAGACACGGTCGGGGCATCAGGCACAAAGCCAGGGTGCGGGGGAGCATGGCGCGGCAGCTCGCAAGGTGCGGTGGTGACCGCAGGACGCAGATACGGCTTGTCGAGCACGGCGTCGCGGCGTGGAGTGGGGAGCAAGATGCGGCGCCGTCGGGGCGGCGGCGAAACTGACACCGCCAGAAACCAGGTGCGCGGTTCAAGCGACCACGGTTGCAGACTTTGTTATAGAGTCTAAATCTATTTATTATCTTAAACATTATAGATTTAGAGTCTTATTTTTCTTTTTTTTTAATAAATATGCTGTCACGTCAGCTAAATATCATAAATATAGGGTAATAAGTAGTTTTAGACTCTGTGATAGAGTCATATATGGTGAGTGCCCTTAGGGTCGCAGCTTAGGAGTCAATTAGTGTCAAATTTAACGCTGTCAAACTGTTACAAAGCTTATGAGCTGGGCACGAGAGTATTCTGTTTTGGCTATGAATTGATGTTTATAAACCATGTGAGTAATAAATAAGTTTGTTTACACATTAAAATTATTTATGTCAGCATTTACCAAAAATCAAGTTGGGCCCTGTTAAAGAAAGTTTGGCTTCTATATTCGCATCATCACATATGCATATACTCTAACTTTTGAAATGAAATTTCTTATGCACAAATCATGCGTATGGCATAATGACATGTTAATTGATGATTAATTAAATGCAAGTGCTTAAGGCCATGGTGTTACACTTGGAAGGCCTATCATTCTATCAAGCCATTTGTTACTGGGCTAGAGTGTGCACAAAAGCATGAACAGTATATGTAGCCCCGAGGCCTTGACTGATTAGGATGAGAATCAATATAGAGTTTAGTCGGATTTTCAAGGTGGGTCCTCGTCCTCCTAACATTTTTCTCTTTAGGGTTATCGGTTTAGGAGCTAGATAAGGCCATGTGGCCTTTATTTCCTCCCGCTATAAAGAGGTCTTTATGGTTAAAACTTAGTAGTGTTTTTTTTTAAATATGCATAGCAATTATTTCATTAAGCAAAGAAGAAATCCGTACACCCCATGGTAAAGAGATTACCGAGAAAGCGCCCTACTTCTACAAATCGCACGCGGTTGTGATTACATATAACAAATTTTGCTCCTAGAGGTAATAAGCCACATGCTAAGCTGCCTGGCCGCTAGCAACAAGCGCCGGAAGCCGCCTGAAGCCGGCCGCGATCCACAAATCAGCTTCCTCCCTAATATCATGGAAAAGCTCGGACGCCGTTCTTGAGATATTGTCGAAGGTCCTTGCATTCCTTTCCTTCCAAAGAAACCAGCCCACCAGGAAGACCAGAGCATCAAAGGCACGGCGGATGATCTTCGGCATGGTTCTTCCCGAACTGATCCACCGCTGCATCACCTGCTCATCGCTCACATGCACCAAGCCCTGCAAGTGAAAGGCCTCCAGGCAGAGTGCCCAAACCTCCCTACTGTAGACGCACCCAAGCAATAGATGTTCTATAGTTTCATCTTCCTGATCACAAAACACGCAAACACAATCATCCTGGAGACCATAGCGCCAGCACCGATGCCCCGTCCAGCATCTCCCATGCATGACGAGCCAGAAAAACATCTTGACGTGCGGGGGGCTGACGTCCTCCATATCTCCCTTGCACCCAAAGGTCTGGAACAGCCGATGAACATGGCCCCATAAGTGGACGACGCCGAGTACCGAAGATCGGCACTAAGCCTACAAGAGAATGTGTCAGGCACCCCCGGCGAGAGCACCACCCGATTCAGGATGCTGTTTAGGTTGACGAACTCGCCTAGTAATCGCAGCGTTCGAGGGCCAGAGACATGGTGCACCCATCTTGCCCCGTCCAAAGCTTGGGCCACCGAGCTGCCATGCTTCCTCCTGGAGATGGCTTTGAATACAGTTGGATCCAGCGCCTCAATGCAGGCGCCATTGATCCTGTTATCAGTCCAAAATAGCGTGGATTGGCCATCTCCCACCGTGGCCATGGTGGCGATCCGGAAGAAATCCACCACCGTCCGCTCAGCCCACGGCCTTCGTTGATCGACCCTGGAAAGCCAAGGGCACCTCAGCCGGAGGGCCATGCCTGCACGACGGAGATCCACCACACCCAGTCCTCCCAGGAAGGTTGGCCGGCACACACCCAGCCAAGCAACCTTGCAACGGCCTCAAGAGACTGTCGCAGCACCGCACCAGATGAAGCCCTAGCGCACCTTGTCGATGCGCTCCACTGCCCAAGGAGAAAGGCAAAGGCTGTGTTCAGCTCGTAGATTTGGGCATATTTTAGCATATTTTGGCTTATTTTCTCTCATAAATCACTATTGAATCTACCGAATTCTATCGGCTTTTCTACCAACCGAACAGAGCCAAAGAGCGATGGCCATGTGCACCAGCACCGCGGACAGCGTACTTTTCACCAGCGTAGTTCGCCAAGCAACGTTCAGCATGTTGCCCTTCCACAGCGGGATACGTGCGACAACTGCATCAATGAGACGTCGCTCGTCGTTAAGGCTAGATGAAAAACTCGAAGCTCGTTATCTCGCTCGGCTCATGGTTGGCTCGGCTCGGCTCGTTACGATAACGAGTCGAGCCGAGCCAAGCCAGGATTTTAGCTCGTTAGCTGTAACGAGCCAACTCGAGCCAGCTCGCGAGCTGCTCGCAAGCTAAACGAGCCATAAGTCTAGGTAAAAAAGCATCATAACTTATATCAGTTCTTGTATTACTTAATGACTGCTACTTTATAATTGATTAATGATAGGTCTAGACCCTATAAATTTAAGATTATTGTGACTTTATCGTACTGCTTTCAATAGATGTATTGTGTAATACTATATTATATTCTTATACTTGTATATATATTAGCACATATCAATTTTTCTCCAATTTACGGTTTTGGATGTCTTACTTTTATATTATTAATATTCTTAGGATTTAGAAAAATACAAATATTATATTTTCTATACTTTTTTCCTTTGGCTCGCGAGCTTAACGAGCCAGCTCGAGTTTTTAACGAGCCAGGCCGAGCTGACTTTCTAGCTCGTTTATATAATGAGCCGAGCCAAGCTAGCTCGTTACTTTAACGAGCCAGAACGAGCCGAGCCGAACCGAGCCGAGCTAGCTCGTTATCCAGCCTTACTCGTCATTGACTTAGTAGTGGGTTAAGGCTGACATCAACTGTGTACGGTGATATTTCGCCACGTCGCCGTCGGAAATGGACTGGAGAGGCAGGGTGAGCAACCCCTCGGTTAGTGAAAGGTGCGTTCAAGGTGTAGTGGAGGAGGGTGGGCGGTCGTCAGCGGCGATGGTGCCGCCGGACAAGGTTGGCGGTGACGGGATTGGCCACAGCAAGAACATGATGCAATCGGCAGTCCTATGGAAGGAGAAAAATGCCAAACATAGAAATCATGACGAGAAGTTTCATCATATGAAATGTGCATCTTGAGACCTAAATCATGCGCGACAGTTATTTAACAAATTTCATTTACTTTTTTTTAAAAATGGACAACGAAAAAAAACGAAATTGAGGAAAAAGAAAGCTGTTGGGCAGGCGGCGGCACGAATCCGACGCGGGCTCTAGTTCTTCTAGACTCCAACAGAAGTCGGATGCATGCCGCAGGCCAACTCGGACTCGCTCCGGTCAGTCCACAAACACGTAGCTGGCAACTCAATGCCCCATTGCCCCCGTGCCGCGCGCGTCTGTTTCGTCGCCGCTGGCCATACCACCCCGTGCAGTCGTGATCCGGCGCCATGGACGCCTTCATGAAGCGGCCTCTCGTTCGTCAGATTCCGCCGCCTGGCTTCGAATCCTATTCGAGCGGTGGCGCCACAGCTTCGATCTTGGCATTGCGCCTCCATATTCGACTACCAGCTCGTCCTGGTCCTTCTCCGGTGGCGACATGGCCGGGAGGATACATCCCTTCAGCTCCGGGCTCGACCTCGCTCGTGCTCCGATCAGCTTGTCCGATCTCTGTGATGACTATTTTCCTCGGCCCGTCCAGTTCGGTCCGTCGTCTCCAACAATGACCGTCGGCGAACTCCCTACGCTACCAGTACCACCCGTCGGCTTCAATCCGACACCTGTCTACGACTACGACTACGGCAACCCCTTTGACGCCGACGGCACAGCTTCCCATTCCCTTGCCATGGACGTTCCACCACCGTGGGACCGGTGCTACGATGTCGTCCAGCCGGGCGTCGAGGCCGAGCCGCCAACCGTGTTGGTGTGGTCGTCCGCTGCTCCGGGCTGCAACGGCAGCGGCACCCTTAACGACGGCGGCGGCTCCACGAGGGTTCTTCCGAAACTCAGCTGTCCCTACGACGGCTACGACGAAGACATCGAGGCCACGCTCCGGACCCAGGAGGACGAAGCTGGTGCCAGGCCATCCCCGGACTACCTGGAGACGACGCAGGGCGGTCGGATGAGCCAGCACACGCGCGCCACCCTCGTCGGCTGGATGAGATGGTTCACCCAGTGCTACGGCCTCGCCCCCGGCACGCTCCACCGCGCAGTTGTCGGAAAAAATCTTTCCGGCTGCGGCGTACTCGCGCTCACAAGATACAAACAAGAACAAGAACAACATAAATAATTTTTAGTATTCCGCAAACTGCTACAACTTTTCTCAATACATTAGTCAAATATTTATATTATAATGTTGAAGCTAAAATAGAAAAAACTAGATGCATACCATAGGAACAAGCAAGCTAGCCTTGCTGATTTACCATATACGTACATACACACGTACATATATGAAACAATGACACGCTCGGGTGGAGACT
>CM041635.1:40927960-40944690 GCA_023333625.1 Bothriochloa decipiens | reverse complement strand
GGGTCTAGTACTAGTCTCCTACAAAAGAGAAGGAGGCCCATAAAAAATATGGAACAGCCTTCAAAGTGAATTCAAGCCATATTGTATGTTTTGGTGTTGGTAATTATTAATTAAGGATCTAACACATTTATTGAGCCATGAAAAATTCTAAGCACAATGAATAAGGCATATGTGCTTAATCCCCTCAAAAAGGAAAAGCAAGAATACCACATAATAAAGATCATTTTTTTCTAATGCTTACACGTGTTTAGGATGTCGTACTACCAATAGATACCTTTACATAAACTACCATTCTAAAGTGCTCAACTAAACTAATAATACCTGATCTACAATTGATGCATCAAATGCACCACGAGGGTTGACTAAAAAAATTAAAAAACAGTTACGTTCACTTGCGGGTAATTCGCTCGTTTGTAAATAATCTGGAAATGGAAAACACGTAGACTTTACACTTAAGGTTGCGGATAATTCATGGAAACATCTGTCAAGTTGTGTACTATCCATTCATTTGTGTGGATTATTTGTAACATCCTTGATGTTAATAAGCAATTAAAATATTAATCAAGTGTATTATCAAGTATAATCATTGAACATCATGGCATAAATGAATTCATGTTTTAATAATTTCTTTTATGTGGTGCTTTGTTTTATACATGAAATGATGATGTTTAAGGTTTCATTAAACTCCTTATCATTGTATGTGATTTTGCTTGCTATTAAAATCAACTAGTTAATTAAATTTTATTGTTTTAAGTAATTATTTTATAGAATAAATTGTTTGAGTAATGTTAGTTTCTATTTAAATGCCTAATGGTTATTTATGTGCATTTTTTTTATTTTCAAAAACCCTCAAATTCAAAATGCCTCTTTTACCCCTTTTTATTTATTCAAAAATTTACAAAGAATTTGGGGTTGGTTGAAAAAGCACTTTTGTAGATCTTGTTGAGAATTACAATAGTGGTATTCAAAGTTTTTCAAATTTCAATGAAATTTTGAAAGTAATTTTAAAAATAACAAATCTAGGGTTTTAATCACTTTTGATTTTGAATTCACATTTTAAAATCTAGATAGAATTTGAAAATGTTTGTTAAAGGAAAAGTATAGCTCTTGAAAAGTTATGCAAACCTTATTTTTGGAGATTTTCAGGTTACTATATATTTTTGGGAGTAATTTGCAAAATTCTGAATGACCTCAGCTGCTACGGTACCGATGACGTTATCATCGTCCTTCTTCCTCACTGTCGTCGTGCGAGCTTCCACGGCCTTCTCCGCGTGTTCATGACCACTAGCAGCTGCTTGACGTGGCGAGGGAGCCCCTACGTGTCATTTCACCATTTCCCCCGCCGCGCTATAAAGCCCAAGCCGTCGTGGCCATTTTCCCTTCCTGCTCGGCCGCCGCCGCCGCCCTCCCTCTGCCGCGTTATGCCATCGTCGTCGAGTCATCTCTGGCTGTATTGAGCATGCCATCACGCTCACCTCGTCCTCGTGACCCCTTTGAGCCCCCTCGTGTCGCCCAATTTTCGCTGAGCCGACCGCGCGCTACCTCCTACTTCTCTGCCGCCGTGAAACTCCACCTGCGCCGCTGTTCCCGTCTCCCCGTCCATCTCTGCGCAGAACCAGCACCACCAGCAGCTTAGTCTTCGTCCACTGTCTCTCACGTGCGCGCTCGCAGCCCCTAACTACCACCGGAGAGCCGTTGCCGCCGTGCCGCTTCACCGCCGAGCCGCAGGCTCGCGTGGCCAGGCCACCACGGGCCGCTGTGGGGCAAAATGAGGCAACCCTCAAGTGCACGGGGACCTCCTGATTCTACACCACCACTCCCCAGCCACCCGTAGGGCTTCCTCTCGCCGGAAATCGCCGTCCCCGGCGACCTCTGTTCTTCAAATCGTGACCAGGGACTTCGTGCAGAATTCGACTAAAGGCAAGGTCCTTTCTGCGAAATCCATGACTTAGATGAATAGTACCCCAGGGACCTGTTTGTAGATATTTGTTTGAATTTTAAAAATTCATATCTGGAGTTCGGTAACTCCGTTTTTGGTGAAATAAATTTTGTTGTGTTCCTTATGATGCCTAGTTTTTATTAAAAATGTGAAACATGCTATGTTTAGTAGTAAAATAATTAGTCATGTTTTATGCCTTTATTTTATGATAGAAAAGAAGGAAAATCCATATATCATGTTGTGTAGCTTCTTTTCTCCTGAAAGTTTTATGACATGTTTTTGATGCCATGTGTGTATTGCAGTAAAAATATTATGGTTATTGGATGTCGTATGTTTAGTTATGAATTTATCTTGCTAATAATTGATTTATATTGTTTTATGCTTGTTAAATGTTTTATGATTAGTTAATTAACTAATCCTGTTATTCTTTCACCAAGGCATCATCATGCATCATGCCATGAGCTCATCATTCTAAAACATACATCGTTAATTACGTGTAGTTATTTCGAGAGTGAGTTGGATCGTGGTACATTTCGGAAAGTACCATTCAAGATGGAGACATGGATCCATGATGTTGGTGTTATCCATCCCTGGAGCTGGTGTCAAAAGTAACACGTGTGATCGCGACGAGAACTAACCACCGGTGCAACAAAAGCAAGCCCTAGATGCATTTAAACCCTATCCTTGTTTTTATAAAAGTTTTATCACTTAAGTTATGCTCTGTTGCATTAAGTAATAGGAGTTGGGTGATAACCTACCAGTTGCATTACCTGTCTTACTTCCACCTCCTTGCTACCTGTTTATTTGGAAAATATGTAGTAATGCTTAGTTTTGCTTAATTAGACAGGTTTTCAAAAAGTAAAAGAATGAAAAAGATGAGATTGGCTTTTCTTGTTGAAATCATGATGATAGTTAATAAATCGAGTCCGGACGAATAACTTGCTTTGGGAAAGGAGTCCCTCTATAGTGTTTCCGTCTGTTGATGCCCTAGGTCCCGTTCGTTGGTGAACTACATGTATCGAGACTAGAAAAACCACATACAATGGTGTGGTATACTGTGGGTTTGAGTCCCACGTATGTCGATACACTGTGGGTCGAAGGTCCCATGTGTATTGTGTGGTCGGTATACTTTTGGGTTGGAGCCCATGTATATCGTGTGATCTGATATGCATGTTGGTTGGAGCCTCATGTATATCGAGATCTAGGTCCCAACTGGGTACAATCGATTTGAATCATCATTGCTTCTCAGAGAATAAGACTTGATCTCTATTCATCATCGCAGTAACAAGTGAAATGATGGTTAAGGAATAAAAATGAAGTCGGTTGGTAATCTTGAGCTAGAGCAGGACAACTTTACTTTCTATTATAATTAATGATAAGTTAAAACTTGATCCACAAGAGATTTTCTGCAAAAATCCTTATTTCTTACGAGCCTTACCTTGTCCTTCTGGCCTGCATTCCTGAGTCTTCACCCCACTTTTTCGTCGGGTCAGTCTTGTTGAGTACTTTAGTACTCAAGGTTTGTTGAACCCCTGTTACAGGTTTTAATTGGTGTCTAAACCAAGGTTGTGTCGGTGGGCACGTTGTGATCTAGTTTCCCTCTCCCAACTTAGGCACTCTACCTAAGTTGTCTTCTTTAGTTCTACTCTGCTTCGGCAATTAAAGTTAAGTTGTAAATGTTAACTTATTCATATTTTATAAATTTTATGGTACTATTCTTCCACGCACTGATGTGTATTTTATAACAAATACTGTAATATTGAAGCTACTCCTTTGTTGATCCTGGTGTGAGTAAAATGTGGTTTAATCGGGGTTCTTTGAGGACACCTGATAGGGCTTTCTAGGTTGTATGAAACACGTGCATGGCTGTCGGCGGTCTTTGGGACAATGACAGGTGTGTGTGGGTCATATAATTTAGAAGGTTCTGCCACATTATTGTTGATTGACTCTTTGACTTTGTTGCATTCTAAACAAACTATACCAAGAGGGTGTCTAGTTACAGATTATCTATGCATCAAAATGGATTGTTTGAAATAAAATTGATTGTGTCGACAGCTCTTGTTTGGTGGGTGGGTATTTATACCTTACCACTCATTCTACCAATTACCTTATTTAGTTTTGACCAAACCCTGGATAAGCACTCTTTATAGCGTTTAAGGTATTTTCCTCTCTTCCTCCCTTGTGTTCACTTTTTTATTTGACTAGAATTTGAGCAAGGGCTTGAGCGGGGGTGACTGAAATTCCATCTCCTGAACACTCATCTCTTCATCCAACCCATGGATTGGTGTTTGTTACTCTTAGAGATTCACTTCTTGAAGGTTAGACGTTGCCTATAGAAGCAATCTTGTGGCTGGTGTGCTCCAGGAAGTTTTTATTACCTGATAGCTCTAGTAAGTAACCTCAAGCTTGATCTTTGTGAATTCCTTTTGAATTCCACAACAACGAGGATGTAGGCACATCTTAGTGGAATGACTAAACCCTAGATAAATATTTTTTTTCTCGTGTACTTGGCTTCTTTCTTTCTGTTGTAGCTTATTCTTTGAGTTTCTTGAAAAGCCTTGACCTTTTAGAGTTAAGCCCAATCTACTTATGTATTGATTTTGAGCTGCATGTGACCTCAAGGATAAGTTAAGGAACACCCAAGCAACCCAGGAAACGTTGTTGATCTTTTTTTGGTAGGGTTGTGAGTAGGAAACCTCACACCTATGAACACTTTGCAAACTTGTGAAGCATCATCAACAATCTATGTGGATTATCTGCAAATGGTCCAACTTGTTTTTAAGATAGTGTTTAATTTGCAAGTTGGCCTATTCAACACACACACTCCCCCCTCCTCGATCTAGGCCCTATTTGAACATTTAATTTCATGCTTTAAGATCCCTAGAGGTATTAATCGCTCTGGATGTCCTTAGTGTGACTTGTCTGTAGAACCAAATTTAAGCTCTCACAAGGTTGGCTCGAACGCTACAATGTTAATGGTTTAGTACTTCAGTGAGCATCACATGGTTTGATTTTGAACCACGCCTGGAGCTATACTCTAAGATAAGGATGAAATCGGTCGGAAACGGTCGAAAAAACACTCTATTGTTTTCTACATTTATATTTAAATACGAAAACGAAAGCGGAAACGATATAGTCGGAAACGAAAACAAAAACGAAGTTTCGGTCTTTCAAAAATGAACCAATTTGATCGAAATTATGTCGAACACGGTCGGCATACGAAATTAAATACGAAATGCCGACCCACGGTCCACAACTTTAAAAACGTGCATGACCAAACTAAGATAGTTAACAAATAATGAGTGCACAACTTTTAAAATATCACATAACAGTTATCAAATAACGAGTGCATGACCTAGGGTCTTAACTCTTAAGTATCATCATAGTTCACAAACATATAGTCACCGACACGCTAGTATAAGTTTAGAATAAGCAATTAATTAATAGGACAGAGATAGGATCATAGGACATGAACATCTACAGTTCATTGGCGTCAAGCGTCATGCTCATGCATGATGTTAGGGTCACTTTCGATGTCATTTGCTTTCTCAATATCCACCTCATTGTTGTCCTCATCCCCCTCCTTGTTATTTTCCTACAAGTATGCAAAGTTAATTAAAATTAGATGTGTGCAGCTAGTATATTTCATAAGTGTGCAGCTGGTATAAGAAGTGGACAGCCAAAGTATGTTTCATAATTGTGCAGCTGGTATAAGAAGAGGGCAACCAATAAACATACCTCAATTTTTAGTTTAGCCACAACATTAGTCAAAGCATCAACCTCAAGATCACTCACAATTGATCCAAGCTTTTTAGAATCTGAGAAAATAAGGAAGGAAACAATTCAATGCATTATTTGGCTGCAACTATAAGTATCTAAGTGAAAATAACAAGTAAAATTAGCACCTTTACTTGCTGCAGCAACCCAGTCCTTTGTGCAAATTAGAGCTTGTACCATTAGAGTCTAAGAGCATCCTACAATTTGTGCATGGAGAAGCAATGGATACAAGTTGGGCTATTTGTAAATTATGTTAATGCTTATGGTATATGTAGAACAAACTAAAAACATACACTTAACACGTATGTGGTGTGCGTGATTGGCTAGATTTGCTTCTTAAAAGTTATATTATATCTAAAAGAACAAGCGCAACCAAAGAACCCACATCTCATTTTGGATCTCGGTAACTAATTCTACTTACGATTTCGCCAAAACAGGAGGGGTGTAGTAAACGGGGAGGAGGGGGTAAGGAATAGTAAAAGCAATGTATCAGCCAAAACGTTTTACAATTCAGAACAGGCTGCCGGATAGAGTAATTGGCATGGAACCAAATAGTGAGCCGAAATCAAACAAGCGGCTCACATAAACAAGCTCAGAGAGACTGAGCTTCACTGCACTGGGGCGATCGACGCGACGTCGAACTATTCTCTCCTGCTTCGTCCGTCGTTGTCGTCGTCGTTCGCCAGCGACATCTGGCTGAGTCTGCTGGGACCCGGCGGATACCAACAGAAGCCTACCGCCGCTCGCATCTCCGCGCGCCGGCGCGCGGCGTCCTCCGCCAGAACGAACCTCCGCATCAGCATTTCGTCTGTCAGCGACGAGTACGACCTCCCCCTGAAAGCGAACGTCCAGTAGTCATCCGATTCTCCCGTGAGCACAGCTACCGGAGGTAAACGGCAGACACCGTAACAGATGTCCCGGCGGCGGTGGCGGCGGCTCTTCCTTAGATCCATGACGACGTCGTCATCATGGACGCCGGAGCAGACCGGCTCGCAGACGCATGCCACGCGCGCGAGCGCCGACCTCACCGCCTTCTTGAGGAACGAGCGCCAGCGCGGCGTCTCCCTTGGTGCGCGCTCCCGTGCCCGTTCCAGCGCCTCCACGGCCGCGGGATGTTTCAGGAGCCCGCCCAGCGCGCGACGGAACCACGAGGGGGGCGCCCTGGAGACGCTCCTTCCGCGCCCGACGTCGCCGTCGCTACCATCCCTGCACCAAATCAGCTCTCAGCGTTTCATGCAACAATCCCTTGACGATTCAGGCGATATATACGATCTCGCAGCTGCGATTTATCTTCACAGGGAAAACCGCGCTGATCACTACTCCTATATGCGTGCACGCACGCATGGCATGATGTAGAACCTCACCTCGATGACTGGATCCGCGAGGCGCCCTCCTCCTGCGGCTGCACCAGGAGAGAAGCCTCCCTTTCACCCGAAAGCAAGCGATCCAATCTCATCGCCGTCTCGCGTTTTCGAGAACGACGACGACGACGACGGACCAGTTCTTGTCTGTGGCAAGAGGACTAATCTAGTGCAGTGACATCCTCACTCGGTCCTTCTAAATTAATAGTACCAGGGCTGCTAACTCAGAGTGAAGTAGGCAATTAACTCCTGACCTCATGCATTAATCAGGCGATCTCCTTCGGATAGCCTATTCTGAGATTGCTTAACTCGGAGGAATCCGATCAAGCAGAGCGAAATGGTATGGAGGAATGCATTTATTTCCTGGCGGCCTGCGATATTCTCTCATTTATATCATAATATATGATATCTTGACATCTTTTAGAGAGATGTAGATTAGCTTGGTGATATTTGGCAGTGGAGTCTGTAGAATTTCGAAGCTATCTGCTGGGCTGTTACTTAATGAGAAAAAAAAGGGGTGACTGAATGCTAGGGATGTAGTAGAGACGTTGATGAAACTGAAAGTTGAAATCCGAGGAAGAGGACAATGGAATGCGCGCGTGGATGGCTGAACGCAAGACCATTTTTGACTGAGAAGACTAAATGTTCGCTATTTTTACTTTTATTTTTATACATTGGAAAGTACCCAAAAATTAAACGGTCAGGTTCTTTGAAACAAAAATGAAGAGCAAAAAATATCATGCAAAAACAAAAAAAACGTGGAAGGCAGGATTCGAACTTGCGCGGGGATTTCTAGTCATGCCCGATAACCACTCCGACACGACCACTTCAATGATATGATCTAAATTTTACAATATTTATTTGGTAATTTTAATCAGGTGGGCTAGCAGAATTGACCTATGGCCACTGCTGGCCAACCGGAGTTCGAGTCCCGTGGACTCAGAATTTTCGGTACCCACCTAAATAAATTTCGATGAAGCCTCTCGACGCGTGGAGCCACAAAGAGACCGCGACGTGCCCGTCGTCTACAGAGCCTGTGTCTCTGGTGATCTCCTTAAGGACGCGTATATATCTGCGTATAGTCATAGGTTTGTTCGTGTATTTAGGTGTGAGTGTGGTGTGCGTGTGTGTAATGTAGGTGTGCATCTGTATACAAAAGATACTATAGCTGTATCCAGATGAGAGGTGTAAAAAAAAAACTAAAATGCTTGATTCACCGGCGAATCCCCACCAGCACCGACCGTACTCGGATTAAGTTCAGCAGGACGGCCGTCTCGGCCGGATGCGTGAGCGTGACAGCCGATCAGCGGGACACAGATCAGCGGCGTGCGTGCGTGAGCGCTCTGTCTGAGCAGCAGCAGATCAGCGTGGCTTTGGTCCACCGTCCGCCACACCACGGCAAGCAGGCCATGACCATGAGGCGGCGACGAGAGCGGGCCGAGCCGGGGTCGTCTGGGCTTGGACCGGCCGCTCCCGGACCCGGCGACTGATGGACGGACGGATGCTCTTTGTTCTCTCTCTGTTTTTTTTTTTCATTTCAATTCAAAATGCATGGTTCGGACTCGGACGAATGGAATGATTCAGGGACGACAAAAGATAGGATATGAGTTGGTGCTTTGCTGAATCTAATGATTGCAGGAAGCTGGAAACGAAATCGTTAGTACTTAGTACTGGTCTTTTATATTCTCTCCGTTCTTTACAACTCGCCATCCTTCTGATGAGAGAGCAAGATGGTGGTATCATCTTCTGGAGCTTATATATGTTACGCGAACTAACTACCAATTCGAAAGTGGCAAGCTTTGATGTGCGGCCCTACATACTCCAGTGCCTAGTCATTCTAAGGTAGCCTGGCTTATCATTGGATTTCAGGTCTCATCATGTAGTGCGGTGTTTTTCTAGTAGTACCTGCCAATGCCATAAGCTGCTGGGGCCAAAATGTTCAGCCTGTTCGTTTAAACTTATCAGCCAGACCAGCCAGCCATTCAACAGTATTTTTCTCTCACAAAAAATCAGCAGCAGCCAGAACCAGCCAGCCAGAAACGACCAAGCGAACAGGGCGATCAATACTAATAGCTACTACCATGCATGGCACTAAACTTGGCACCTCATGATGTAGCTTTAGTTGTTTTAACTCTTGCTTTGGTGCTCCTAATTGACTAATGCGTACACTACGATTCCAATCATAGAGTAACAACAATCTTGTAACAAACCTTTTTCTTTTGTACAATCTCGCGTATACCAAGATTACAATATGAGACATGTTTGTTTCACCTTGCATACCGTAACAGACCTCTTCTTTGATTCTTTCTTTTGTTGAAGTGGGCTATGCTTCGTTTCAGCTTGCGTGTAAAACAAATTGCTTGACATGTGTTAAGAACAGATAACTTTTTCGCCCTCCTTGTCCCGTTCAGTAATAAAGAAAACAAGTACAGTATGTGACCAAGCAAGAGGCCGCCACGGCATCCCTTAAAAATGGCCTTAACGGTGCACGCCGTGGCGCACCGTTGTGCTCGGCCATCGCCTCCAGCCGCGCGCACCTACCTGCTAATGATTGCATCTTTCGGCTCCACGCCGCCAGCCGCAAGTAGCTTAGCTCTCACCGACGACCCCGCGCGCGCTCCGCTCACTTTTAAATGCTCCAGCGCACTGGCCTTCCGCCGATCGCCTTCCATAGCTTCCCTCTGCAGCTCTGCTTCCCACCATTTCCCAGAAACAACCCACACACGCCTTGGCTTCGGAGAATTCGAGCAGACGGCGGACGACTGGAAATCGTCACCTAGCTCGCCGCACGTTCTCCGTTCCGGGTTTAGCTCGCCGCACGTTCTCCATCCCCTCTGCAGAGTGCAGACTGCAGCCTCGCTCGGTCTTCCCGGTCCCGGCGATAGATGGGTCAGTGCTTGTCGTGGGCGCTGGGCCTCCTCCTGCCGTCGCTGTGGGAGGCCGAGGTGGCCATCTCCGCCACGGCGCTGCTCATCGCCGCGCTCATCCTCTTCCTCCTGACGTCGGAGCAGCACGCCGCCAAGTCATCGTCCACGGCCACCAGCTGCGGCAACAGCGCGCCAGCCTCGTCCGCGCGTTCATTATCTGCCAGAGCAGCAGCCGCGGGCCGGGGGCGCCGGAACCGCGCGAGAGGAGACGCGGCGGGTTCTGAAATCACTTGCGCTCAGGGCTGCGGCGGCGGAGGCTACGTCATCAAGGTAACTATACTGCCACAGCTCACATGGCCCATGGCATTTTGCAGCTGTGATCGATGGTTGCACCTGCATGCCTCTGCTGTTTTTACGCGTTCAGTTCATATATGCGTCATCGATCTGTGCTTTTTCAGCTGGAGCTGCTCTCGGCCAAGTACCTGATCGGCGCCAACTTGGGCGGCAGCTCCGATCCTTTCGCCGTCATCTCCTGCGCCGACCAGAAGCGTTTCAGGTGTTTTATTACTTGCTTCCCTCCACAGTTGATTCTTCAGAGCAGAGAGCTCGTGAATGAATGATTCTGAACGAGGTGAGGCTGCCCACACTGTTTAATTTGTGCAGTTCCATGGTGCCCAGCCAGAGAAACCCTCTGTGGGGAGAGGAGTTCAATTTCCTGGTCGACCAACTCCCGGTAGAGGTAAGCAACAAAACAGCAGCGTCTTCAGTTCCTCAATGCTCACCGCATTTGAATTTTGAACTGCGCGGACATCTGAAAAAGTGATAGCCACTGTTATAGACAGAATCATTGTGCACTGGCATTCCCAACTAGGAAACCATGCATGCAAGAACTTTCAGTTCAATCATGGACGTGTCAACTTGCCAGCAAAATGATGGATGCCTCATCACGAGTTAACCCAGCCAGCATTCATCCACACTGACACACTGCCTGTCTGTCCCAAGCGTGAGAGAACAGCAAATAAACAGATATTCTAGACAAGTGCTCCGTTAGAGAGATGGCCCAGGGTGTACGCCAGCCTTGTTATGATACAAAAATGTTGCTTTGCCACTGCAGTACACTACGAGTAGGAGATACAATTGTCAGCCTTTTAGAAGCTTCAAGGACCAGCGAAATCATTTCCTTTTGATGCTTGACATTGAGGATTTTTGATTCACAAGTACATAGAATAGAAACGAAAGCGCTTTGCTGCGTCATAATCATGTGACACAAAATTTTTCCCATGACAACATCGTCCCACCCCAGCCCCACTCACGATTAGTGGTCCACATGACAGCGTAAGTTAGACCTATCGAACTGAATATTTGAGTTGTGCATACCAACCTGCAGAAAGTTATACAAAACTAAGTACCATTAGGAAGCAGCATATATTAAACTGGGGAGTACATGGCGTGCATATGCTTTGTGCTGTACGGATGGAAGCATCATAGCTTTTACGAAGCATCATAGCATCATGCATAGCGGCTGGGATACTAACTCAAGTTAGGACATGAGTCAATGGCGTGCGGGCCCAGGCGCTTGCCTCAGAGTGCCATTAACATGACGTGCTAATGATTCAAGTAAGATTAACAAGCAATAAACTGTATGTAAGTTTAATAATGAAATAAATAGGTAAGTGACGTACCACTGAATTCATGTGGCGCTGAATGAAAAGATCGAAAAGAATGTTTTTTCCCCTGAATATTTGATGCCATAATTGCTGTGATAAAAACGTGTGACATGTGTTTGTTAGTTTATGTATAGGTAACCATAACAATATATGATTGGGACACTATGTGCAAATGCGAAGTTATTGGGTCTGTAACTATAGCTGTTCTCACTGAAAATGAATCTGGGGCTAGCAGTTGGTATGAACTGGACAGCAAATTTGGTCAGGTAAGACATGATTTTGTGGAAGATTTGTGATTGAATATTTTATTGTAATTGCATGCATCTTGATAATTCAATGAATTTCAGCATGTATTGACAATCCAAAAACATCTGGCTGCAGATCTGCCTGCGTCTTCGTTCAACTAAAGCATTTCCAGATTCGGATAGGTAATAACGTTGTTTTGTGAGAACCAAAGACAGGGTTTCTGAATGTAAACCTCAGCCCAATTTAATCATATTTTCCAGCTCCTTTGAAGAACGTAGTGGAGCTGAGTCCCCAAGAAAGATGATACTGAATAAGCAACGCCAAGCGATGATTGAAGGCATTGGCCCTCTGCAAATCATATATAAACTTCCTCATGATGAAGTACTTTCCTCAACAAATTATAAGGATATGTAGGCGTGCAGCATCCTATACTGACCAGAACTTATAATTTATCGATACATCTAATTTATCTCTTATCCTTGCAGATTGTTCACCAAATTTACTCCTGTGCTCTGGAGAGGTGTTTCTTGCTCCATGGCCGTATGCACATTTCCCAATGGCATCTGTGCTTCCACTCTAACGTATTCTCCAAACAATTGAATGTAAGCAAATATTTAAAAAATGGTTCTTGGAACTTAATATAGCTGCTTGATATACAGTGATTGAAGATGAAATGTGCATTAGGCTTCCCTCCAGCCCTCTTCCAATCCAAAACTGATCCCTGGACCAGTTGTAAATGATGAGAGGGCACATCATAATATCATTTCATATGCCTCAGAAATCTGTAAAATTTAAGTTGTTCTTCTAGCTGTTAACTGGCAAAAATAAGGTCACTCACTGCCACAACCAATGGACAAATTAAAATAGCGACAAAAACTTTCAGGCTAATTTTTCATATTTTATCCCTATATATGATATCATTGAGTTCCTTCTCTAAGACCTGCATTTTTTTAGGTGATTATTCCATTGCAAGACATAAACGAGGTATGCGATCCATATGGCCCTTTTATGACATACAAATAGTGTTTCTTTTATTTTGTTGAGAGCTAACACACAAATGAATTTATCCTGCAGATAAAAAGAAGCCAGCATTCTCTTATCAACCCAGCAATTACTATTTTTCTTAATGCTGGTGCAGGTGGACATGGAACACCTCGTGCATGCAGTCAAAATGGTAAATCAATTTTGATTGGCGCTTTTAATAAGTAACATGCAATCACACACCTAATTAGTAAAGTAGGCCTTATGGATTTTGACTGCAAGATTTCTCAAAACTTCAATCAGGGAGGTTGAGTGTACTATTTTCAAGCTAAAGTACTCCTGCAGACAAGGCACCATCACATATGTGCTATGTTTTTTCACCTTCCATGTTGGAAAACTATGAAGAGAATTTTACCGTTGAGCTTAAGCATCCGTCTAATTTTTCAGGAAGGATCAGATATACCTTCGCATCATTCTGGAGTAGAAACCGTACATTTAGAGCTCTAGAGGCTGCACTAAAAAGCTATGAAGCAACCTTGGAAGCTGAAAAACAGGTACTTAGTACGCGTTCGAACTTTATGTTTCAATATGTTGCCGAAACTAACCTGATGTTTTTACCTGTTCTCCAACAAACAGGTGAGAGCACATGCACTTCTACAAATAGAAAGAAACAATGTGTTCGGCAGTCAGACAGACAACACAAAGACACCAGAAAAAAACATTGAAAAGGCTATAAAATTCCAACCTTTCATCAATGACCACGTTCTTGCAGATGTAACCAGTGTGAGCATCCAACTTTGTTTTTCCAGTTCTTCTGATACATAACCCATTTCCTAAATCTAATATAGCTCATCTTGCAGAAGTTCTTCCCTGGTACACCTGAGAAGTTTTTCAGTACAATATTAAGTGACAATTCAATGTTTCTCCAGCAATATAGAGATGCAAGAAAAGATACAAATTTGAAGGTGTCTATTTGTCAGTTGTACTATCTACATGCTCTGTTTGTTCATGTTAATTTCTTGGAGCTGCTACGAATTTGTCTGCTAACAGTGATGACCAACATCATTTAATATATAATGTTTTCTTTACTGCAGCTGAGCAGGTGGTGTGCCTCAGAAGAGTACGGTGGCAAGGTTCGTGAAGTGACTTTCAGGTCACAATGCCACAGTCCTTTGTGCCCTCCGGACACCGCAGTGACAGAATGGCAGCATGCTTCTTTTTCGAGGGATAAAAGGAACTTGGTAACTATAACTTAGAGCAGATTTAAGAATAAAATTTCTTGGGGAAGTTTCTCATTGATGAAAGAATGAGTATTGTCTGATTTCAGATCTATGAGACAAAGCACCAGGCACATGATGTTCCTTTTGGTTCTTACTTTGAGGTATTTGGCATCTTTTATAGTACATTCTTAAAGAATAATAGTCAAAAGTGAATACTTAAGCATTTGAAAGATATCTATTAGCAAACTAGTAGCTCTTTGAAATTCAGTAACTTATGTGTTTATAGAAATAACTTATATTTAATACCAATCTTCCGCATTTTATGTCTTTCTTCAGTTAATAGTACATGTATAAGTAATTTAACACATTAAATTAATGCAGCCACACACTTCACTTATATTTATCAATTAAGCTGTAATGCTTGTTAACAGAACATACAGATTAACCATTTATTTTTCATATAAGACTGCACGTTATTCGATTTTGATAGTATGAACATAAATATTTTTTCAACAGGGAAAATTGTGGCTGATACATTTTTTACAGATCCACTGCAGGTGGTCGCTAAGAACAACCTCCAGTTCGACATGTCAAGTAAATATAAAGATTGGTTAGTGAATTGCATTTCCACAAAATCTATTCAGCAAGACATTTTTACATTTTCCCACAATATACATTATCTTTCTGCAGTAATAGGTGTAAACATGAAGAAATGGTGCATATTGCAATCCAGAATAAAATCTGGAGCAACTGATGAGGTATGCAATGACACCTTTGATACTGTTTCCTAGCTAAAGAATATATGCACTGGTGCATGAGGGTTCATTGATATTTCACAACTCCATAAAACAAGAAAATGGAAAGACAATAATTACTTCAGATTGCAAATTTCTTGGACCAATTTATAACACCATAGTTTCTAACCTCTTTAAACTCCATCCCTCTTAAACCTGAGGCAGAAAGGATCGGTTTTAATCTCAGTCCAATAGCTGAACATTCTGGGCTTGAGGCAACCTGGCTCTCAGCCATTACTGCTGTCAAATTAGGAATGTGACAGAAGGATGGTTAAGTGACTCGAATTGGCTCAGCACCACACAACCCTCTGGTTATATCGAGCATAAGATAAAATAGTGAACCTAATACTGATATTTTCAGAAGCACCATTAATAGTTTTTTGTTCTTGACATGGCCTGTATTCTGGTGCAGTACCGGAGAGAAGTTTGCAAGATTTTGGAGGCTGCTTGTGACTATTTCCTTAAATCTGAGTCAAATAGCCATGACAGTGATGAGATTGTGATGGCATCTTCACCGTGAAAGCCTAAGATGAAAAAAATCTACACAGTGCCATGTACATATACAAGTGCAGTGCAAACAAGTTTGCAAGATTTTGCAGGGTGATTATGATCACATCCAAAAGCTGGGGAGAAGACAAACCAGCAATGACATTGTGCAGATATCCAAGAAAAGTACAGTGGGAAGCCACCTATGGAATTGCATCCACATGAAGAAGAGGCTTCAGATCATGGAGACATTCCTGCTAAGTAATGAATCAGTATGATGTGTCCTTCAGTACATAAACCAAGTAATCATAGTAGTTACCTAGAACAAGATAGGATATACTGATGTTACAAACACAATGCTCAAAACAAAAGAGAAATTCTAAACTTCTGCAAGGACCAGTGCAATTTGACCTGCTGATGTAGTAGTGAAAGTTAATTAAATTACCTTAACCAATTCCTATAACATAATATTCCCATAAAAGGGTACACGGGACAGAAATCTCTCCCCTCACTCATTGACACCAATCAATTCCTGGTAACTTGTCTGTCAGTTTATGACTTCAAAACTCCTGTATGCAACATATATTGTGGTAACATATTGACATTTGTCCTGCTATGATGGATTTCTAACCTTGACGAGGTGGATGGTTATTGAATCAAACAGGAAAACAGAAATGAAATGGTTTCTGATACTTTGTTGGGATGCAATAATGTGCATGCAATTTTTAGTCATAAGTAATCTTCGATTCTTAAAGCTCAGATAATCAAAATGGATTGGCAAGACAAGTATGAGAATTTCCATTATAAGGAGCGGCTTTGCATGCAAGAAGCATAATACTTGTTTTTAGAAAGTACTAGTAAAGTGAGTGAGGTCACATACCAGCATTAGATGCAATCAATGCAGCTTAATGACCATCTTTGAGACCAATATCATCATGATATCTTCAGTGGAAGATCTACCTTGCATTAACATATAACTGATACACGATATCTTTGCGCAAAAGATCTTTCTCTAGTGATTGGCAATGTTTCTATTTTCAAAGGATTATTCCACACATCATGTGGTAAATGCTAATCACATTAGTATTGCCACGTACAAGCATGGTTTATATATGTTACAAGTCCAGAAGCTATCAGTGTTTTTTATGAATTATGTTAATAACAAAATAGATGATGTTCTGCATAAGGCAGAAGGTTATATGAATCACCATGCCATTGTTCTACTCTTCTAAATTACGATCCAACATCCTAACATAATTACAAGATAGTCAACATGGGACAAAACCAACAAGGTGATGATTCAGATACAACAATTTCCCATAATAATCCGAGTATTTAATATATCGTATAAAAATGGTCAAAACATCAATTACATCAAAATAAAAAGATAAC
>CM041635.1:40815010-40905022 GCA_023333625.1 Bothriochloa decipiens | reverse complement strand
CACATGACATTTCTCGGTACTTTGTCATATGCCTTCTTGAGGTCAATAAAGACCATGTGCAAGTCTTTCTTCTGCTCCCTATACCCCTCCATCAACTGTCGTAATAAGAAAATTGCCTCCATGGTCGACCTACCAGGCATAAACCCAAATTGGTTTTGGGTCACACTTGTCACTCTTCTTAGGCGATGCTCGATAACCCTCTCCCAGAGCTTCATCGTATGGCTCATCAACTTAATCCCACGGTAATTAGTACAACTTTAAACATCTCCCTTGTTCTTGAAGATCGGTACTAATATACTTCTCCTCCATTCTTCAGGCATCTTGTTTAACCGGAAAATGAGGTTAAAAAGCTTAGTTAACCATACTATCGCTCTGGCACCTAGGCATCTCCACATCTCAATGGGGATACCGTCAGGGCCCATCGCTTTACCTCCCTTCATCCTCTTCAAAGCCTCCCCGATCTCTGCCTCCTGAAATCTCCTCACGAAACGTCTGTTGGTATCGTCAAATGAGTCATCCAACTCCAAAGTAGGACCCTCATTCTCCCCATTAAACAGCTTGTCAAAGTACTCTCTCCACCTGTCCTTGATCTCCTCATCCCTCACCAAAAGTTGATCCGTTCCATCCTTGATGCATTTGATTTGGTTGATGTCCCTCGTCTTCCTCTCGTGGATCCTAGCCATTCTATACATGTCCTTCTCCCCTTCCTTCGTGCCTAGTCGCTGATAAAGGTCATCATACGCCTGACCCTTTGCTACACTCACCGCTCGTTTTGCAGCCCTCTTCGCTATTTTATAGCCCTCAATGTTGGCTGCACTCTTGTCATAATGGAGGTGCTTGAACCACTCATTCTTCTCCCTAATAGCCCTTTGCACCTCGTCATTCCACCACCAGGTGTCTTTCGCTTCCCGTTTGCCTCCCCTACTTACTCCAAACACATCCGAAGCCACCTTCCGAACACATGTTGCCATCTTTAGCCACATGTCATCTGCATCTTCTCCTTCTTCCCACGGCCCCTCATCTAGCATCCTCTCCTTAAATGTTTGCGCTGCTTCCCCCCTAAGCTTCCACCATTTTGTTCTCGCAATCTTGGCCCGATTGTCCCGATGGACACGTACCCGAAAGCGAAAATCCATCACCACAAGTTTATGTTGAGGGACAACACACTCCCCAGGTAATACCTTACAATCTAAGCAAGCACGTCTATCCCTCCTTCTTGCAAGGATAAAGTCGATCTGACTCAGGTGTTGTCCGCTACGAAAGGTCACTAGATGGGATTCCCTCTTCTTAAAGACGGTGTTCGCTATCAACAAATCATAGGCCAACGCGAAGTTCAAAACATCCTTCCCCTCTTGATTTCTATTACCATACCCGAAACCCCCATGCACCCGCTCGAAACCTACATTAGTCGCACCCACATGGCCGTTGAGGTCTCCTCCTATGAAGAGTTTCTCGCTGATAGGCACAGTACTAACCATGCTATCGAGATCTTCCCAAAACTGCCTCTTGGTGCTCTCGCAAGGACCTACCTGTGGGGCATAGGCACTGATCATATTCAGAGCCAAATCTCCAACTACCAACCGGACTAGGATAATCCGGTCGCCTTGCCTCCGTATCTCAATTACTCCATCCTTAAGGCTCCTATCGATCAAGATGCCAACACCATTCCTATCCGATGTTGTCCCCGTGTACCAAAGTTTGTAGCCAGTATCCTCCACCTCCTTCGCCTTCTGGCCCTTCCATTTAGTCTCCTGAACGCATAGAATATTTACACGTCTCCTAATTGCTGTATCGACTAGCTCTCTTAACTTACCCGTTAGGGACCCTACATTCCAGCTACCTAGACGAATCCTAGTTGGCTCGGTTAGCTTCCTTACCCTTCGCACCCGTCGAGAGAAGTGCGAAGACCCTTGCTCATTTTTCACTACACCCGGGCGCAGATGTAGCGCGTCACAAAGGTTGCGATGACCCGACCCTTGCTCATTTATCATCGTACCCGGATCACGATACGATGCGTCACTGAGGGGATGACGACCCGACCCTTGCACATTTGACACTACACCCGGGTTCCGATGTAGCGCGTCGCTAAGAGGGTTACGCCCCAACGAATCTGTTGTGGGTTTCATATCCATGAGAGTGGCTGGTTTTGAAATGTTGGCTAGCCGCACCTAACACACCCTCCTCCTTTATCCTGGCTTGGGACCGGCTATGTTGAACTGACTCAAGAAAGTCTTCCAATCAAACACGCATGAGAAAAATACCACCCCAAATGTGTTTACCACTGAATCTGCAGAATCAAATTTCATCGTGATATGGATAAAATTTCCAGCCCAGTTGGGGCAATAAAACACTAAGCTTCAGAGAACTTAACAAGGTGACCAAACAAAAGCCTGAACTAGAACACTGATATCGTCCTAGAAGGCAGCGCACACTTATCATCCAAAAACCTGGGTCGCTTCGCACGCCTGACGCAGCTATCCGGTTCGAGGACCATCGACTCCAGCCACCTGCAAATTAAGAGCGCCCCAAATCTTTTGTGAAGCAGGGTGGGAAAACGGAAGTGCATTCTGATCGGAGGTGCGTCGGAAGGAGGGAGAAACCACACCGACCTCCGCTTCTCATCGACGTGGGATTGCTGGCTCGAAACGAGCGAGCACAGCTCCTCTGCATCCTCGAAAGCGAACTCCATCAGCACCGCTCACTGCTGACGATAGCAGGCGGAGCGGAGGGAGGGAACTAGCTGTCAGTCTGCCACTGATAGCGTGCGCTCACGGACGACGTGGTTGGGGCTTGGGGGCGATCCACACGGCCGGCGTCAGGATCGGCCGGCCGGGACGAGGTCGGGAGGGGAGGAGCCGGGGAGGCGAGGAGCGGAGGGGGCGCGGCGACCGTATGGTGTTCGGGAGGCGGCGGCCCAGTGGACTGGTGGAGTACTGGAGTGCGCCGTGCGCGCGCATTAGTCCCGCGAAGGGTCTGTTCTTAAAAATCAGCTTTTGCCTTTAATTTCTAAAATCTAGATTTTAAGCAAAAATTAGAGATGCTTAGCCTCTCTAGCATTTAAAAATCTTGTTTCATTTATTGCTTTAAGGTCATAAAAACTAGCAAAAAATGAGTATCAAAAGTTTCCTACCGTTAGAGCCGGTGTTTATGTAAGTGTTGTCGTGACCCTTTGGCATCTCGAATCGGGTGTAAACTTTTAACTTCTTTTAATAAAAAATATGCTAACGTACGGTTTTGAAAAAACAGAAACCGGCAGAAAAAACTGGGGGCATTTGAAAGTCCAACGTTTAGCACCGTGGAGTGTTTTTTAGAGTGATGATTAGGGGATATCAAAGACAAAGTGTGGGACACGTGGTTGTTATTTTGTACTACTCCGTAATTGTTTCCTTTGATGGGTTTTTATTTTGTAACTCAGCTCACTGAATTTTATGTTTTTTAGGTTTCATCAAAAGCAGTTCTTCTCCTCTGGTTTCATCTCTACAAATTTCTGTTTTATCAGGTTTGGGAGTTCCTCTAAGGCATTCTGATAATTTTTCGAACATTGATTAGGCACTCTTTTGTATACGATGACTTAAAGCTCGACAAATACAAGCTGAGTATTTAAACAGAAGCTCATGCAAATCATTTTTTATTTCCGTGTAGTATCTGAATCACACCATCACATTCCTAGCCTAGCTTGCTGTCTCGTCTCTCTCCACACACATATACATATCACACAATTCACACTACCAAACCGAAAAAATCCGCACCACACAATCGCCAAGAACGAGGTCAGTCAGAGCAGAGTCAGCATGTGAGGTTGGTGCCCGGGTCGACGCCGAAATCCTGGCAGAACTGCTCTTAGTAGGCGACGCGGTTGTTGACGGAGTTTGGGTTCTTGCCGTCGCACTCGAGCGCGCCGTTGATGGCGCGGATGGTAGCGCCGAAGCCTTGCCCGGAGACGATGCCCGCGTGCACGTTGTTCATCCAGTACCAGAGCGCCGACCGGAACGCCGCCACGGCGCTGCGCGCCACCGCGTCCGGGTCGCCCAGCCCGTCGAAGCCGATGCTCTGCCCCGCCGGCCCGTAGTTGAAGTTCCACGAGATCTGCAGCGGGCCACGCCCGTAGTAGCCCTTCCCCGCCTGGCACGGCCACTGCGTGTTGTTCGCGTCGCAGTAGTTCTTGCTCGGCCCGTCGATCTCGTTGATATAGCAGAATTCTACATACGGTTGAATTTTATTATATCTGTAGCTTAAAAAATCCAAGAAAAACGAGCTTGAGTTTTGCCTGCCCGTGGCTCAATGTTTACGTACTTATGGTCTTGTGGTTGGCGTTGCCGAAGAAGGCGGCGATCTCGCGCTTAGAGTCGTCGACGGTGCCGGTGCGGCCGAACGCCGGGTAGTAGCCGGCGGCGGCGAGGAAGGCGTCGCGGGTGTCGTGGCCTCGCAGGAGGGGGCGGCCTGCGCGAGGAGGGCGTCGAAGAAGGCCGGCGTGACGATGCTGGCCACGGACACGTTGTTGGTCGCCGGCACGTCTCAGGGGCCCGACTGGCACCCGGCGCCGCAGTAGTCCTCGCCCATCACGCAGTACCCGTACTTGCTGCAGCACAGGTCCGACGCGCACCCGCAGCTCTGGGCCGACGCCGTCGTCGCAAAGAGGACGAGCGCCGCCAGGAGGGCGGCGGCCACGACCGCCGACGTCGGTGGCGCGACGACGAGCTTCTTCTGTGCCATGGCTGGTTGCGTTTGTGTTTGATGCGGTTGATGCTTGCCGCTGGTGAGACTTAATTATACGGTGGGCTCAGAGCTTTGGCTTTTATAGAGGACTGGACTTTGGAAAGCAGGTGCGCATGCGATCAGGTCGTCTCACCTATCGCGATCGTCCAAATGAAACGAGCGAGGGCCGACTCAAACCGAGCGATACTCTAGAGCCTAGACACAGATACTTGGCCAACCCAGACCCAGGGTCGGCATCTGCACGTTGGGAAATTGGTGTGAACCGCGTCGACCTTTGTGTGGGCTAATGCTGAAGCACGTCGCCGTTGCCTCATCACTTCTTGGCAGATACTTGGCTGTTGGCTCCTTTTCTATCCGGCTACCATGGCGTAACGGCCGCGGAGATGGATCAGAGATGATGAAAACGTGAAGCAGTTTCCGTGCTCAAGCTGCACGGACGTACGTCGGTTCTTAGCGGCAGCAGCAGCGTTCGTCCCGCGGCGTCTGCCAGCGTTGTTATGTTACTCAGGTGAAGGTGAAATGTCAGAACCAGCGCGGTGTTTGTTGAAGCCGCCACTTCTAGAATAAAAAACAGCACTCTGCAGACTATTCGTGCAGCTGACAGGCAAGAATCGGAGGTGGTAGAACGTAGGCCACACAAGCGTCAACGAGTCAAAGTCAAACCAGAGGCCCAACCAGTCAGCTGCACCCGTTCCATATTTCTTATCCGGCCGGCCGGCCGGCCGGCCCCGTTGATAACTTGTTGTCATCTGATACTACTGCACTATTTGCCACCACAGATGCACTGGTGGAGCCGCGAGTTTAGTCAACGAAGCATGAGACATGCAAGTCAGCTCTCTGTTTATGATGGTAGGCACTCGTCGTTTCGGCGCACATAGTAATGGAAATTGACACCGTTCGATGTTCTTCGAAGCATAGCATATATATAGTCCTATAGGTAATATAATAAAAATGCATGGACGGTCATGGCCTGCTCCAGTCCCCACCATATCTAGATCCCTTTAAATGCATTTTCTATACAGTGTTTATATCTGCTATAGTATTATAAAATATTATGATATTTGTCACACTTTGCACTTTCTAGTTCTTGAACTACAGATGAATTGGACAAGTATATATATGAATATGGGTTCATGAGGGTATAATTTTTCCTATTCTTCACATACCTATAAACTACTAGCTCTGTTCTAAATTATAAGTCGCATTAATTTTTTTAGTAGATCCATTTTGTTATATATCTAAATATAACATATGTCTATATATGCATCGTAAAATCGATGTACTGAAAAAATCAAAACGACTAATAATTTAGAAAAAATATAGTACTAAACTTCTATATTGCCTATCTCAAAATACTGCTTTACAATGGCCCGGATAAACTATTTAGCATGCGTAGATACTAGGTAAAAAAATTAGGGCTTGTCTAGTTAACACCCGTATGTTTTTAAGCCTACTAGCACACGTGTGTTTTGTGGCAACAAAACACACGAATTTGAGGGAGGTAGAAATCTGTATGTTTTTTACTATTCTAGCACACGGATTTTGCAAGCCTGGCAAGCAAAGCAAGCCCCACCGCACAAAGAAAAATTCGTGTGTTTTTCCTCAAAATAGCACATAAAAACCAAGAAAGTGGAAAACTATGTGTTTTCTAGAGAAGTAGCACACAGATTTATACTTGTACAAGTTGTACTTATACTAGTTGTATTTATACTTGTACAAGTTGTATTCTGTGGTAATCTGTAACAAACAAGGCCCAAAAACATGACAGCAGATGTTGAGATGAGTCCTTTCTTCTCGGATCTGTTGATTCCTCCCGTTTCCCACCGCTCTAATCTGGGTCCCCCCCTTTGCCCTTCTCTGCGTGAGGTCAGCAAACCCCATTTTCAACCCATCCTTCTGTTAGATCCCTAATTTCTTGATAAACAATTTATAAAGAGGAAGTGCTTACCTATCAAAAAACCACACATATTTGGGAACAAACATCCTATCCAAAAGCCTTTCATCTAGCAACAGGGAGGGCTTTCTTCATTGTGAACAAGGAGAGAATCCAACATACATTATGTGAGATGATAGTTGCATCATCTAGATTGCAGAATCACTCGCACAAAAATGAAAGTTCCTGGTCTAATTTCTAGAATTAATTCTGCAACATCACAATTAATTCTGCAACCTCACACCACTAATAATTATTTATTACATTTATTATAATCCAATTGCTACTAACTACAAATCATAGAAATGGGAATTGCAGATTTAACATAGTGCAAATTGTACTTGCTGCTAATGCAATTATACCAAATGCAGTTTTCATATGGTGCAATATAGAGATGGCTACAAAAAGCCTATAATCTCACAATCTGATTCATTGTCAAATCATACAAAAGAGGGTCCAAAGTAGCACATCAGTCAAATACGGACTAGTTATTAGCCTATTATTGTTCTCTGATTAGTATGAACTAGTTCATTATCACAACGTACAAAGATGGTCCAAAGAGCTTACCTCTAACAAATCGACACAGTCCCAGCCCCATGCGCAGTCCAATTAGGATGGAATTGATCCCACCTGCTTAAAGAAACATAATATGACCAAAACTAAGACTACTGAGGACAGAAGGCAAAATGTGTATGCAAAATTAACACATAAGACAATCACATATCACATAGGACAGATGACAGATCATCATGCTAACAATTAGTTTGATGACCACATACACAGATCACAAATAAAAAATAGATATTACACATGAATAACACCATAATTGCAGTAATTTAAGTATGCAATTTACTACTTATAAATTTGCAATCAAGAAATGGATACTAAAGACTAAGATGCAAATTAGGAGCTATAGGATAGCCTTTTCTAGATTTTTACTCAGCGACAACATCAAAGATATTTACTCCGCGACAACATGATAAACAATACTGAATGACAGCTCTATTACCACAACAATTTAGTTACCAATCTCTGGCTCTATTAGCACAAATCATTGGAAACGAGGACAAATAAAAAACAGAAGGCATTAGGGTTTAATGAAGGCATTAGGTGTCTGTTGACACAAAACACTAACAGATTCCAGGATGCTTTAGCACAGATCACAACCAACAACTTTTTTTATGAAAGACAAGAAAAAGTAAGAGGTGTGTTAGCACAAATCAACACAATGACAAAGTCTGGACCTTCTAGCCCTCCAGTAGATACCGAAGGCCACTACCGTATCTGACAAGGGGAGACAGCAGATACAATCCTAGGCTTGAGCAGAGGTATGAACTTGGCGCCAAATGCCAGCGCAATTGACGGGTCAAATATGAAACCCCTGACCTCAATCTCTAGGTGAAACAAGAAACAAGTTAGAACTAGTGTAAAATGTTGAATGCAAGCCTTTTCTTAACACTACCGGTTGTTACAATGGCCGCAATGATCCATAGACACAAAGACAATTCAACATCTTGTAACAAAAACCTACCTATACAAGATTAAAAACTTCCCTTATGGAAATGATAGACTTGGTTAGTTCACTCGAAAAGATTAAAAACAATTAGAAGCACAACAACTGATATATACAGACAAGCAGATTGTAAACAAGTTTCAGCTTTTATCAATGACCAATTTCAAAATGAGACTAATATAATTACAATTGATAATTATTTTCTATGGAAAGACAATTGATAAAATTTGAAATGAGACTAGCATAATTACAATTACAATTGACAATTCTTTTCTACAAAAAAATAATTGACAAATTTTGAAATGAGACTAGCACAAATACAATTACAGTTGATAATTCTTTTCTATGGAAAGACAATTGACAAAATTAGAAATGAGACTAGCATAATTACAATTACAATTGACAATTCTTTTCTATGGAAAGACAATTGACAAAATTGGAAATGAGACTAGCACAATTACAATTACAATTGATAATTCTTTTCTATGAAAAGAAAACTGATAAAATTTGAAATGAGACTAACACAATTACAATTACAATTGACAATTCTTTTCTGTGAAAAGACAATTGACAAAATTTGAAATGAGACTAGCACAAATACAATTACTTCACCCAGCTCATCCAAAAATATCCCACCAAATATTCTCTCTTTTAGAAACATTAACTATAACCACAGGGATCACAATACTTTGTATTGAGTTGCATGCACCAACCAATTCAACCCAAAAGTTTAAACTGATGGGGAGAGGTGGGCAATTCACTTATATTCCAACACTCCCCCTCACGTCGAGGCTCCAGTGAGAGATCTTAGCGACGAACGAGCCTCAGAAGTGGAATAGGAGCGAGCAGCAATTATTTATTTTAATTGCCCTAACCAGGATTCGAACTCAAGACCTCTGGCTTTGATACCATTTTGAGTTGCATGTACTAACCAATTCAACCCAAAAGCTTAAGCTGATGGGGAGAGGTGGGTAATTCACTTATATTCCAACACTTTGGAACTATAACAGACTATTCTCTCTTTTAGAATGGCAGACATAACTTGCTACACTAGAGATGCATAACTTGCTTCAATACAGATGTATAACTTCTACAATAGGGAGAGAGAGAAAGAACGTCTACTCGAGAAAAAGTTCTTAGGTTACATATCTAAAAAGCAAAGCACATAAGCATAAAAAAAGTGACATTGGAGACCATGTATTAATTAATTATAGCTTAAAAGGTGCTCTGCCAAGCTTACTACAACAGCCCAAAACCAGCCCCTGTTTGACACATACAGAGGAACAACCCTTACAAAGGGTAGAGATTAAATTTTATCTAATACAAGCACAATCACAGATAGATGTCTCTTACCATGCAAACATCTCTTTATGCACTATCTCATTATGCTTGGATTGTGATGTTCAGAAGCAAGCAAATCAACCAAATCTGAAGATTCTAGCCATCTTAATGGTGATGCACCTAGAGAGAGGAGTCAGTGTCATTTAAAAAAATTAGTGAAAGCTTAACACATAAATAAAGGGATCTAACAAGGAGATAAAGAGAGAGCATAAGACAGATCTTGACCATAAAAAGATAGGATCCTGGAAATGATATGACAAACTAAACCCAGAAAGAAGGATCATGTGGCCAGGATCCTAAATTTTCAAGTATAGTTTTACCTTTCGGCAAATGCGGCAACAAGGAGGAAAACATCATACCTCCATACCGCAACTTGAATCCCCTACTAATCACTCAAATTGTTCATTCTCCCAAATCACCTAAAATGACAAAGTCAAAAATGAGGTGTCTAATCATAATTAACAAAGTCCAAGATGTGTTAGAATAAATCACAAGAGAATATTTTTCAATGAAAGGAAGGACAAAGTAAGAGGCGTGTCAGCCACAAATTCAAAATATGTTAGCACAAATCACAAGTGACAATTTTTTCTTTGAATGAACAAGGACAAATAAGGCGTGTGTGCGCACAATTCACAATTAAAAAGTTTAATGTGTTAGCACAAATAACACATTTTTTTCTATGAAATGACAAGGACAAAAATGAGGTGTGTGTTAGCACAAATCACAAGTAACACATCAACATGCATGATCACCCCAAAGGCAAAGAACAGATATTGCACATGTCAAATATAATAATTGCAGTATTACAAATTTGCAATTTACGCCTAATAAAAGTGCAATAAAGACATAGCGACTAAACAGTCTGATCCATAGCAAGACCTACATTTTCAGCCAATTCTGCTTCTTTTGAATGGCAGGGAACAGTTCTTGCCTCTGAAACTTGGAACTTGGCAGTAGAAGCATTTTGGGCATTCTTCACTACACAAACACCATGATCACTCTGATTCAAAGAACCACTAGGTTTCCTTCTATTAGATGCTTCTCCTGCATAGAGACAGTTTTCAATCATATGTCCAGTTTTAATCATAGCTTTGGTAAACATTTTTTCATGAGCACAACAAACCTAGGGCCTTCGCAATCCTATCCATCAAAGGTACAACAGCTCCTCTAGTTCCTTGACATGCCTAAAGAATGAAAAAATAGATGGAACAAGTCAAACATGCAACAAATTACATGAACAAGGACAACTTGTTTAATTGGGGGAACTTTCAGTAAACCAAGTGAGTCTGATACCTTAGTTGAATCAAGAGGTATTTCCACTATCACACAATGATCAATGTACAGGCCTGCTAGTTCATAAGGAAGAGGTGGCATCTGAGAATTAGAAGCAGGAGGAACACTTCTTCCCTATAGATTAGGATCCAATAGGAAGATCATTAAAATAATATCTAAAGAAAAACAAGTTAAAGATTAGAACTAGAGCAAGCTTGGTTGGCATTATATAGAAGATATCAGAAAATTGTGATAGGGAATCATTAGCCATAGACACTATCTGACAACATACAACCATCCAAACATGCACCCATCCCCACCCTAACAGCCGCACACCCCCCACCCCCCAAAAAATAAATAAATTATACTCGTGGACCTAGCCCACACAAAACCACAATGCCTCAACAAAGACAGAGAGAGGGAGGGAAACGCTTCTGATTCCAGAATCTAGAGAGGGAAAAAGCAACAAAGATCGAGATGCTTCACATAGATGCAAGATGCAATGTACCAACATAGGAGCAATAGCAGCGGTGTGCACGCAGTGGGTACTTCTAGTAGACCAGCCTATAGATGCTAAGCTCTGAACCATCCAAAACATACCGAGCCACTACAGGCCAAAGAGCAAACTCAACTACAGCCCACAGAATGGGCACATCCCCGTACATGGCTCAGATGCTGCTAGCTGGCCCTGAAAGCCTAAAACATGCATGTAGCTTCCCTTTCCTAACTACAGTAATCCAAAGTGGTGTGAAACTTATGATGTATAACAGATACACCTAGCATGCAGATCAACTCGAAACTATCTTTGTTTTTATCAAAACAACATGCCCCCTCCTCTTCCTGACTTCTCATCCACTTTTCCTAGTCACATAATGTACAACAGATTACAATAACTTTTGAGATACCACACAACAAATAAATTACATCTTAAACTTAATAAATATTTGTAAAAAGCACTCCAAGACAAAACAAGTTACTAGAAAGATCCGTTCTTCTACGATTACAAAACATTATCAAGCCATCAAGATAACTGACTAAAACATGCTACTTCATTGAATTACCTAATTTCACCCAATAGCTAGCCGGTGGTTCTAAAAGCCACTATCTTGATTCCTACGGAAGGTATAGAAGCTACAGGGGTTGTACCATGTACATATACAAACACTCTTGAATCAGATAGAACCTGCTCTGTAGAATTCATTTAAAAAACATCTAATTTGGTAAGCATGAAGATCTTGAGGATCAGAGCATGACCTTGGCCGCCAATTTTCCTACTACTATAGCCTTGCTCAAAGATACCTACTGACAGCCTTATAGAGTGTTAATTGGTCCAACCCAACAAATTTCAAAGCCTAAAATTTATTTTCTTTCAGAGGATTAGGAACACTATTTCATGATATTTTCCCAAAATAAGACAGACATTGTCATGCAGTTTCATATGAAGAGGACTTGTATATTCTCCTTGCCAAGTTGTGCTATTGATTGTAGGAATGCAGGGGATTTGAATGCCATGCATACTTAGGAACTGAGGAAGACATGCATGAGTGCATGATGCGTGCTAATCATAGGATGGTGATTCAGCAAGTGCATATTTCAGAAGACTACAACTGGCATCTATTATCATCATTGTCCTTGGACAAAAATAGATGACACATTACTGCTAAGGTAACCATATGACATAACACATAATGATGTCAACTTATCAATAAAAATGAGAAAATTAGAATGGTCCAAACAGATCACAAATCAACCCAAAATACAATGGGGAAGCTTTCTCTATATAAAAAGGTGGCTATTGCATTGAACACTCCCACTAATTCTACAAGCAACATCTTGACACTTGAGACAACCACTGGCAAAAAGAATGGTCTATATGGTGACAGGGAAGAGGTTTTGAGTTCAGTTATCTCACAAGAACATGTTTCTTGCATGTGGAAAAATGAATAAAAATATGGAACAGAGGGAAGCTTGTTCATACCTAGTAGAGTTCAGTTACTAGTTTGTAGAGAACCCTTTGCTTCTAGAGCTTCAAGTTCCTTCGGTGGCGTTCTCTCTATATAGTTGAACACAAAGTTAGATGACTAAAATTATAACATGTGTATATCAAAATCAAGAAATAAGTACACAGATGAACAAAGATGCCAACAAAAGTGGTATTGTTCTGAAGTCCAATACAGAATTGCTCTAGAACTCCTGAAGTATGATCCTTGACATCTACGGAGCTATACTTTCACAGTTAAATGCAAACTACACGTAATATTATTTTCATCCCAAGCTAGGCATTTCATCAAACAATTAGTGGCACGCATCTGCGACTAGAAACAGAACACCAAGAAAACAAGTCCAGTTAAGTCAACACAAAAATTATTTGTCTGCAATTCAGAATCACAAGTATTGTTACAAGAACAGTGATGCAATATGAGTCATAGAATTCACAATGTTACAAGAGCAGTGATACATGCATGCAAACAAGCTAAAGTGTTTCTGGCAACTAAATCTGTAAAAAAGGCCATATAGATTTAATTCCAGCAACTAAATCTTTAAAACCATGAATAATTATTTCTGGCAGGAGGTCACAAAACTAAACAAGCTATCCAAACATAGTTGTATATTCCAGTAAACAATTGTGCACTCACATGAAAAAAATTAAAGCACATCTCTGGCACATTACTAGCAGAAGCTATAATTAGAGTTAGTTATCATCCAGGAATAAACCATGACACATAGCACACACATGGATTTTTTTATCTAGCATACTACTCGATCCACAAGCTAAAATGATTCTACACACAAAGTTGGATGATGAAATGGAACCTGGAGAACAGAATCCAACATCCCAGCAAAATCCATCATCCACAAACCAAAATCCCCCAAAAATCCGACGCCAATCCACCGTATACATCCAAAAATACCCCACCCAAAACCCGAATCTATCAGGCCAAACAAGCCAAACACGGGTACCTCCTAGATCTATATATAGAAATGACAGACGAGAGCAACCAAACGAATCAAACAGAGGGAGCCGACACACAGATGCCGATGGCGTAGAGCAGTGAGGTCACCTCTCCGTGCGGAGAGGATTTGGCGCAACCGCCAAATCCACAAGCAATCTAATCCAAGCTACACATCAATGCCAGGCTACAACCCTAAATCTCTCACCCAAAATGCCTCCACGAATCCTACACAGAAACGTGATCGATTAAACACCTTTGGCAGGAGTCTGAGACGAAGATGGAGTTCCACCGGACCAAATGCCGCAGCTGACGACGAATCGCCTCGAGCGCGCTCTGGGAGGAAGAGGGTCGCCGGTGACAGGGAGAGGAGCTCAAGCCGCAACCGCCGATGGATCCCTAGGACACGAACCGGGAGGCAGACGATCGCCGATGACGGGAGAGGAGCTGAAGCCGCTGCCGTCGCTGAATGGCCTCGCGCGCATCGGGAGGAAGACTATTGCCGATGCCGGGGAGCGAAATGAGGAAGAGAAGCATCCAAAGAAATGAGGAAGAGAGACGACTTCGGGAGCGAGTTCCTGAACAGTTTCGATAATAAATGGGCCCCACACGTCAGCCAAAGAATGAAAGGGCACATAGGTGGGAGCAGACCGCAATGCTGCCATCCCTAGATCCTTCATTGCACGGATCGGAAATTCGTGTGCTGACAGACGAAGAAACACGCGCGTGTCATTTAGCTTTCCTGAAAAATTATCAACAACTAGTGGTACTCATCAGGTAGATTACCTTTAGATGCAGTCTACAATAAGAAAAACTGCAGAACATCTAAATTTTTCTTTCAAATAACTAAATTTAGATGTTACCCCGATTTGTTTCCCAATTTTAGGACTGCTCAACTTCATGTGGTAGGTCTTATAGTTTAATTTTGTCCTCGCCAATGTTTACTTCTGAAATAACTACATCCAAAGTTTAATTGTGACCTCAATACAACTTCAAAGAACTATTTATGTTTTCTCATTTTAATGAATAACTGTCTATTTATGTAATTGAAAAAGAAAAGGAGTTGGGAATATATTGACAGAAAAAAAACTAAGACACATAATGAGTACTCCCTGCATCCCCTTTTAAATGTCATTCCCACATATCGAGTACTCAAAATACTTAAGAATAATCAAAATATACACAAAAAAATATTAATATTTATTATGTGTAAAGTAATGAGTATTATGAGATTATAATCACTTAATATATTTTTATAATACACGTTATTCAGAGATATAAATATTAATAATATTTTCTATAAACATAATAGAATTTTAAAATTTTAACATGTACGAAAATCGACACTTAAGAAGAGGAAAAAAGGGACGGGGTGAGTATTTGCGTGGAAGAAATATATTGGCAGGAGTGTTTCGCAATAGGGCATTTTGACTAGTTATTACTCTTAGTTAATAATAAAGAAAATGTAAATATATAGTGTTTAATAATAAACTTTAAACAGAACAATCAGTTCTGTCTAGTGTCTTCTGCAGAACCTAACCAAACAGCCTGTTTTCCCCCTTTGGCCTTTGCCTTATCTTCTCCCGTTCACCCCGCGAGCGCGCGCGCTCTCTCGCGCGCGGCGACAATTGGGCGACCGGCGCCGCCCTACGCCAGGTACCCAGGCGTTCGTCTGTCCCTTCGCCGGCGACGAGCACCCAACAGGTATGCGGACCCCTTCCCCTCCCTTCCTTCCCTGCTGAAACCGAGTTCCCGAACCCTAACCTAAGTCATTTTGCTATTTGCCTGTTTATTATATTCTGACATGATCTAATTTCCAGCGTATAGGTATATTATGCCTACTAACTTCGATTTTTTCGCAAAAAAATACTGGGTGGGTACATGTGTACACCCATGTCCTCTACTGTTCGCGTCCCTGAGAGGAAGCATTCCCTAGCCCAAGTATTAGAAAGCCGTATTGACATACGGTGTTTTACATGTGAAAGTTGGAGTTTAAATTGCGCTGAGCAGTCAGTAATCAATCAAGCTGAGATAAGAGAATGAAGAAGACGTGTTTGTGTCACCATCTTCTGGCAAATTAAGAAGCAGAATAAGGCTTCCCCGCTAACATTGTAAATTTGCTGAAATCATTGTGAGAAATGAATGAACCAACCAAATTATGCTTGGGCATGCTGAAGTTTGCTAGTTGCCAATTTTTAAGGCGTGTAAAATTGCTAAGTTGATCCCCATGTCACATGCTAAGTTCACTTATATCCCCTTTGCAGGTAGTCTTATACCACTTAAGTTAATTAGTTGTGATGCTTCCATTTCCTCTTTCCAATTTTATTGTTCTATTTAGATTATCATGTAGATTGCCTTGATGTATAATGTAGTGTCATCGTGTCAACGGTAGCGTACACGGTCTCTATCTTTGGTTTGAGTGTCAATAAGGATCTGTCATACAGAACAGGGTTCCCTTAATACTGGTAGCGCATGAACATGAAGGATTGAAGTTCATATGGTTTCTGCCAAGGTTGGCTACATTGCATTTAATCTGGTTATTGGTCAGCTTACCACTTTATGGTCCGATGCATGAATTGTTTTGCTTAGAGGGAAGTAGAAAACCAAACTGTATCATGCATATTGTCAGTATATAAATGAAAGAAGAGTTGATTGAAATTTTCTTAAGAAGGAAAATTATCTTAATCTTGGCTAGCTGGATGGATTTACCAAAAAAAAAATATCACCCCCCCCCCTCCCCCCCCAAAAAAAAAAAAAACACACACGTACATGCTCAACCCACACGTATCCATTAGATCCTGCTATCTTATTTTATACTGAGGCATTGCCATTTTCTCGTAATTTCTGAAATTCTTACATTTAATGTGAATCTGCAGATTTGGTTCTAGTTAACTATTCAAGAAGTAGGAAATGGCGAGCTACTTCCAAGCCACTACTTGCAAGCCTCACAGTAGGATCATTGTGAACAAACCTATAGCAGGTCTTGGGAGCACATGTCAGTATCCATTATATTCACATGCTCTCGGATTCCACAAGCTGAAACAGAAGGTGTACCCAAGGCTAGTTCTCATTGCCGCTAGCCACAAAAGGCTTACTCCTGTATGTGCCTTAAGTGGAAAGGGAAACCCTGGCTCTGCTGATGATGTAAGTAGCTTCTAAGGCCTCCTTTTATGCTTGATATTTCTTAAAAATTTGTCATGCAAAAATGCATAACTCTGTTGTTTTCTTGATATATTTGGCGGATCAAAGCAAACTTACTCTTGTTTCACTTCATAATTTTGTTGTACTCCTTTAGGTGGATGACTTCTGTTGTTTTTAAAGTCATAATCTGCTGGGTTATTCTCAACTATTTAAAACCATATTTGTTTAAATGTTGGTCAAAGTTACGAATGTTTGACTTAGGACAAACCTAAAACGGAGGGAGCATGTTAGGGTACCATATCAAATTTAAACAGAGATCAATGATACATATTAGGAATAGGTGGCTTGGTCAAGAAACCAAATATACAGGATAGGTCTCTATCCCCAGAACATTTACATACATTTGGTTCTGCTAGCAGATTGCATATACGTTTTTTAACAGGTTGGTGAACTTGTATATCGCTTTGTTGCAGCCTTTGATGGAATCTTTGAAGAAAGCTATGGCTGATGCAAAAAAGCCCCGGCCCATACAAGACTTGCTGAAGGAGCAGGTGGCTAAACTGAGAGAACAAGCGTCTGGAGGAGGCGGAGGGAATGGGAATCGCCGTGGAGGCAGTGGTGGTTCTGGTGGCCCAGATGATGAATCGTTCAAGGAAACATTGGATGAAGTAGTCCAAGTTATCTTAGCCACTGTTGCTTTCATACTTGTGGTAATTTTTTGTTTTTCTTGTTTCTTCTGCATTTCCTGGAATACTTATTTGATAAGTTAGCACTGGGCAACATAGACTGCTGAAACACTGTTTCTTATGAATAAACAGAATAGTATCACAATAGACTTCATGTCCTTAGGGGCTTTTTGCTTGTAGATGTGACACTTAGGTAGTTAGGTATATGATTATATTCCCCTTTTATGATATGAATTACCTTACAATTTTGTTATAGCCAGATCTTACGAAATTCAAATATATGCATCTGTGTTTATCATAGTGACTAGCAACCCTCCATGCCTCTGCTAAATCACTGTATTTTTCTAATGGTGCAGTACATCCACATTATCAGAGGGGAGGAGCTTTACCGTCTTGCCAGGGACTACACCAGATATCTCGTCACTGGTAAGAGGACTGCCCGACTGAAGCGAGCCATGCAAAAGTGGTACAACTTCTCTGAGAGCTTCATGCGGAAGAAAGGTTCCGAAGAGGACCAGTATGATAGACCAGCTGTGTCAAAACCTACATGGTGGCAGCAGCCTCAGAAATTTGTGCATCTTATGCAGGAGCTTTGCAGGGGAAACTGGCGCCCCCATGCTCAGGAGTCTTAGTTATGGGGTACCATCGCCCCACCCCCTCTTTTTTTTTTTTTTTTGACCCATTGCAAAATGCATAATAGGAACGTGGGTGGGTGCAGTGGAGTCAGGTTGCCTGTCGCCTGGACCAGTGATTTTTTTTGTTCTTTATCGGGTATTTGTCTCTGGTTTGTAAAAGTAGAAAGTGAGCGAATTCTTGGCAATTTTGTAGTTGATGATGAGACCGTGTTTTGAGACTGTTGACAATCAGATTTTGGTGATAGACTGATAGCTTGTGCATCTGATCGATCAAAACTCAGATGAGATACGGAATGTGCAGACGGGGGTGAAGGATTGTTTATTAACTCGGGTCTTTCTATTTTCAATGCTTGCTGAGGACTGCAGATCTCTTTCTACGCCTCAGCTATTGAGCTAGCAAGCTCCAGTGCCATACATTTCAAGACATTAGGACTTCAAAGTTACACAGCCATGTAAATCTTGGTTATGTTATGTAGGAAATTTCTGTAAGAACCATCATGCCCATGAAACTATTGTCCTTTCAATAGCGACATTGGAAAAATATGAATCCATCGATATGAATCCATTGACAATAATCATGAATCCATCGACATATATGAAAAATATGAAATAGCCTCACTTTTCTGCTTCTTCGATATGGTTATACAAACTCAGTATAACAGTGAAAAAACCCGGCTGTCTGCACCAACTAAACGTGAATCGGTGCATGGCCGTTTCACCAGATTGAAAGAAAGCATTTGTCGCTGTCTGTTATACTGTGGTTGGAAATGCTGAAAAAGTCCAGCACAGATCAACTTTCATCAGCGGGAGAGCCTGACGCTTCAGCAGCTTTCTTTTCCTTCTGTTTCTCTCTGCGCTTCTTGTTTCGCAATGCATTTTTGCTCATCTCCCCCCTGTTACATTGTTAAGGTCAGTGAGTTATAATCGATGTAAAAAAAAAAGGCATAAGAAAAGGTGAATGGAGAATGTGAAACTCACCCTGAAGGAGCCAGTCCACCAAAGAGCTGCAAATGCACCAACAAACATGATAAGTCAACTTAATAGTCTTATTATACTGCCAAACAATGAGAATTTCCTCCGACGAGCTGGAACCAATAGAATTAGCTGAGCACAGCAAACTGCAATCCCAGGTAACCGCCAGTATACGATTTATTAAGTATGAAACATTCCTCTTTTATTCTATTGACAATGACAGCTTTCAGTTTCAGCATAGCCGGTCACAATCCCAGGTAAAGGAGGGGGGTGATAGGCCTTGGCAAATCAACATGAGAAAAACCCAACCACTCATATGGAAACCTAGCCAAACTTGCTTGGAGGACTAACATGCTTTGTTGTTGTTGCAGCACCATGACAAGGAGCAATTGCATGGTAATAGACCAAATCATTCAGTTTCACATTCCATTCCTCTAAACCGAAGACCAAACACCCCAGGTTCTGAAAGGGAACCACGGTGGTGTTATTGGGTAGAAGTTTGTACCTTGTCCTGAAGTTCTGCAGAACCCTTAGCATGAGGTGGGCGGTATGCTGTAGGTTTCGGCGCTATATTTGCAGGGGCCTTGCTTGCTGTTTGCGCTGACTTGGAACCTTGTGCTGAAACTATAGAAGGAAGTCAAGGGAAGATATCAATTGATCAGAATAGATTGACATGGAATCTATGATAATACTAGAACCTTGTTTTTTTGTTTCTTCAATCTTTAAGGTACTCAAGGCTGTTGTCAGGTCAGCAATGTCACCGAATCTTTCAGGTACTTCAGGTTTCCAATCAGCCTGAATGATTAAAAAGTAATCAGAAATAGAGTGAGAGTGCAGATTTATCTATAATTTTCAGCATGTTACCACAGTTTAGGAACAAAATAGGATAAAAAAATAACAGGTTATGTTGAGGGGATACCTGATACAGCCTTTCAAACATCTTCTTAAACTGCAGAGATCCATTGTGGTCAAATATTTTTATACTGCAACAACATTTCCATTCAGTAAGGGCATTTAACTATGTCCATTAACATGCCAATTGCCAAACATGCAGTAAACATACCAATTGTCTATTTGGAGCCTTGGCGCTGTTGTAGCAGTCATAAAATGACGACCATCAGGGGACCATTCACTTGTGACAGAACATTCTGCCTTTGTTTTTGCTACCAATTTCTTTTCTGAATAATCCCAGAATGCCTGGGCACAAAATACCATGTGAGCTACAATGCAACTATTTGTAGATGCTTACAGGTATTAAGGCATGTTTGCTTTTGTAGTTTGTCTCTTTTTTTCCTATACCAAACTTAAGAGTTAAGCAGATGAAATAGGCAGTATTTATAAATTTTCAGGGTGAAGAATAATGTCAAAAAATTGCTTGGTGTAGAAATATACCATATCACCAGGCAAATTACCAAATCCTGCTAATACAACAACTGGTCGAGAAAATGTGGTCAAGGATATTGTGAAAGCAACAGGTTTCATAAGATGTATAAACTCCCTCCGTTTCTTATTGTACTGAGTATTAGGATCTAAAAAGGTCAACTTTCTTAAACTGGAACTAAAAATTAGTCAAATTATATGCATGTTTAGTGTGCAAAGTTATATCAATAGATGTGTATTTGACATATCTTTAATATAATATTATTTTTGTAGCACTAGCATTTCATAATAAAAATTAGTAGTCAAAGAATGCTTCTAAAGAGTTATCCAGATCCTAATACGCCCTATGAAAAGAAACAGAGGGAGCATGGCTTAGCCCAGCTTTCGCAGATAGAAATAGCTAGATAAGCCCACCACATTTTCACACAAGACCACACATCAAGACTGACTGGTCAAATTATTCTAGAGGATACATCGCCCTTTGGGGTTCCATCTTATCGTATTGTAAGGTCCTTCACCAAGCTCAACAAGAGGGTTGCACTTCTTGTTGAATATTGTAGCCTTGGCCGGCATAACTGAGATATGGTTAAGGAGCACTTAAAAAGGACAAATGGTACATAAAAGGTTAAACACTGAAATTGTATATGAAGACAGTAAATATAAGGATACATCCATAAACCACAGCAAATTCAGAGCCAGAGGAAGACCACTGCACATCATGGACTGGCCCATCCTTTTCTGCCAATACAAGATAGTGTTAGATACCAGAAATTAATATTAATAAAGGATAAATATTGTCAAAACCTAAGAACTTACTAAGTGGAACAATTCCTTCAAAGGCCCTGTCAGTTGTCAAGTAGTTCAACTTGGTTTCACCATAGTAACTCTGGTTGGTTTTATCCACGTCAGCTTGAACAAGAACTAGAAGCCCAGTGGACCCTTTGTTCCAGTGTAATTGAACAGTGGAACAACGAAAAAAGCTCCTGCGAGCAACTACTTGATTTTGTGCGTCCTTGTTGCAAGAAAATATCTGAATGCTGGCTGGAACACCCTACTTGAAACCAGATAGAGAGAGATTAGTAACCTTGTGAAACTAGTTTACAGAAACACATTCTAATTACCTAAACAAAATGTAACAAATCGGACCTTAGCCTCTGGGACAAATCCAGCAACATGAGATCCTGGTGCAGTTGCTAGCTGCATCGTAGCTATGCCAGGCATTCTTATCCTATACAAAATCCCTTTTGCAAAATCTTTTGGATCAAAGAATTGTATCTCATTAGGCATCATCCGGCAAGCGACCGATTCGTCCGCAGAAAACTGAACCACTGGCCTGCAGGTTCAATCAGCATATCATGCATCAAAAGAACTCAAAATGTGTCACATGCTTATGCAAATTGAGCCTAAATCGAATTTATAGATACTTTCTCCTATACGGTCTCAGGTTTCTTTTTTGCCTAATCTCATGTGTGCAGCTAATGAGGAACCCACATAGAATGGTGGCACAACCGCATAACATAAGGTAGTGTTAGAATCTCAAATCCAGGAATCAGGGTAAAAAGCTTAATCAGTAACCAATCCAATTACTAAGGATCAGGTTATTCAGGTGCTAGGAGATATCTTTAAAATTGAGTAACAGTTTTTTATTTGCTAGTCTCCCAAAAGAAACATCATCCAGCTTGATAGGAACTCAACGCCAAAGAGTGCTTGGCCTAGCGGTTGAGACACTCGAGCGGCACTCCATAGGTCCTGAGTTCGAATCCCCGTGGGAGCGAATTTCAGGCTGTGGTTAAAAAAATCCCCTCGTCGACCCTGTGTGCCAAAGCACTGGTTTAGAACCGGCCCAGGTCGGCCTGAGGACCGTATATGGCCCAGGTAGGAGTCTCACGGGTTACGGGTCCCAGTGTCAGGGCAGGGCCGAGGTTCGGGAGTTTTCTCAGCCTGCGTGAGAAGGCCTTTCTTCTTACTTTAATGCCCGGGGGGGGCGGCTTGCCCCCTTGCAGGTTGAGTTTTTTTTTATGATGTGTATACAACTGTGAGTTGAAACATAGCTACCATATGACATCAGTGACTTAACAAAGTATTGCAATAGAAAATGTGCTGGATGTAGTTAACAAATTAGCGTCTGCCATATCTCCCGTGAAATGCTCATCTGCTAAATCAGGAGTAATAAGACGCTAAATGCTACAAAGGTTCCTACATATTAACATCTCTAAAAGGATAATGAAGCATAAGGAGTGCAGTCAGCATAATTTATCAGTGTCACGAGAGCCGAACCAGGTGGCCTTAGACATGCTCTTCTGGTAGTGCTGGTAGAGAGCGGCAGCTGTGTCGACGTGCCAGACCGTGACATTCTTCTCCTGCGGCGAGGATGACTTCTGGAAGGTCTGCAGATACGTCCCCGTGGGCGACAGCGCGGCGGCGAGGAGACCCGGGAGCTCGAAGCACTTGACTACGGCGAGCGTGCGGCAGTCGTAGACGGTGGCCGAGGCCGATGCCACCGTCGCGAGGAGGCGGGCACCGTCGGTGGAGAAAGAGGTGGCGCTGCACGCCTTCTTGGGGAGTCTCTGCGGCGGGCTGGTGGTGCCCGGCGGGTAGGGGGGACCGGTCCACACCGTGAAGCCATCGGGCTCGCGAACTGCAACGTTGGCGGATTCCGTCAGACGGCGGTGTTCGAACGCGAGATATTATGGGGGCAAACGCGGCGAGGAGAGAGAGGGGATGTGTGAGGATACCTAGGATCTCGAGGGCCGGCGGTGGCGATGCCATGGCCGAGCACGCGACAGGTCCTCGGTGGCCGCCGGCGAAATCGCGAGCACAGTGACGGGCGGCGGCGCGGGACGGAGATGTTGGGGACGGCGTCTAGGAGATGTGGGTGATGTTGCTTGCTACCGCAGCTGACAGGTGGGACTAGGGCGCTAAGCTTTCGTGAGGCCGCCGTTGTCAGTGTTCTGGGGCTTGGGCTGCTTCAATAGTTTGGGTTCCGTACGTACTAGGCCCATTTTGGCTGACCGGTCAGCCCACGCAAAAACTGATTTGCTAAAAAGGAAAAAAAAAATAACGTTACATCTCTTAATTTTTTAGAGTCCGCGTATCTTCTTCGATCTTTTAACCGTTTATCTTACTACCTCTTATAAGTGGTTTTTAAGGGGTTGTTTTATCTTTTTATATTTTGTTAAACTCTATGAGTAAGCTATACAATAAATATATAATATAGCTTTACATCTACGTTTTGTTTAATTAGAATAATTTTGTAGCTCAATTCTGATTGTGCTGAAATTTTATGGACTAATTAGATGTTGACTATAGTACAAATTCATGCATTAACCCTAAAACTAAAAAGCAAAACAACGAAGATGAAGATGCTTCAAAACAAGCCCAATCTCACACACTAGTTGGCCCAGATCTCCATTGATCCGAACGGCCAGAACAAAGTTTGTTTCCGTTTCGATTAGACTGCACCAGCCCTGACAGCCGTTCCACAAAAATTTGTTTTTCGTTTCGGTTGGGGTGCGAAGGGGTTTTCAATTTTGATTGAGAAACATTTCCTATGATCTTTGAGAAGTATCTGTTGAGAATTCTTCTTGGTTGAATGGTTGCTAATTTTTCCACAGGTTTGCCTAGTTTATACCAGACAAAAAATGCATTGGAAATATTGGATACATCAGAAATATTGAATATGTTGATGCATGTATAGCCGACTCCATTGACCAACTTTGGCTAGGTTCAGATCCTACCACTGGGAGCTGATGGCAACAAGAGATAGTTGCCGGGGTCACCACGCACCAGGAGTGGCCCCCACCGAATACCGATCCTGTCATTGAGAGCTGATGGCAAAATTGTAGACACGTTTTCTCGGTTAAAAAGTTAGTGTAATATAAATGTTCGTATTGGTCTGCGCAATTGCGTAGATAGGTGGTTCAGCTGTGTCTGTACATTGTTTGTACCCATTTCAACGGTGTATCCAATCATCAAATTAACGATTTCAAGGGTGTTTCTTGTTGCTACAAGTATCAGGTGTCTAGTTTCAAAAAAAAAAAGTTATCTGGTGTCTATACCACTGTTACGGTAGCTTATCCTGACACAATTCGCTCAGTGCGTAAATTAGGTTATAGCCCTCTTAAGAGCTTCGCCGATGTTTTCTTTTGTTTTAACCTGTTGTGTTTATCTGTGCCTATTTTTCTTCCGCTCAGAGCAGTACAGTCGACATAGTTAGGTTCAAACAAAAAGAAAACGACGTCTCTCGAACAACGGGCCCATTTGCTTATGTTTAGGTGGCCCGGGCCAGATGAAAATGAGACCAATGAAGTCCATCTGACTGGGCCAGGTCCAGAACATTTGTTTTCGTTTTGGTTGGGGTGCGCCAGGCCCTGCCAGCAGTGCAACGGCTGGGCGACGCGCGAGAGCCCCAGTGGCAAGCCACTGTGGTGGACCCTCCCCCACAAAAAATTAGGTTAATATCGAAGTGGACACATGGCCCACATATCAGATATTAAACTGATAAGAACAGATACTACACTTGATCTTAGCCAAAAGGCCGAGAAAGGTATGAGTTGCTCTGGTGCCCTGCCCCTTCTTTTGTAGCTCCCTCCCTCCGCGCTCTGCCCTGGCTAGGCGAGGTGGTACTAACGTTTGCCTCCGCAACAAACGCAAGCGGCTACGGGCGGGAGCAACCTGAGTGAAGAAAGCGAAACTAGGCCGTGTTCTGCTGGTGGGCTTTTCTGTCACCTGCGTCCGGCCCATTGGGAGCCTGTTACTAGTATGAACCAGAGTACTCACGTACTAGAGATTCTCTTTCCTTCTGAATGGATCCTTGCTCGTCGTCGTGCACTAGTGTATTTGGTCGCTCCAATTGTGTTTGCGGTATCAAAGGAGGCGCGCTTCAGAAGTTACAGTACTTTTAAGTTAATTGAGTGATGCCATTTTGTGAAGTTTCATATTTCATAAAGCATAGGAACAGGTTTGGGAAGGAACTGTTGTCAGACGAGCTGTGACCACGAGCAGACAGTCGTGACCTTGCTCCAAATCTCCAATCCCCGCTATATCTAGGTCTCTCAATTAAAATACAATTTTAGACACTGTTTAGATGTTATAGTATTAGATTAGAAGATACTATAGAGTAGTGCGAGTGGTGCTGGTGGTTGTCATGGGCAGTTTGTAAATTTAAATTAGTATTTATATGCTCATTATATGTAACACAGGCAACATCATCATACCAAATCTTCATATGTTTCTATATTTGACTGGTAGTATTACCGTGGGAATCAAAACACCAAATATAGTTGACAATTTTGTTGCTCATGACCTTGTTGAGTTAGTGTGGTCTATGATTTATTTTCTAATTTCCTGCGGTTGAAAAACCGGCTAGTAATGTTTTGTTGTAAGAGAGAAACAATGTACAAAACTGATAAACCAGACTGATAAGTTCGAGCAACCAGGTTCGGGATTTTCTACACTAACCCAGGGCACTGACCCTCCTTTTTCAGTAAATTATCCTTCGCTTTGCCTATCAATCATCGCAACCACCTTCTTTCCTTTTTTTTTTCAAATCTCCAGCCTAACTCATCAAAGAAGCTCCATGTCAACAAACATTGAGACGCACGAGTCAAAGAATAGAATGAAAATTGACTAAAAAAAAAAGTCAGTCATCCTTCTAAATTCTAAGTTATTTTATTTTTAAACTAAACTTCTACAATTTTAATCAAGTCTATCTATCCAAATATGCTGATGTTTACAAGATATTCCATTCTCCTATAAACTTCTCAAAAGTATACTAGTTTGCTTTAACGAAACTACTCCAAGTTTGATGTTCTATGCTTTGATGTTCTATTCTCCTATAACCTTGTCAGAAAAGTGGACTAGTTTGGTTTAGGACAAAAACAAAACGACCAAAGTACGCTTTAAAACGGAGTTTCCAAAGGTGGAACTGACGAAGCCGTCGGACATCAACATTCAACGAATTGCTATCAGCGCGGAGCATTTCGTTGGAAGAAGAGGGGGAAAACAAGAGGCGCATCATCAACAGGAAAAAGTGCGACGCTATTCCAAGGTCTTGTACCACACAGATCGAGTCCACTTTCTTCTTCGCCGCTTGCAAAGCCACTGTTTCGGTCGCTGAGCTGTTGTTCTCCAACTGCACACCTTTTTTTTTATCCCATATATATCGACACACACTAGCGGATTAGGCATTTTTTTCTTCGAAAGATCACGGATTAGGCATTTAGCCCTCTGTTCCTGGCATCCTGCATATAGTTGCATGAAGACTTCCTGACCCTTCTGGTCGGGTACAATATAACAGAAATAAACGCAAGAAAATACTCCTGGTTCTCCTAAAAACAGCCAACGTTCTATCCATCTTCCACGTCAGCTTATCGAACATTTAGCTGAAAAAAAAAATGCTCAACAGCACAGTAAAAGGCGTACGCTTTTTCATGGTTCCCATCCAACCAAGACGCCAAGTCACAGCCCCAACAGCGCCGCTTCTTGCAGCACACGGCGGTGCGCCGGTGCCCATCTCCTGCCGTGTCAACCTCTGCCCATCAATGCGCTGTAGCACGGAGAAAGGCCCTACGCCACAAGTTCCCCAACTGCCAGTTCAGACGGCAATGATCCTGATCGCGGCGCGAGCGGCAGATCAGTCCCCCGCTAACGAGAATGAGAATATGAGATCCAGACCGGAACCTGCAGGCAGCGGCTGCAGAGCCGGTGGCGCGCGCGGTTCGGCCGTCGGCACGTCGGCGTTTAATGCCGGGCCGTGCTGCACTGCTGCGTGTAGGTGTAGGAGCAGTGCATCGGGTGCAATCCCAGCGGCGAGAACGGGTACTGGTGGCTCCAGGGTTTTCTTTCCTTCTTTCTCATGATTGATCCAGGATGGACTTGTTCAATGCCTTTTTTTTATATACGGAAGATGACGTACGGAGTACGAGTACTACTCCTTCTATGCTTCTACTTCTAGGGTTTCAAATTTATCACGGAATAAACCGGTGTGCTTCGAGCTCGTAGTTCCACTAGAACTAGTAGACTTACAAGTAGTTGTTTTGTCAGTCTCCGAAGTGCAATCATCATCACATTACATGTTAGAGGACGAACAAAATATGCGCCACACATGAAAGGTAGTCATGGTGCAGCACATCAGTATATTTCTCTTAGGTTCTGTTTTGGTACAGCTCGGGTTTCTTCCACACCATCAACTTTAGCAATATTGTTCACAGAAACGTGTTTTTCTTTCTCCGCTCGAAATGAACCATGAGTCTGAAAAAAAAAATCAATGTAGAGCCGGAGCCAAAAGGTGCCTAACCAAACAAGGCCTTAGTGATATCATACTTTCTTTTACATTGAGCAAATTATATTTGTTGTTAGAACACTTGGTATAAACTTTAAAAACTTTGATAAATAATTGTTTAAATTATATACAAAGTTTAGGACATAAAAACTTTCAATAGATATACGTATTCAAGTGAACTTTTAGCCAATTGCAGATGCTGTAAGATAGATTATGGGTTAAATCTATTTTGTATGGTATTTTCCTGATCAAAATACGCTTATCCTTTTGAGACGAAGGGAGCAGAACCTCTTCTTCTTTTCCTATTGCTGCTGCATGCTTTATTTTGTTAAAGCCTCTAGGTTTGTTGCATATGTTATTTTCATCCCAGCCATTTTTATACTTTTCTTTCTCTATTTTACATTTGTACTTAAAACATTGTCCTACTTCTTATTCTTTTCAACGTCCTTTTGTACTTAAAGGATTGGTTGATCAATATAAGTGTGTATATTTCCATGCAATTGGATCAACTTTTCCAAGTGCGGAAAGATGGAGTTGATTGAGAGTTGTTGGAGAATATTTTTCAATCTTGCAAAGAAAAAAATTAAGATTAGGAGTTGGTTTTTGGAAACTATTGAAGATGCTCAAACAATGCGTCCTTTGTGAAAATTGGAATACCATATATTTTCTACTCTATGAATAGGCTACTTGTGATGGGTAGTATCATTAATTAGATATCACATAGTATGTTTATGGTGGATATGTCACTAAATTAACGACGAGAGAGATGCAACATCGCTTTATATATAGTGCACTAGAAATAACCTAAGTGAATCACTGATGTGGCAATAAAATATGCACAGTGATGATATGGCACATTTCCGGCCTTCACTATGACCGAATTTTTAACGCCTCCAGCAGATCCACAAGCTGCGAGCAACTTGGCACCGAAGAATGTTAGAATTTATACGGATAATTCTCTAATTCTATATAAAAAATTCTATTAAATCTCAAAGGCCTAATACATATGTTCCCTAATGGGATCTAATATTTTAAGTCCATGAGTAGAGGTGGGAGGTACAACATCAATTAATATCTTATTGCTAGTTGATGTAGAGATAGAGGGTTTTCCTCCATATATATACGTACCGATCCTCCTGAAAAAAGATACACCAACTACAATTGGGAATTTCAATTAGAAAATCCTAACGTAGTAAAATAGTATTTTTCTCTTCTCGCTATTGCGCTACCGCTGTAGTCTCTCCATCCCGGTCGTCAGCGTGCACCGGCGACTGGGAGAGCAGGTCTCCGAAACCCTCATCTTTACGATCCTGCAACCGGAGAGGGCGAATAAGGTTTTTGGGAAGCGTTCTTCACGCGACTGCTCTCAGCCTTCACGACGGGTCGTCTTCCATCCAAGTCAGGCGACGCTATGTCTAGGCGTATTCGTCGTTCAACTCAAGCGAAGTCTTCCACCGCCGCTCATCGACGTTAACGATCTCTACCACGCCTTCGACGACTACGACATCGAGCTCGCCTTCGACGACCTTAATCTTGCACCATCTTCGTCTGTATCTCCACCACCAAGTACTTCTACAGCTAGCAGGTATAATATTTTTGATCTAATCTTCATGTTCATACTATCCAATCTATGTAGTGTATTAGTTATGTTTACGCTAGATATCATATTTATGCTTTGTGATATAAGTCATATTAGTATATGCGATATACTATTTTTTCATGCTAGTATTTTAAACATGCTTAATCTAGTTTATCTATTTATCATGATTTATATTCTGATTTTAATTTAGAAATTAATCTGGAAATTACTTAATTTTCTAACAAAGAATGCCGATGTGCTCATGGTCTTTTCCGAGCAACGACGGGGGCCACAGAGTTTTTTTCACCCATGTTGATAGGGGTGTTTTGTACTTTTGTTGTCTGACTTATTAACAGTAATGATTTATTAAGCAAACAAATGTAAGTTCACAAAACAGCATCAAGAGAAATATTTCAGTGATACGTACGGGGAAAAGATAAGAAATGCACGACCACGCATTATTATGTTCTTAATAAACAGCCAGATATTTGGGATTTGCTATTTAATCAACAGGCGTCTCAAATCTCTCTTCTTCTCAGCCAGCACAGAACTGCCATGCATCAGATCTCTAACGCATGTAGTCTTCATCATCCTGTGATCCTCCTTCCTTCAGTTGAGGCACGTAGAACAGTTGCGCCTGAAATTCAGAGACTTGTTTCAAAGGAGTGTAAAAGTAGATATAGACGACTAATCTACATGTACGAGCCATCGAGGTACATACATGTAGACGCGTGAATTTGGATACATTTATCAAATTCAGGCCAGCCAGAGATAATGTATGGGGATGGATATTCATGAGAACACAAATTACTTATCAAATGGCAGAGGTATTTTCGTCCGCCGACAACTAAAGGTAACGCAGCATTTTTTTTTTGTGATGAAAAATGCCCGTCTAGCACATGCGAGAGAAGCTCCTACGACCACGAGTTCGTTGCGATTTTTTTTTTCTGTCGATAGTATAAAGCCAAATAGTACAGTTGTGATCGCCGAGTCAGCAGCTCACATCAGATCAAAATCAGAGCGTCCAAGCGTCGCTACAGTGCACGGGGGCGGAGACGTGTCGGGAGCCCTTGGCCACAAGTCTCCCCGGCGAGTCCTCCACCACAAGCTCGCCACTGGATTGATTGCTCTCGAGAGTTGCGTGCTCGCGCAACCGGCTTATATGCGCCACTCGCCCGCTGGACGCGGGATCTCCTCCCCTCTTCTTCCTTCCACCACAGTCAGTGGCCTTATCTTCTTCTTCGTCGTCGTCGTCCTTTGCCTCCCTCCTCGTTGTTGCCTGAGTGTTGCTGGCGAGACAGGAGGATAGAGGTGGAGCTAGCGGCGCGGCGGCCATGAAGATCCAGTGCGACGCGTGCGAGGGCGCGGCGGCCACGGTGGTGTGCTGCGCCGACGAGGCCGCGCTGTGCGCGCGCTGCGACGTCGAGATCCACGCCGCCAACAAGCTCGCCAGCAAGCACCAGCGCCTCCCGCTCGAGGCGCTCTCCGCCAGGCTCCCGCGCTGCGACGTCTGCCAGGTACGTGCTCTTCCGTACGTCGCCACGCTACAAGCGCATGCGCAAACGCCATGCGCTACATGTTGTTAACCTTGCTTGCTCGCGGCCGGATCGCAGGAGAAAGCGGCCTTCATATTCTGCGTGGAGGACCGGGCGCTCTTCTGCCGGGACTGCGACGAGCCCACCCACGTGCCGGGCACGCTCTCCGGGAACCACCAGCGCTACCTGGCCACCGGCATCCGCGTGGGCTTCGCCTCCGCCTCCGCCTGCAGCGACGGCGCCTGCGACGCCCACGACTCCGACCACCACGCCCCGCCCAAGTCCACCGTCGAGCCACCACCGAAGCAGGCCGTCTCCGCCGCTTCGGCGCAGCAGGTGCCGTCGCCGCCGCAGTTCCTGCCGCAGGGCTGGGCCGTCGACGAGCTCCTGCAGTTCTCCGACTACGAGTCCAGCGACAAGGCAAGACCATAGCGCAAGCTCCCCGCCGGTCCATGTCCGACCACCTGCGCGCGTGCACCCATCTCATGGTCTTGTGTGTGTGTCTTGCAGCTGCACAAGGAGTCCCCGCTCGGGTTCAAGGAGCTGGAGTGGTTCGCCGACATCGACCTCTTCCACGAGCAGCAGGCGGCGCCCAAGGCCAGCAGGACGTTGGCGGAGGTCCCGGAGCTTTTCGGATCCCAGGCGGCCAACGACGCCGCGTACTACAGGACGGCCAAAGCCGCTGCCGGCGCCGGGGTGCGCCTGAACAAGAAGGCTCGGATCGAGGTCACCGACGACGAGGACTACCTCATCGTCCCTGACCTTGGTTAAATATGATTAAGAGAAAGCACAGGAGTTTTGTTTCTTCTCCTGCTGTGTGTGTACCAGAAGAATTTTACTGTGTACTGTGTCGTGCATCTTTGACTGTAGTACTGCTCAATTGTGAACATATAATTCTACTAAGCTACTTTGTTGCTATGCTAATACCAGTCTGAAAGACACTTTGATGTTTTTAACACAACATTTGCTTCAAATAGTTGACACTTCCACTTGGGGTAAAGATAGCACAAGTGATAAAAGTACTACAAATGGTCCTGAGTTCTGACCAGAGTTTCTTCAAATCAAGAACAAAACCATGTGAAAAGTCAATACTTGGGATACTTGTAATATTTTAGAAGTTCCGGGTAGGTCTTTTACATGTCCAAAAAAACAACTTGAATCCTGGTAAGATTTGGACTAGTAACGGTGAATACAAATCCCTTTGCCAAAAAAAAAAAAAACATAACAGGGAACTTCCTGTAAACCAAATAAATGGCACCACGCTTTGAATCAGATATTGGCATATTGCTACCAGCGTCTTGATTTCAGCCACCAAAGCATCTTCCATGGTTACATGACACTTGATCCCACACATTTAGTATCAGAGACAACCTGTTAATCTCTTCTTGCCATGAGATGGTGATTCAGATCTATCTACAACTACTAACCCCAGAATCACCAGCACAGTTGCTATTTCTTTAGTTAAGCTCCAAAAATTGCAGGTGGATGAGTACAAATTATGGGAACACAATATTGCATGATCTACTAGGAAACTGATTCAATGTGATTTTCACTGTCCTCCTTGAGACACTCCATAGGTAGCTTGAAGCTCAAACAAAACATAGCCTGCAACAAATGTCAAACATAAAAGTAAATACCCAAAATAATCAAGGCCATCCTACTGAAATTAAAAACAACTCAACTTGCATTAACTCGTTGGTCATATCCATGTATTTCTCTACTGTTCTAACTTCTCAGATGATAAAAGGTATTTTTCAGTAGGCTCGCCTACACAGGATAAGAATCCCCAATGTTTGCCAACTGCCTCAGATTTCATTGGAAACCAGCAAAGTTAGCTGGTTTAAACATTCAGGTAGAGAGTTTATCATGTATCAGTATCAGTATCAGTCATTGCTGCAAAGTTACTGTTACCAGGGGCACAACTGAAATCGACAGCATAGAAAAACTTTTGATAAGTTGATGCTAGTTCAAGCCCCAGAGGAAGATCATGTTCTAAAATCTATTTACTCCCTTCAGGCCTTCACCGTGGAAACAACTGCCACTGTTTGTGAATACCATTCAATAAGAGGAATTTTGTATTGATTTTGACCCTTACATTTAGTCCAAGGTCCAAATTTTGGGGCAAGGTTAAGTCTTACATTTGTATAACAGAAAAGTGTGTACCTAGTCTTGTTGACAAGTACACTGAATAAAAACATTACATACCTTGTTTGGTGCAACATCACGAACCCTATGGAATATTGGGTCTGCTATCTTAGCATTTAGTTTATTCTGTGCTTCCTGCATAAAGGAAAAATGCTTATGTTAAAATGAAAGCTGTACTATCTCTCAGCTGATAATACATACAGATACAGGTGTCATACAATGACAGTAATGATGCAATCAATTAAAAATCATCTAAGTAATAATCAAATAGCAGTGAACTTACAGAGAGTATTGATTCTTCAGATTCACCTGAACGGATGAAACAATAGCAGTGTATCCAAGGTAGTGACCCTGTCCAGTATTTCTTTTGGACGAGACCATCAAAACAATCTGCACAAAGGTCCATATATAATGAACTGAAACTCAGCAACTGTAGCTAATACATAATGACAGCTGAATGTAGAAATTATTTTCCCAACAATGACTACATATTTGCTAACTGTAGGCAGAACTTCTAATAAGTTATTTAATAAAGAAAAGAAAATTCTGACACCAGAATACAGAATGCAGTTCTCTGGGTTTGCCTCAAGTGCACTAACTCAATTGTGAATTAGTCATTCAACACCGATTTGCAATGTCTCAGATTTAAATTTTTATTCAAAAGCATAGGAGATGTCTATATGACATATGGAGAAGACAAGAAATAAGCAGAAAAGAGGGGCCAGGCCAGCTGTCCAGAAATGAAGAAATAAATTGGTACTGCTGACCAAAGGAGTTTCTATACATGCTATAAAAAGGCAACGGTCGTGATTTGATGCTATAATACGGAAAAAACTAATGGCGAGGATAAAACATTACCGAGGAACTGCAGAGCAGAAGCAGGTAGATTCATCAGTACATGATCAAAGTGTTCCCATGGTTTGGATGGTGGTGGCCCTGGTCCTCTCACTCTCTTGTTGTTTCGTTTTTTTGTTTGATGAGCATTTCCATCTTGGCCATCAGGTACACCTATGGGAGACAAGTAGGGAACTTTAGTTTAGTTAGAAATCTGGCACAGTCATACAGAAGTTTCGTAAAATAAGGGTGTGATTGGTTGCTTGCATTATACTTCATGCAGCACAACCTAAGACAGCATAAACGTATACAATGTCTTGTTTGGTTGTCCTGCATAGTCAGGCTGTGTTTGGTCAGATTGTGTTTGGTTAATTAAATTGTACTGCATGTTGTCATCTCCATGTTAGTAGAGGTCTACTGTTCTAGACTTCTAGTAGAGGCGTAAGTGAGAAGATATCATTTTTGAGTGCCCCATCAGCTTGTGCAAATCTGCATTGCATATTACTACCCAAACATGGTAACTGTACTGCACAAGCCTGAATACAAGCTAATGCAGGCAACTAAACAGTCCCTAAGCTTTTTTTGGTAAACCAAAAGAGAACTTGAAGCATATAATAGATTTCTTGCATGTTTAATACTTACTAAAGACACTGCAGAATACACAACATAGTTACCTTCTGAAGACTGCTGTCGCTTTTTGGCAGTAGTGCTTGCCACAGAGGATTCATTAGCACAATTTTGACTATCCTCACCAACATCTACAAAAGAGTTGAAGAAACAGTCAAGTTCGTCTGTGAAGGACCACAAAAAAATCAGTATGCAGGGGAGAATAGGAATCTCGTAAAAAAGAGGGCACCATTATGATTTCGATTTGAAGATGAATTTTCATTAGCAGGGACCCCTTCTTTAGGATAGGATTCATCAGCGGCAACTTGAGAGTCTGATCCAGTCTCCAAACCAGGCACAGTAATCAAATTTTGCATGAACACTCTAGCATCCATGTTGTAGGCGAATATATAATCATCAACTTTGTTGATCTTTGCATTAGTTCTTAGATAATGAACGCTATCTGGATTCAAGTCATTTGCATACACAACACATCCTTTCTGAGCAGCCGGGATTGAAAATGGACCTATACCAGCAAACATGTCACATATAACGTCTCCTTTCTTGAACAGAGAAACTAATCTGAGATGCTCATTCTCGAGTCTTGAATTCCAGTAGACCAAACCATAATCAAGTCTGAATGTTGCACCAGATTGTTTAACTTCAGTAACCATATCATCTTTCCCTGCTAAGATCTCAAATTTTGGGACTCTAAATTCATTTGTTATTGTCCCCACTTTATTCACCACGGTCTGAATCCTTGGATAATTTTTCTGTGTATAGATATGACAGAAATGCTTAGTGAATTATGAAGCAATCACCAAGCAGCATGTTTTATGATGTTTTCAGATATTCTGATCATCTAATCTAAGCAATAAAACAACAAAGATGGGAAGCAATAATTCATGTTCATGAGATTCAGAGATTATCTGATGTTTTCATTGTTAACTGCTCACAATGTCAACTCATTTAATATTGCTTTCATGTCATTGCAAGGTCCCAACCAACCAGCATTGAAGAGTAAGATAAATTGATAATATTTCCAAATCTGTATGAGACAATCTACAGAGATGGAAAATTTAGTTATGAACCTCTTTTGGGACCATTTTTATGCAAAATTTATATGGGTGCTGCATGCACAGTGTTGAGAATTAGACAGTCAAAGAATGCATGAAGTGACCAAGTTATTAAGAAAGAGAAGGGCCAATGTGCTTACATCATAGATAACCTTTCCTATGATATTTTTATAGGCTAGCAAATCATCAGATAAGTTCAGATGAGCAACATGACCTGCAGACATTCATAAAAAATATTTAAAGATATGACAAAAAATGGAAGAAAGTATCATCAAGTTTAATATACTTAACAATTGTCTCAAACGAAGAAGGTACCTCCACTCCAGCAGGAAGGATTTGCTTCAAAATGTGATCTGTCACAAATAACGAAATTGATCAAAACCATAATATTAAGAAATTAAGAAAGGCTATACTGGCTTTGTCAGCTCAAAGCTTGCAAAACTAAAGGGAAAGATGAACGTCAGTGACAATGAACAGGTAATAATGGGCAAATCATGATACCAAAGCATGACAGCAATCGGATTATAAAGAAAAGAGCTTAAACTGACCTGCATTCCAGTACGAATAACCAAGGGTCAATGTATAAGGTACAACATCAACATTGCATAGTTGCTTCAATGAATCAAGCGTCTGTTGTGGCATGTCGGATAAATCTACACACCAAATACCATGGACATAAACATAAGCATTCTTCTGCTAGAGGCAGAGAGAAAATACCAACATTAACATGGGTAAGTCATCCTTATAAAGAAAACATGGGTGAGTACCAACATTAACATGGGCAAGTCATCCTTTGATATAAGAGACTAATCAGGACAGAGAAGATTATTTACTATCCTTCGATACATGAGACTAATCAGGACAGAGAAGATTATGTTACACGAGAGTCAAGATTCCCAAAGCCACGGGAACATTTCAATTGTAGCTTTAAAGCTTAATGAAGTAATGGGCTAATGGCATGTCAGGCTATTCCAACATGATTTGGTGACTTGGTGCTACAATGTTCGTTCAGTTCATAGAGTAAAACTTGGCAATTGACAAGGTCCATCCCAGGAGTAACATACCGAGCTTCTGAATCTTTTCAGACAGTACGACGAGCCGGTTCTTGTCGTCCTCGGGATCCTCAACTACAGTCTTAACCCGTGGTTTGTCCAGCAGATAACTAAAATCACAGATGAGGAGGAGTGCGCCCCCAATTAGTCGTTAAACGCAACGAATATACTATGGCTGTTCCTACTGATTAATTCGATTGGACCCTGGAACAAGGGAGAAGCGTTACCCGGAGCGAAGGAGGAGGCGGGTGACTTTGGAGGAGAGCTCACGGGGAATGCGGAGCGCCCAGAGCTCTATCCGCTGCTCGAACTTGCTCTCATCCAGCTTCTCCATAGGCACGAGGCGAGCCGCGGGCAAGGCCTGTGGCGCTCGAGCACAAGAGGAAGGAGAGGGAGGTGCGGGGGGCGGCGAGCCGGAGGACAGATCGAGGAGCTGCGGGAGGCACCGGAGCCGGCGAGCCGGAGGACGGAGGCCGAGAAGAGGAGGGAGGCGCGGGGGGCGGTGAGGAAGAGCGAGGCGCAAGGGCCGGCGAGGTGGAGGGAGGCGCGAGCGGGCGTAGGACAATCGCGGCGAGAGGAACCTTGACGCAGAGCGGGCGGTTTGGAGCCGTTTGCTCGCTTCTTTCCACCAGAGTCGTTCCATAGCCTATCTTTCACTGGCAAGGAGGTTTCTAGGGTTTCGGCCTTCGGGTCGGGGAGACGTGGTGGTGGACGACGCGTGGGCCGGAGTCTGTGGTTAACGGGCCACAGGCTCGTTTGTGGCCCTGCCAAGCCCTCATCACAGACAAATACACTAGTCTCACCCTGCTTCAAAAGAGAGAGAGAGAGAGTGATCAAGGGCTTTCGGGGGATGCAGGTAGAGTTCGTTTGACCCTGATTCTCAAGCTATACTCGTTAATTTTTTGGTGAAGTGATTCTATGGTTAAAAGCTATCATCTATGATCCTCAAACATAAACTTTCAAAAGCATAACGAAAAGCTAATTTCTTTAGCTCTTAGCTCTTATTTCATTTCATATAATCACTTCACAGAATTAATATTGAATCACCTTTTTGATGAAAAATGTTTTTGGCTGCCAGGGATGATTCTCTCTCTGAATCCGCTGGTCTTGCCTCGTCTAGCCTTGCTCGGCATTACATAACCTTTTTTTATGGTAAAATCTGTGGGGAAGGTCCCCACAGAGTCAAAGAATTATATATATATATATATTTTTATAAAAGTCAAGGAGTATTTACATAGGGGTTTAACTGAATGCATCTAACCAAAAACAGAAAGCTGACCTAAGGTCAGATTTCAATCTAAGTGACCGAAGAGAACACTGACTTTTAAAATTACAAAGCCATCTGGCTTGATACGGATTTCTTGCTCAAAAACCTTGTCATTGCGCATCTTCCAGATTTCCCAAGCAGCAATAATCGAGGCTTCGGTGAAAAACGGTAAGCTGTGGCTTTATCGAGCTTGGACAAATCGATCTTGGAGGTTTAGTGACTGATCCCAACTGAAATTGATCGTCGGCCAACACTGGACTGCAAATGGACATGAAAAGAAGAGATGGTCTATGGTTTCCTTCTCTCTTGTCCCACACATAACACAGAGATCATCACTGTGAACATGTATGTTCCTTCTAGTTAGCATCATTTTTGTATTGAGCCGATCTACCAAAATGAGCCATGCGAAGAATTTAATTCTAGGCATACATCCAGACTTCCATACCTCCTTGAAGATTGGGTGGGCGCCAAAGGCATGAAAGACATGAGAATAAAATTTCTTAGAGGTGTAGTCCCCATTCCATACTGGCGTCCATCGGTCAAGTTCATTTTCATCATATTGAACATTCTGGAGGCGGTCTTGCATGTGTTGGAGCTCCTCATGGGCTTGGTGCGATAGAGGCAAAATAAACAGAGAGTCTAGGTCCTCGGCTTGCATAACATCTAGCACAGAGATACCTTCTGATCTTGATAATGAAGCCAATCTGGGGAAGTCATGTTGGAGGATACAACCAGCCCATTCATCTTCCCAGAAACATACTGTAGAACCATCTCCAATCGAACATCGAGCTATAGTGCGGTATAACCCATTGAGTCTGAGAACATCCTTCCACCAAAAGGATCCAACTTCACGTACAGCATGTGGCACTTTTGTGGAGTAATACCTGAACCAGATTAGTTGTACCCAGGGCACATCGGACCTATTGTAAAACTTATGCAGGTGTTTCATCAACAATGCGTCGTTCTGTAGCCTTAGGTTGAGCACTCCCAGACCTCCTTAGTGTTTAGGCATTTGCACAGTCTCCCATGCTACTAGATTGCCTCCTCTCTTCTTCTCTGAATTGCCTCGCCACAAGCATTGTTTCCTAGCTCGATCAATGTTTTCAATGACTCCTATGGGTAGTTTCATAGTGCAGAGGGCGTAGGTGAAGATGGGTGTTATTGCTGAGCTGAGCATTTGTAATCTTCCAGAGTGAGATAGCCAGGTGGAGCATCCTGTGAGACGTCTTTCGATTCTGTCCCTCAACGGCGTGAGATCCTCCATGCATGGCTTCGTGGTGCCCATCGGCAAGCCAAGATATGTGAAGGGTAGAGTGCCCACTGTGCATCCAAAAGTACTTGCTAGGCACTCCATCCTATCTAGTGACACATTGATGGGGATCATTTGGGACTTTCTGTAGTTGACTCTAAGGCCTGTCGATTCTGCAAAACTATTGAGCAAAGGTTTGAGAAAAAAGAGCCGTCGAGCATCAGCCTACGTTATCATGAGTGTATCATCAGCGTATTGCACTATTGGAAAGTCCTCTGTTGGTTGCGGAATTGGAGCCTTGAGTAGGCCTAAACTTGTGGCCTTGTTCACTAGTATCTGCAGGAGCTCGGCTGCCAACACAAATAGCAACGGGGATAGAGGATCCCCCGGGTGTACACCCTGTTTGCACTTGAAAAATTTCCCAGGAACACCGCTTAATAAGACTGCTGAGCTACCACTGCTTAAAATGCTGCTAACCCAATGAAGCCATTTGGGAGGAAAGCCCAAGTGCTCCACGACTAGTAGAATCACTGAGTGCTCAACTGTGTCGAATGCCTTTTCAAAATCAAGTTTCAGGATGATGGCCTGTCTCTTTGATTGGTGGCACTGATGGATGTATTCGAAGCTCCAAGCTAAGCAATCCTATATAGTTTTGATAAAACCATACTGGTTACGATGGATTAGTTGAATGATCACTGCTTGCAAGCGGTCACCCATAATCTTGGTGATCAGTTTGAGACTAATGTTCATGAGGGAAATCGGCCTATAATCACTTACCGTTTCAGGGCTGTCAATTTTCGGAACCAAAGTGATAAATGATGTATTGATGCATTCAAGGTTGGCCGTTCCCATGTAGAAATCCTGACATAGCTTGTAAAAATCAGATTTAATAATTTGCCAACATCTCTTCATGAATAGACCATTGAAACCGTCGGGTCTTGGTGCTTTGTCACTAAGCATTCTCCTAACAATGAGATCAATCTCTGACTGCTGGAAAGGTTCAGCAAGATCTTCTAGGCCATCAACCGGTTCAATAAGGTTAGATAAGTCAAAGAGCATGGTAGGGTTGGTACTGACACCCATACGGTTTCTGAAAGCACTCCATAACAAACCAGCCTTCCCTTCGTGGTCCAGTACCCAAACTCCATTTTCATTTAGAATTTGAGCAATGGAGTTTCTTCTGTATGATATCGTTGCCATACTGTGAAAAATTTTTGTGCATTCATCCCCAAGCCTAACTCTAGACTGTGTACCTTTTTTTCCAGTATAGGTTCTTAGAATGCAGCAGTTTCTGTAGTTGGGTCTTTACCAGCCTTCTTAGATTTTTTTCAGGATTATAGAGTAGCCTAGTGTCCTCTAGGCTATCCAGATAGCCGATCACTATATTGCAGTTTTGAATAAGCAGCTTTAGGTTTGACATATTGTGACTCCATTTTCTAAGATCAACTCTGAGCTTCTTGAACTTGGCCGACAATGTTTTGCAGCATTGACACTGTCAGCAGTAGATAGCCAACTGTCTTGCACTGTTGTTAGAAAGTTGTCATGCTCTGCCCAAAAATTTTCAAAGCGAAATATATTCGACCGAGGGATGCAGATGCTGATCAAAATCTTGCATGGTACATGGTCTGAGGTGATTTTGGCCAGTGGAAGCACTTTGGTATTTGGGAAATCTAGGGTCCAGTTCAGGGATGTAAAAAACCAACCGAGCTGTTCAAGCAAGGGATTTGACTGCATGTTACTCCACGTGTATGCCCTGCCCTTTAGTGGTAACTCAATAAGGCCTGGATGCCCAATAGCTTCATTGAAAAGTAGAGTGTCTGCCAGATTACCCCCCGGCCGATTGCGGTTATTAAGTGATCTGTAGAAATTGAAATCGCCAAGGAAGATCCAGTTGCTTGAGTCGTGGATCTCATGAGCTTTGAACCAATTGATGAAGACAGTGCAAGCAGGATCATCACATGGGCCATATACGTTGGTTAGGAACCAAACATCTCCATTGTGTACCGAGGTGAACTGAACAGTGATTCCAAAGCTTTGCTTATCAACAACTATACCCCCAAAGATTGAACTATTCCAGACGACTAAGAACCTGAGGCGCCAGCAGATGGGACATAATCAAACTGATCAAAGCGTCTGGGTGAGAATTTGCGAATGTACGACATATCAAAGCGCTCACGCTTTGTCTTTTGCAGGCAAACAACAGAACAAGCACTCTCTTCAATTTTTCTCCGAACCCCATCACACTTATCAGCAGCATTAATGTCACGGATGTTCCAACATAAGATGTTCCAACTAAGATTACTCATTAATAACCGATGGTGAAAAGGGTGTAGGCGCTTGCAGAAGCGCGTCTTCGGAGAGCTCACTAGGAGCGACCCCGCAATTGAGACCCCAGCTCTGGAGCAGTGGTAAAGAAATAGGGCCAATCTTGCCTGTCTTCTCATCAATCTCAATCGCACAGATTTTCTGCTTTTTGTTCGGCTCCTTGCTTAACCTTACTTCACGAAAACCATCAGTCCTCTTGAGCCTGGTGCAGCGCCTGACTGATGTTTCCACTAGTGGACTGGCTGGGTCAGCAATCCTCAGTGGAGGGAAACAACATTTGAAGCTCTGACTGATTTCTTCTTTCGGCCCCTGATAGGAGTTGGGCTGGGTTGATTCTGATTGCATTGAAATTCAAATGCTGCTGGGCTAAAAATACTTGGGCCTTGGTTTCCATCAGTTGCCGCCGGATTCAAGCTCCGGTTACCTGACTGATTGACATCATCAGACTGGATTGCACTTTCATTTTCTACATTCTGATTCACCTGAAGCTGTTGGGTGGTAGTGTGTGATGCACTACGCCTTGCTTCTACAATGATGGGCCAGTACACTAGAGCTATTGCATGTGAGCATGGTGGTTGCCATGGGACAATCTCTAATCCCGTAACTGCAGGCGTTTCATGCTGGTTCTGAAAAATCTGCCTGTCTATCTGGATCGACTTGAATGGAATGCTGTTAGCCGGTTCTGTTGCTTTCTGCTGCGAGGAACTTGGGGTGCCTCGCCTATGAAATGAACTGTTCGTTGCACAGTGCCGTAGAGCTGCCAAGAGCCTTGCCATGTCTTCACTCGGAGACAGATTCATGCTGAAGCCTGTGAAAGGAGACTCATGACCATGAGACTGCAACTGTTGTTTCCCAGCAATAAAGAACTGTGCAAGCCCGAGGTTTATTGGTCCTGGTATGTAGAGGCTATGGTAGCCCAAGAAAGATGCATGCAGGATATCTCGCAGTAGCATTTGGGCTGAAGGCATTGGACCAAACACTTGATGAAACTTGATAGTTTTTGCAAGCTGAAAGGTGGGAAAATCAATTTCTTTGTCCATGTTGTTATTGAACTGATGGACAATTTCCTGGTGATTCTCTATCAATGATGGTGGCGATGGCGGCAAGACTTTCACATCCGCAGACTGATGATCAGCTGGCATTAGTGGTGGTGGCGAGACTTGGGCTCCAGATTGGTGTGGGATAGGATTTTCCTGAATATGTGAAGCAGGCAAAGAGTCGGTGCTCCTTTCACGGTGGAGATTTTGCTTTGCACTGGGTTTGACTGCCACTTTGGGCCTCCATAACAAGGCTGGTTTGTTGCGTGTTAGACACCAACGAGCGTGGTGACCATAATTGTGGCACTCCTTACATCTCGGTGGACTGCAACAAAAGCGAGCCAAATGACCTGGACCCTGACAATTCCAACAGATCACGTTTGAATTTGTATTATTACCAGAGGTAGCTCCTTGAATTTCATCATTTCTCTTAGATCTGCATATTAACTCTGGTTTGGATTGATCTTCCGATGAACATGCAATTTTGGATCGGATAAAAGAAGCAAAGAAAAGAAAACCAGATTGATCATGAAGCTGAGGAATTTGAACTGTGAATTGCCCAAATTTTATAGTCTGATTTTTTTGTGGCGAATGATCAAAAGCTGAAAGTTTGCTGGGAACGTAAACTGGGGACGAGGCAAAAGTCACTTTCTTTGAGGATGTGGCTTTGCGTTTTTGGCTTCCAGACATGACCTCATACCATTCTCTCTCCTGTTCTAAGTCAAAAAGACGTTTTTCTTTTTCCCAATTGGCAGTATCATCTCTCCAAAGATGAAAATAAGCATCAAAATGATCTCCGATGAAACGTCTAAGAGAATAAACATGAAAACCCACAGCTTTGTTTGCCACCGAGAAACGAAAGTGACGATCACTCTGGTATTCTACATGGAAACCAGCAGGAGCCCCCCAAGACAAGATGCCAAAGCAAAAGCCACTGATTCTTCAGTTAAATGAAAAGTGAAGCGACGGAATGTGACCAAAAGAAAGAAGGAGCCCGCAGGTGATGCCAGAGTATGATGAACCGATGAACCAAACAGTTGCAAGATTTCCTTTCGAAACTTTTTCCCATGGGAAAAGTCCAACTTTCTCGCCAATTCCTCAGGCAAATCCATCAGGAGGAGGGGAGGGGAGAACTCACGTGAATCATGGAAGATCATCGAGGAAGATCGCCGGTGACGCCATCAGTCCCGCTCTCCGGCAAAACATCGAACAGCCTGAGGGCGCCCAGGCTCCACAGGTAGCCGGCAGGGTCGGCGTTGGAGGCAGCACTTCAACGTAGCAGCAGGGGGCCGGCGCAGCGGACGTGGCCTTCGTAGCAGCAGAGGGCCCACGGAGCAGACGCGTCCAGCGGGGCCAGGGTGGCCGCCGGCGCGGGCGTTCCGCTTCGTTCAGCGCAGTAACATCGGGTGGCAGCGCCAAAGTCAGCGGGGAAGCTGTGGTGGCCGGCGGAGCAGTAGGTGGCCGGCGGTGGGGAAGTCACCGGCGGGGCTCAGCGGGCCCCCTGCAAGTTTGTTGGGCGGCGGTTGCCGTGCTCCTCTGTTTCCAATTTGGTTACATAACCTTGCCAAGCTACTTTGTTTATCCCTTCTTGGCAAGAAAATCCTTGCTTGTGCACGTTCCGAAACACTCACACAAAGAATCCAAACAAGAAGTTTCAGTGTACAATTCTCGTTTAGCAAGGTTATGCAATGACAAGGATGCTTCGGCAGCATTTTTACCGTAGCAACAGTGTTTTGTGTAGTGGATTCTCAAGATTCACATCCGAGTCTTGTACTCTTGTTCCATTTTTCCAAAGGGTAAATTCCATGCATTGTGTCTTGGATTTTCAAGATCCACAGCCGAGTCTTGTTCTTTTTTTTCAAAAGGGTAAATTCCATGCATTCCTACCTACGGTTCTACCCCTTGTACTCCAATAAAAGTATCGTTATAAAGTTTGTGCAGATCAAGCTTTCAAATTTTGACTAGATTTATAAAAAAGTATTGACAATATTTATATCTTTAAATAATTTTATTAAGAAATATATTAATATTCTCTTCTATATTTCTTTGGTCAAAGTTGAACATTGTTAATTTATTTAATTAATTTAAGGCCTATGGATGGATTGTTTTTACATTATTATTTCCTATTCTTAAGCTTTAGATACTTGTACAAATTTTGTTTTGTAAGCTAATCGAGCCAACTCAAGCTTGGAAATGATTCCAGTCGAGCTAGCCTTATGGTTCATTAAGATAATGACTTTAATAATGACTTTAATGAGCCAAGCCAAGTTAGCTCATTATCTAGTCCTATATGTGTGGCATGTGTGTTTCTAAGAAACAACAAACAAGTGAGAATGGTAGGCCACAATGCGTGGCGATGAAGATATTTACTAGTTTTGATGAGAAGACGATTACGAACTTTAGATTGAAAATGAGAATTGATCAAAGTTGAGCAACGCAACCAAAGACAAATTCAAGATCTTGAGTCAAGAATTGTGTTCGAGAGGACTTAAGTTTGAAGATTGAAGGTCTTTCAATCAAAGAGATATGCATCGTCAGGAGGAGAGTTGAGTACGGAAAAAGGATCATCACTATCTCAATTTTTGTTACAAAGCTAATAATTAGTACAACTATAATAAACAGAGTCATTTTAGTAGATTTAAAGAATAAACTCGTGATCCACCGTTCATCCAAAATAAACTGATTTCCAGAACAAACGCTCCACTAGAAGACACCGATCATGCGGTGGCAGCACAGCACGGCAGCACGGTGCGCGGCTCGTCCATGACTGATGAACTTGTCGAACAAGTTGTAGGTCCTCGCACATGCCATTCGTCTCCTTGCTGAGGGCATCGCCTCAATGACTAGCCAAACATTTGGACGTAGCACATATCTCGTTTTGGGAAGCATATTTGACCAAATTTGACACTCTCCATGCCGAAACTGACTAGCCAAACATCTCCAAATCAGTTCAGATTCAGCTGAAATCATACCAGCCGAACAGCACTAATATAATTGAGCTTGAGCTTATCTCACCAATGGTTTGGTTTGGGAAGAACATTTGACCAAATTTGACAGGAACTGTAAATATTTCATGGCTGACAATTTTGATTGATACTCCATGCCGAAAGCGTCTATGATATATAAAGCGTCTATGATATAACTGAGCTGAGCTAGTTTTAATTACAGTAGATGCTTGTTATAGTAGCATTGCAGCATCCATAACTTGGTAGTCAAGACAATATAAAAATTAAGTTAACAATTGTGATGATGGCCAAGGCTTACGCATATAGCAATTGCACGTCCCGGTTTTAGTTCCAAAATGCTACTGCTTAAGCTCAAATTAAAATTTTTAGATGGACCATTTAATTTTTTTAAAAATAGATTGTGCTAGTTTATTTAATTTAATTGTTAAAATCAATTATGAAGAATATATATATAATGATCTCGGGTACCGAGATCAGCACAGAAGGGAGGTGAATATACTTTTACTCAACAAAACTCAAATGTCAGAAAAAGATTCAACAAGAATCAATAAGAGAAGAACAGAGAAATCAAATGTTTCCAAAATTCCTCCACGAGATCAGAGGAAACCTCACTCGCGGACGAGATCTTGGAAAAATCCCTCTCGCAAACGAAGAAATTGCCACAAAACACGGTAAGGTTTTGGGACAGAGTGCGTTTGCTGTGCTCTCACACCAGACCATCAACGAAAAAACCCAATTATGCAATTACCCCCAATCAGGCAATTACCCCAAGGACCAACAATTCTTCTTTTGTGGACAGGAAAAGGGAGGACATGTGCCAGCCGAAAGGGCCCAGAAAATCACCAAGGGTGTCAGATCCAGGTGAGTTTAAGCTGGCTCGGATTCAATCTCGCAAGATGGCAGGATAATTGCCGATTGCCTGGACCGGGTTCTAGTTCGAGGTCCAAACAAGAAGCTGATCTTGCTAACCACACAAGACTGTTTAAATCAACGAGAAACAAGAAGAAAAATAAAATCCGATTTGAAGGCTCTAGGAAAAGCATACAACCTGAGAGGAAGCACTCTACTAACCAAGATGATAAATAAAGCAAATATAAAATAAAATAAAAGCTAGATGGAACGAAGAAACACGGCGGGTCGTTGCAATTGGCGAACCGAGGCAGGCGGCGCAGGCGGAGCTGGAGCCTGGCGACCGGTCGAGTGAATATATATGCGCACGCCAACGAGGGTCCTGATTAGGGTTTACATACAATACAAGTGCTTACTTGGGCCGGCTTAATGTTAGCTCACACGGAAAAAGGGCCCAGAGGGTGTGTACAATCCATAAACGGCCCAAGAGTTGAAAGGCTAATAAAAAAAGCCCAACAGGATTTTCACCGTCCCACGCCGCCGACCCGGTCCAAAATCCGACCGTTGCGCAGGAGCGCTCCCCTTCCCCTTTTCCTCTCCTCGCAGTCGCCGCGCACTCCAGAAAAGCTTTTCCGCCCCTCTCCACCTGCGAATCTTCCGACAACCACGCACGCCGAAATCTTGTTCTTGGCAAGAGAGGTACAAGGGGAAACCCTTCCTCGTCCCGTTCAACCGCCGCCGCCGTCGACTACATCCCCGGAGCACGCCGTCGCGAGTCCGTCTCCGCGTCCTCCATCTCCTTGCCGCTGGTAAACCCTAGCTTTCTTTCTCTCTCTCTCTCCCCCGCCCGGTGGGGGGGCCCCCCCCCCCCTCGTTCGCTGTGATGTGAACAAGTGAAGCGAAACCCTAACCTTCCTACGGTACTTCGGCCCGTTTGGTCTAGCTAGATGCGGCCATTCCTGGGGTGCCACGTATGTGGATTTGTTCGCTGGTCCGAGCTCAGTGGGGTTCATAATCCATCGGTCCTCCGTGTGGCCCATCTTCTTGAACGCGTCCAAGGTATCAGTGGGGTTCATAATCCATCGGTTATTAGGGGAGCGAGGGATTCGAAAATCCTTTCGTTGTCAATTTGTTGGTAGAACCAGATCGGATGCTTATGTAAAGTCCCAGGTAGATCTTGGTTGACTTGATGGTAGAGTATATGTGCATTTTGATGTTCTTGGGTTCACTAGTTTAGTGGTGCTTCCGTCTATGTCAAGTCATCTCAATGGAAAGTGCGAAAAAAGTTTGTACAGTTACATCGCCAGGATTCTATCAAGGCACTGTCTCTCTTTGTGAACCGTTCTTGTTATGTAATTTTGCTATACATGAAATTTTAAAATCGGCCTCTGTAAGATGAAATGCAACTTCTTCCCCTTGTTATGTACTTCTGTATTCTGGTCCAGTTTAGTATGTTTGCCGTTTAGTGATACTTCGAATCCATATTAAACTAGCACCCCCATAACTTACTTCAGATCTTGTTCAGTTTCTGTACAACAGAAATACCATATAGAATTAACCATTTATTGTTTCTATGTTCTGATTAGTTTCTCTTTACAGTCAATTGGATAGTAGCCAAGCTTTCAAGGTGGAAAGAGAAGCCTTTTGTTCCGTCATGGCCTTACCAACCGCAGCATCTATTTTTAATGAGAACCTACAGATAAATGGAGGTGAGACTGCACTTCTATCGGAAACTAATTTGTGAAAAGGAATTTTCCTGAAATAGTTACATTTCTTATCTGCATGTTCAGGGAAGGGGGCTGATGGACTAAGGCCCAAAGGGCTGAAGCCATCCGAGAATGCTGGCAAGAGGAGAGCTCTTCAGAATTTGTCCAACATTACTAAAGGCACTGGTTCGAAGGACACTTCAGCCCTGAAAGAGAAGTCCCTGCAGAAGCCTCGTAGTAATGTGACCAACACTATTAAAGGCACTGCTTTGAAGGAGAAGTCTGCTTTGAAGGACAAGCCCATCCTGAAAGAGAAGTCTGCTTTGAAGGACAAACCCATCCTGAAAGAGAAGCCCGCCCAGAAACAGAGGTCAGAAGCTCGTAAGGACCCACTGAAGATTTTAACTGATGAAGAGATCAAAATGTGCCATGAGTGGGCTAAGGATGGGGTGGAGGGATTTCACTCAACACAAAATGATTCTCAGAAGTTGGATAAGGATTTGCTAGACAAACGTATGATCGCTCTTCTTGGTTCTTCAATATGTCTGTGTCATACTCATATCTATAGTATATGGCTAATTATGAAGGTGTCAAGAAGAAGGTGGCGTCAGTAAACTCAGCGTTGCGTGGTTGGTCAAATACGGTATTTGATTCTATAATGTTTCCAGCTACGGTATGTGGCCCAATATCACACAATACTTTTCAAAATTCTGCAGGTTGTTCATAAGGTTGAAGTATGTTATCAGGGATTTATTTTACAAAATCATGACCCCATTTATGTATGACTGTAACAGTCCCATGCGAGCTCATAATTAAGCAAAGAGATGGCGTCTAGTCCCACTGTGGGTATATTTTAGGAAGAAAACAGGTCTCCCATGTAGGGTATGGTCAATAAAAATCATGAAATGTTGTATGTGTAGAAGTTCAATAACAGTTGGTTCATATTATTTTCTTAGCCATCTTGTCATCTGTATGCGCCAATGCAGTTTGGATATGTCTTGCTATTGATCCATCATTTACACCAACAGCATGAATTTGCATCCAGTTATAAGTTATTTGATTTGCTCTTGTTATACATATAGATATACAATTAATTCCCATTGTAAAGTGTAGGCATCGAAGCAAGTAGCAGATAATACTAGAAAGATGATTTCTAGACACCACAGTTTTTTTTTTTTTGTTTCCTCTTTTTTCTCCCATGCACTGTCATACCAGAAGCATAATTCATGTGTCTCTTTATGATTCAGGAGGTTGCTGAGTTTTTTGATGAACCAAATGTGCTGGAGCTGGAACCAGAGATTCTCCCGGACATCAGTTGGCGTCTTCCTAGTTCAGCAGGTAGGTTTCTCCCTTCTCTCTAACAAATGTGTTGCCAATCACGTTACCTGCTGTACTTGCTAAGCGTTGCTATCCTCCAGCTATAGGTAGGTTTCTCCCTTATCTCTAACAAATGTGTTGTCAATCATGTTTTGCCTGCTGTGCTTGCTAAGCGTTGCTATCCTCCAGCTATTATGTTTTGTCTATCTCTTTTGTGTTTTCTCTTCTATTCGAAATATTTCAGTTCTTTCAATCGGTGATATTTCAGTTTTGATTGCATGTAACTCGTGATCTCCATGCAGGTCTTACTGATGATGAGCTTGACCAGTACCCTTCTTTGGAGGAGAACAAGCCAGTTATGTTTGAGCTGAGAGACGACCCAGTGATCCCGCACCTGGGAGTGTTTTGAAGAATCTGTGGCCAGTTGGACAGAAAGCTCTGCGTGCTTCTTGCTCTGGCGTCATCTAGTTGTAGTCTAGAATGCTAGTAGGTCTTGAACCTGATGTTTTTCCCCAGCTATATTCTGGTGGGATGTTGGTGATGTAGGATTTCATAGTTTCAGTACTAGTACCTGTAACTGCTCCAGCGGAAGCGACCGCGCTTCCTGTCTGTTATGTTATTATGCTTTCTGATGGTGATGGTTTATGTTTGGTGGAACCGCGGGTGATTTCAGCAAAACAAATCTATGAACTCATATGTTCTCATGAATAATGATATGACTTGGCAGAGTTTCAGAAACCATAATATGGTCCTAAATAGAGTGAAATTCTTGGTGCTAATCCTATCTAATCTGCCAAAGGCAGCACATGCTGGCAGGAGACCAGACCAAGGGGGGTCGTCAGGTTCTTTTTGTTTCGTCAGGTTGGTTCGTCGAAACACACTGAAACTAGAATCAAAGGGACCCAGTAGTGTGTTCGTGCATCTCTACTACGGCAGGTTTGTTTCGTCAGGTTGGTTCGTCGAAACACACTGAAACTAGAATCATAGGGGCCGTAGTGGGTTCGCGCATCTCTACTACGGCAGGTCTTGGATTGGCGAAAGGTCAAATCAAAGCTGTGTAAACTATCGTGCGTGCACGAGACGAGAGGAGAGCGTGATTCGTCCGCCGCCCGACCCCGACCGTCCGAGACGAGGGCGCACCGTTGGACCGCGAAAAATTATTTAGACCTCCTCGGCTACTGCTTTCCTCACACAGTCAAACCTCGCCGAACCGGAGAATGGGGACGGAGGCCGACGCCGCAGCCGTGGACCTGCTCCGGTCGCAGATCCCGTTCCAGACCGACGGGGAGTTCGTCCTCCCGCCGCGCGGTGTGGGGCTCGTCCTCGTCGACCTCTGCAACGGCTTCTGCACCGTCGGCGCCGGGAACCTCGTGAGCCTCCTCCTTCTCTTTACCCACCACCGTATCTAGGTTCTCGTGTGCGGCGTGCTCGCCCCTTTGCTTTGGTTATTATAAGCTCGCGTGGGATTGGGGAAGCTTCGGTTCTGTTCTGTTCCTCGCTTGATCACAACACTGAAATCGTTCGGTTTCATGGCATAAGCAGTGCAGCGATCTTGTAGGAAGATAGGGACAGAAGTGAAGTGATCGCTCACTGGATTTATCCTCCTCGATTGTATCGTTGTATTTTTCCTTTCTCTCCCCTCTCCCTATTTTTTTAGTCTGTTTCCTGCTCATCGCTCTACCTATATTTTTTTAATCTGTTCCTTGCTCGATATGCACAGTATCTTTGCGATTTCGCAAATTTCCATCTCCTTTTGGGGTCATGCGTTGTGCTGTTAGTAGGTTTGATTACTGTTTCATACAGACTATTTTAGATTGACAGCGTAATTTATGATTTTCGTTCACAGGCTCCTGTTGCACCAAATAAGCAGATCAGTAAGATGGTGGAAGAGGCCAATAGGCTATCTAAGCTGTTCTGTGATAGAAACCTGCCAATCTTTGCATTCCTGGATAGCCATTATCCAGATAAGCCAGAACCGCCATATCCCCCGCATTGTATCATTGGTACTGGGGAGGAGAACTTCGTTCCAGGTTGGTGCTACATATTTCAGAATTGTTGCCCAACTCAACTTGGCGCTTAGTTTTTGTCTCCTGTTAGAGTGTGTTTGGCTTTAGAAACCAAACCTGTCCCAAATGATGTGTGCGTCATGAGTCCATCCCATGAATTTTTGGTAGAATCACCTCATTCTTATGCTTGTACTAGTTATTAGCTTGAGATGGACGATGTGGTAGAGAATCAATCCATTTTATTCAATAAACCAAACAAAAAAGTGAGGAGTGAGAAGATGATGGACCAACCGATTCCTCAAACCAAACACATCCTTAATGATTATAATACTGACAATACATGAGAAGAACAATGAAACAGTGAAACATGATTGATTTTCTGTGTGACCAATTTCATTTTGCAATGTGCAGATCTGGAGTGGTTGGAAAAGGAGCCAAATGTGACTATAAAGAAGAAAAGTTGTATTGATGGGTACATCAGCTGCATAGAGAAGGACGGGTCTAGTGTCTTTGCTGACTGGGTTGGAAAAAATCAGATCAAAACTGTGAGTGGTCTTAATACATAAGAATTTCAGATACTCTATCCTATTGTGTATGACTTGGGGACATGGGCTCAATGCAGGTCTTGGTGCTCGGGATATGCACGGACATCTGTGTTTTGGATTTTGCAAGCTCAACTCTGGCTGCTCGAAATATTGACCGAGTGCCTCCATTACAGGATGTCGTGATTTATTCAGAGGGGTGTGCTACATATGACCTTCCTGTTGAGATTGCTATGAATATCAAAGGAGCTCTTGCCCATCCACAGGTACGAAATCACTGATGTCCTTACATTAAAAAATCAACCGTACACTACGCAAATCTTCAGATAACCACAATCACATAAGTTAACTGTACACTATGCAAATCTTCAGATGACCACAATCACATTTACATATATAAAAGAATGAATGAAAAAATACCCTGGGAGAAAACTAAACCTAGAAATTTTCAAGCTGAAAACTGCTCAATCCATTTACGCAATAGTGTGGTTGTTGGCTGAGGCTTTTTTCCCAAATGCAGCACCCTTACAAAATTTGTTTCATGTTTTCAGCAAGAAAAGTTTGTACATACTAAAAGAAAGGGAACAATTTTGTTTCCAAATAAACATATACCACCTTATTTATTTTATTTTATTTTAAACCATCAGCTGTAATAAATAACATTCTTTTGGAACCAGTAAAACATAACTCGACATAAACTGGATGTTCTCTAAGATATGCTGAAGGAAGAACCTTACAATCAACTTACCATTCGCTATTGCAGGATCTGATGCATCATATTGGGCTCTATATGGCCAAAGGAAGGGGCGCAAAGGTAGTTGACAGGGTGGTTGTTGAACCTTGAATGAAAACAAACTTGACCTCATCGTAGTGATGTTGCTAGAGTTTTCTCAGCCCTCTCATGTCGATTGTAACAATCGGATATATGTGCATCTTAGCAGAAGATGTTGAGATACTATATAATGCTAGCGACAACTATGTTGAATATATAAAGATGGGCTCATTTTGTGGTTAGCTTGTACATAATTCCTAAGATTATTCTATCCTGCCAAACATGCGCCGGTTTAATATGCACCGTGTTTTCTCATTGGTTGCTAATTTTCGTTCCTGTGATTGTATTTTTGTATTTAATAAAGTACTCCCTCTAGTTCAAATTAGAAGATGTTTTGATTTTCTATATACATGCTTTTGCTATGCACTCAGATGTACACGTAAAATGTATCTAAAAATCCAAAACGCCTAATAATTTGGTTGGAATAGAGGGAGTATAAAACTTCCTCTAATTTCTGCAAAAAATTGTTGGTAATTAACTTTGTTGACTATATTGATGAGAGTATTTCCGAGTAATAGTATGGAATGAAATATATGGAAAGATACTTTAGCACTATATATTACTCATTCGTTCTAGATTATAAGACGTTTTATTTTTTTAGATAAATCATTTTTACTACGTATCTAAACATATTATATCTAAGTGCATAATAAAAACTTTGTATCTAATAAAGATGCTTATAATTTGGAATGTAGTGAGCACTATTATTATAATTCTACCATTCACTTTTTCTACTTTGTAACTTAGAATCACCTCTAAGTTCCTTTGTACCTTAGAATCATCTCTAAGTTTATATTAAAACTTAACGACTTTCGCCTTTAGGTGTAAAACACACGTACACTTGCTGCTGATAAACTAATGATAAGGAAACAAAGGAATAATCAAATAGTTTTTGTGGAAGGAATATAGTCAAATAGTTAATATAACAAAATCATGCCTATGTATAGAGACCTAAGAAAAGAAAAGAAATATATATGAATAGTTAGAGAGGTTTGAAGAACGGGTGATTGCCTTTCTCCTGCACGTAATACCCAAACCAAGAGTGGACAGCTATGTGCTCCACTTAAGAACAAGTGCCTCCATCAACATTTATTTTGAAGAATTCCCCTTTGGTGGCCTGCACATAAGACAAAAGTGAACATGACTTTGCTTCGGTTGTTGTGGCTTTAAGTAGTCAGTGAAACTTCTCACTAGATTTCTAATCAAGAAAACCACTTCATCCTGTCGAGATCTTGTATCGAGTACGTAGTCCACCAAAACCGTAATAATGTCAAGGTTTCAGTTTGTTGGTCCTCGTTTAGTTTTCCATATTTCCTCTTGGACATGTTACGTTGTGTTGAAAAAAAAAATCAAGAGCAAAATCAGTTCTCTTCGAGCTGAAGGCTACACCAAACCTGATGCACAGTGGCACCTGAGGAAAACATACCCTCCATCCTGATCCAATTGATGGTACATTGGACAGATAGTTTCAAGCTTCATCTCCCTCCCTTTTTAAATTTTGTCTTAAAACTGTTATGGGCAAACCTCCAAGGCTCCAAATGAAATGCTTCATCTTATCTAGGACTTGGTATCCCCATATTCATCTCCATTTAAAATTACCATTGTCCCCGCCGGAATGCCCTTGCAGACCTTCTTCCTGTTCCCATTTACTGAGGTATAGTTTGTACATTGATTTAATAGAATTAAAAAGTCAGCTTCATCGTTGCGTAAAGGTATTCACAATATTACATCAACATCTTCTTGACAAAAAATGGTCATGAACCATCCAACCATGTCACCTCTTTTAGTTTGAATTGTTCTGTGAAGTCCCACGTAGAAATGGAGAACTTTCGAGTTGGGAAGTTTGGTCTTTTGAGGATACTATCATCCCATGAGTTACCTCTGGAACAAGGATTTGCTCATCGAAGCCTCGGACTTTCCTATGTAACAACGGTAACTTTGTAATAAGTCGGGGAGCCGTCAAGCTTTTCAGGTGTTACTACCCCGTTTGGTTGGCGATGCTTTGTTTTAGGGTGTAGATTGTAGAAGCATATATATAAAAGATGTTATAGTTGATAGTGCAGCCAAGGTGGAAAGGTGGAATGGTATATTTTAGTTGTATGTCTATGAACTAGACCAAAACAACGGGTATTCTAAATGAGACAGGGTATTATACATAGTTTAATGCAATAGCTAAGGTTTAAACGTTATATACTGAATTGCTAAAGTGTGTATTTTGTATAGGTGGGTAAGGAGTGGCAGACAGCCCCTGGTATGACACGTGATTTGAATAATCGATTATAAATAAATGAAAAGCGTGGCTTTGCCATTGACCCATTGTTGCATCAGCGACTAATATTCCAATAAATAACCACCTTGTGCACCATAGGAAAACCAAGTCTGTAATAAGCAAGATACACAACACTTATTAGAAAACCGATGCTTTTTTTTCCTTCAAACGAGTGACGAGAAGGCCTTGTTTAGATGACAAAAAATTTGACTAAAAAGTACTGTAGTATTTTCATTTTTTTTTCTTTATCCTAGTTGCATCAAGTGTTTTTTTAATGTCTATGTTATTAATCAAGCTTTGTGAACCGTACGCCATACCTTGGTTTTTATTGATCCTGTAACTGTGTTCCCACTCTCATAGTTGTTATCACCTTGAATGATAACATAAAACAAAAGGATTTAGTGCCCAACACTTGAATTTGATGTAGTATCATTTAGTGTCTCCTCTTACCTCATATTTTGTCCATTTTTGTGACAGTGCCCCTTCTTGCTATTTAGGATTTAGCTTGGAAGGTTTAAATAAGAACGAACTAAAATGACAAAAGGAGTAGTCTGTAAAACAAAAATAATCAGGGTAACACGAGTGACAGCACCCATCAATCAAATTAAATCATAAAAAAAACCATAGCACTAAAAACATTGGAGTGACCCTTTATAGAAAAAGGAATAAAAGTTTGTCTATCCATCGCTCGGTTGTTTTGGCTTCGAGAACACTCTATTTTTCCTTCACTGCCTTCTTCCTTTTTCCCGTTCACCACCTACCGCTACCGAGGCCATGGGCACCGCGCCCGAAGCTCCAACAAGACCCCCGCGGCGACCTCCTCCTTCCCCTCTCCCCTCCCGCCGCGACCATGGCCATGGGCGCCCCCCACCATGATCTGGCCCAACCGCCACCTATGCCGTTGAAACCCTAATTGCCCTCTTATTGTCTCAACAACATGGTTGGTCCATCTCCTGGAGCTCCTAAGCTCGGCCAAATCGGAGAAGAAGAGATAAAAAGGTATAGAAGAGAAAAATATAAATGAGTGTTGGATTACTTTAAAAGACTAAAACACTTGTCTGTTGTATAGAATCTGTGGAAAAAAAGCCGAAACGACTTCTATAGACTAGATCAAATCAAAAAAGAAGATGAGTAAAGCATTCAGAGCGAGATTTCGTGTTTATACATACATACCGAAAAACAGACAAATTTGTGATACGCGGAAATATAAATAGGCCGAAACACCCGCCTTCCTGTCGAGTCCCCTCTTCCTCCCCCACCTTCCTCCTCTTCTCCCCTCACCCCTTTCTGGCTCTCTCCTCCCCGCGTCCCCGACTCCTGCCGGAATTTGAGATCCCGGGAGGCAGCTTCCCAAGGCCTCGCTCCTCCGCTCCGCTCGCTGGATCAAACCATCGTGCTCTCGCCAGAAACTCCGGCCGGAACCCAGCCGGACCAAGCCTTGTTCGCCGTGCGCGCGGTGCCCAGGCCGGGCCAGATCTGCGAGATCCGCACCGACACCGCCACGCCTATCACGAGGTACAGAGGCCGAGCTAAACCCCTCGGATCTGCTCGCTTAGGCAGTCCTCTCCGATGTACTGCCGCTGATTCGCTGAAAATGGGCTGTAGGTGGAGGCTCTTGTGATCCCTCGGAGACCGCGGGGACTGCGCGGCATCTCGGCGGAGGCGTGGCCTGCGTAGCTGGTGCCCAGCCGAGATGCAGCGGAATGGGGTGGTGGAATGCAGTGTGTGCCGCTCCCGGGTGGTGGTGCCGAGCCCCCGGAGCGTGTCCAGGGCATACGACAAGCACCGCAGCAAGATGTCGTCCAAGTTCCGCGTGCTCAACGTCTTCCTCGTCGTCGGTGACTGCATCCTTGTTGGTCTCCAGGTGCGTCTGTGCCCAAACGCTTCATTTTTTAGTCCCTCGCGTGCGAGACCTTTGCACGATCAATGTTTGAGTGAAATGGCCAGAAGCAATGCTTTTACTAGTACTGATGCCTCACATGCTTGACATGGCCATTCGCTGTAGTGTTACGTTCATCTGAATAGCAAATGATTGGCCTTGGGGCGTTATGCTAATGTTTCACCTCGTTTGTGCAGCCCATCCTAGTGTTCATGTCAAAGGTTGATGGGAAGTTTCAGTTCAGTCCCATCAGTGTTAACTTTCTGACAGAGGTTATGAAAGTCATCTTTGCTATCGTGATGCTCATAATTCAGGTTTGTTCTTGTTACTTTCTTGCTGATGTTTTCCCGTTTTTCCCAAGCATTCTGACTCAAAGTGACTTTAAGAAATGAAGAGCGATCCATTTTGCATGAGCTATTTTCACATGATAGAGTCTGATAACATCTACTCTCTCCTAATAAGTAATAAGCAGCCCACTTAGCACTCTTATGATTTGTGGTTCTGGAGTATGGATCTAAGTGTTTACATGCAAACACGAAATCGGGAAAAGGGTTTGTCCAACAAAACATGAGCCATATTTCCTAGTAGTTAATTCCTTCTAAACTGTAGAGTGGCACTCTTGCTGGTCAGTCCAAATAAGCTGTTTTCCGTGTGCGCAGATTAGCTTAGGATTTTGTTAGTATTTGTCCACACTTTGGAATTTCATGGTGCTTGGTGGCTATACCGAATTACAGTTACTCTGCAGTGTTTTCTCTTTAGTTTGTTGTATTATGTTTATAATTTCTTATTTATTTACCTTTTTGTTGTGCTGTTCCAATGTGACAGTCTAGAAAGCAAAAGGTTGGAGAAAAGCCACTTTTGGCACGCTCAACCTTCATACAGGTGATCAATCTCATTGATTTATCTACCCCAATCTATATTGTAGTTTGATATGTACTGTTGCCCTTATTTATTTTTTGCTACATTGTCTGATTATTTGATCATTCACTATTTGGTTTTGTAGGCAGCCCGTAATAATGTACTTCTAGCTGTTCCTGCTCTTCTATATGCCATCAACAATTACCTAAAATTCATAATGCAGGTAATCTTTGCTTGTTTAATGGCAAAGTACTGTAATGTTTATGGGTAAATATTGATATTGCCTTGTGATATTGTAACAACCTGACATATTGAGCCAACTGTGCAGTTGTACTTCAATCCTTCGACTGTGAAAATGTTAAGTAACTTAAAGGTACACTTTTCTTGTACTACTCAGTTGTGCTACTTTACCTATGCTATACTTTGTGTGCACACATCTCAAAGTACCTGTGGTCTAAACTTCTCTAGGTACTGGTTATAGCTGTTCTTCTGAAGTTTATAATGAGAAGGAGATTCTCTGTTATTCAGGTAAGGGTAACATTGACATTACCTTGAAATAATTTATTTTTATCTTAAATATTGGGAGTATTGTGTGCTAAGTTATTTGTGCTTTTAGACTATGACTTTTCTTTCTCACTTACTTTTCACTTTTGTTGGGGGCTCATACTGGGTTTCAACTCTAGCCTACCCAACTTGGTTGGGACTAAAAAGTTGGGGTAGGCTAGGGTTGAAGCCCAACATGAATTTTAAGAGTTAATGGGCCTTTTCTACATAATATAAGTATAAAATGAACTATCAAATGCATATTTCCTTTTAAAAATGCTTTTGTCTGGTGCAACTGTTCTGACTTCAAGCTATGCTGGCCTTTCTCCCACAGTGGGAAGCGCTTGCTCTATTGCTTATTGGAATCAGCATCAATCAACTCCGAACTGTACCCGCGGGCAATACGGCATTTGGTCTTCCCGTCACTGCTATTGCCTACATATATACATTGATTTTTGTAAGTTTCTGCTAGAGCATCTGTTCTCCTTTGCTTTTCCCTCGTGTACACTTCTTTTTATTATCTCAATTGTAAAGTAGATTTGCTACTTAAGTTACTTGTATATTTATTTACTACTATGAATTTTAGGTAACTGTTCCTTCAATGGCTTCTGTCTACAATGAATATGCCTTGAAAAGCCAATATGACACTAGCATTTATCTCCAGGTAAAGTACTAGTTAGTTTACCTTTGGCCTTGAGTTCCTCTAGAGTAGCTTGTATTGTCCATTGTAGTTTCGTTTTTGTTTTCCAACTTCATATTGAAAGGGCTTGACTTACTTATCTTGCTATTTGTTTTATCATACTGCCCCTTCCTTTAATGATGTTTCCATTTAATTGTAGAACTTGTTTTTGTATGGGTATGGAGCAATATTCAACTTCCTTGGCATTCTCGGGACTGCCTTATTCCAAGGTGTGCACCTTTATTTGAAGTTCAGTTTTACATTGATAGATGATGCAGCTGCATTTCTAGTGCACTAGGCCACTAGCTGTATTTATCTGTCTGCACCCAAGATGACGAAGAGAGAAAAAACATTATTGTGGTACCCTCATGCTTTTCAAGTTGTACCAACAAAAAGGACAGGCATAACGAACTCCATACCTCATAAAAGCGAAGACTTGACCGGCTGACAGATTTTGTGTAGAATATTAGAACAAAGTACTTGCTAATGATTAGTAAGCTGGGGTGCGGGGGTGGGGGGGAGATGTGAATGTCCCTTCTTTCCCCGAGGCATACACGATAGGTATGTTGCCTGATGTTTATGATGTCTTTTTGCAGGGCCAGAAAGTTTTAATATTCTTCGAGGACATTCAAGGGCCACGATGTTTCTCATATGTAACAATGCTGCACAAGGCATTCTATCTTCATTTTTCTTTAAGTATGCAGGTAATGGTGTTTGACATTTGCTCTTCATTATTATTGCAGTTATCACATCTATTGTCTAACTGGAATACACTGCAGACACAATTTTGAAGAAATATTCATCAACTGTTGCCACAATATTTACTGGCCTAGCTTCTGCTGCATTCTTGGGGCATACCTTGACCATTAATTTTCTCCTGGGCATATCAGTGGTGTTTATTTCAATGCACCAGGTAAACTGACCTTTTTTATTACTTATTGTGTTAAACAACCTTTGTTTTGCTTCATGTATCTTACCGTTGTTTGTCCTTAGTTCTTCTCTCCACTTGCTAAAGTCAAAGATGACAAACCAGCTGACTTAATAGAGTTGGAAGATACACAAAATCACCGGTAAGTTTTCATTTCGCATCAAATGGTATTGACAAACAGTGGCGGAGCCAGGCCCTTTCTGGGGGTCTGCCGACCCCAATAAAATTTTGAATTCCTTAATAAATTCTTTGCATCTCTAGCTTAAATCTATTGATTCAATGGAGCTGACCCCGACGCCATTTCTTGCTGGCTTCGCCACTGTTGACAAATTATTTCAATACTTGATTTAGGTTTCACTTAGCATTGGCCTTTGAAGAAGTGCTGTTTTGCACTGTGGTCATGATCCCCGTCTAGACTTTTATAGCTTTGGCATGTGCTGTGGGATGCCTGTTAATGTTGTTACAGAAATAGCACTCTGTTTATTAAGTTTCTTTTAACATGTGGCCTCATGTGGTGCTTATTTTTCACAGGTCATCCGAATCTTCTTTTGTAAATATGACTGCTGGTGCCGCTGATGATGTAAGTATCTCATTTTCCATTTAGAATATGTGTCATTTTAGGGCTACATCTAAGTTGGCTTTCATTTCAGGCGAGCCATCGGATTGGAACTGACGAGAGGCAACCGTTGTTGCCTACATGAACTAGTTTCTTGAGGTATATACATAGATTCTTGTAGCGAGATTTCTACTTTATTGCCCAGTTGACAATTTGACATGGTATATAGCTATATGCACATGTTCGTCAATTCAGTAAGGTGTATGATTATAGATATTTTACACAGCATAAATCATGATTTTTAGTGGATATTTGTCTGTGACAGTTCATGTTCTATATAGCAATTTGAGAAAACAGATTGTTGCAAATTGATGGTAGAGGCACCAAATGCTGATCAAGATGAAAATAGTCTGGCTAGCTGTACCTATTAGCTCGGCATAGGTTGGCAGCTGTAGGCTAAAATATAAGATTTTGATTTCCTGGAATATTTCTCTCTCTCACAAGCACTTGAACTCTGGACTCCGGTTCGTTCTGTTCTGCAGGTAGGATAGAAGACGTTCTTTTTTGCCATGTGAGCAGCAGATTTGATGTAGCATTGTGAGTTGAATAAACTATTGTACACTGTAAAGGCAAAAGAAAGAAAGAAGTACCAACGTGTTCTCCATTTTCTTCTTTCATTTTTGGGATGAGGCGGGTGGCCGGCCATCAGTGGCCGTGGGAGTGACAGAACAGCATACATTTTGATAGGCATATAATTCAATAGGGATTTACCAGATACGATACTTGTAACAAAAATTTTCCTGGAACTGTATATGAACAACGGCGACGTGATAATCTTTTTGTACGAAACCTTTTCTTTACACTATTGATTAATTGATATACTATTATACTACATTGTCACTTGCCAAGAGCAATTTCTCTTTGGACATAATGTTGGAATCATGAAATGAAACATCAATGTAAGCTGAATTTCGATTTTCACGGGAAATCAACCGGCGCCGGAGACGCGAAGCCCTTGTGGTAGAGCAAGTCGGTCATGACGCTGTTGGCGTGCTGCGTCAGGTGCACGCCGTCCCAGCTAATGTGTTCGTCGGGCCTCGCGCACACCGACGCCCCTGGCGCGCCGCACATCCGGTCCATGTCGAAGTTGTAGGCGCCGCCGCCAGCGCCGCAGCACGCCTTGGTCCGCGCCGCCTCGTCGAACCCCGTCTTGCCGGCGTCCCTCAGCATCCGCACGTACGCGTAGAAGTAGTCGGCGTAGGAGATGGCCGCCGACGGGTAGGACCGGCGCAGCTCTCGGATGCCCTGCTGCAGCAGCACGTTGTGCATCTGGGCGAACAGGTTCAGCGCCGCCAGGCAGCCGTTGGCATCGTAGGCCGCCGGGTCCGTCTCGTTCACCGCCGCCATGTAGCTCGGCACGCACCCGAGCGGGAAGTTGCCCGGGATCACCACCCGCGTCGCGCCCATTTCCAGGAGCTCCCTTGCCGCGCTCGTGACGGACCGCACCACGTCCGGGACGAGCACCATCGCCTCGACCACGCCGGCCGCCATGCGCCCGAAGTTGTAGATGTTGCGCGCGCCACCGGCTGCCGGCTTGTTCGCCGAGAAGGCGTAGTTGTAGTCGTTGCCGCCGATCTCCCCCACCATGACCAGGGAATGAGCCAGCTTCTCGCGGATCTCCTGCGGGGACCGGGTGTTGGCGCTCATGAAGTCCTTGAACCGCTGCAGCTGGACGCCCAGAGAGCTGTCGGTGTGAGGCACGGCGACCCCTCTCCTGGCGAGCGCCGCCGCGTCGAGGGCCGTGGCACCGGCCACGGCGAAGTTGACGCCGTGCGAGAAGGCGGCGCCATCGTCGAGGTACGGGTTCAGCAGCGGCAAGCCGAGATCCTTCGCGAGATAGTCTATCATGAGGTAGCCGTCGGAGCATCGCCCGGTGGCGCCGCCGATGGCGGACCCGTAGGGAAGCCCCGTGGTGTGCTGCAGCATGCCCGTGGCGCCTTCGCGGAGCAGGTTCCCGGTGTCGGACAGGGAGTCGCCGAAGTTGTAAATGGCGGTGATGCCGTCCACCACCGCCTGCTTCTCTTTCACCGTCGACGACTTCGCCGTCTGTTCCGGCGCCGGTCTTGCTGCATGGCACGGGCCAACGACAAGCAGCATTGCCACCAAAGCGGCGAGCAGGATGGTCGCCATGGTCGCCATGTCACGTACTGCAAGTGCTTCGTTGCTTTGGTGTCGAAGAAGCTGCAGGATTGCGTTTTTATTGAGCGCGCCTGAAAGGCGATGCAGAGCAGTCGATTCCGAAGCTTGTTTTTCGTCTCCGACACCGAGTTGCCTTAACTTTCCAAATTCTTCGGCGATCCAACGAGTCCGACTCGAATTCAGATGCTTCTTCGTCTCCGACTCGAATTCAGTCGATTCAGAAGCTTCTTCGTCTCCGACTCTGCCTCAATTTTGCTAATTCTCCGGCGATCCTAACCCGACTCGAATAGCCGGGCCATAAGTACTGGACCTCCATCCTTCTCGATCCCATCCCATCTCCATCCATCCACCCCTTTCTCTTCCTCAGCATCCCTTCGGCAGGCCGCAGGCGGCGGCAAAGACTCGCCATCGGCTAGGTAGCGCCCAGAGCTCGTTTGCTTGCATTGCGACGGATCATGGCCGCCCTTGTCGCTGCCGTTCACCCCTTCGCCGGCGGCGTCCCTCGTCGTGCCGCAGGTTTCCGTTCTTACGCCATTGAGCACGCTTCCGGGAAGAAGCGTCCGCGTGTCGGCGTCGCGCCGCCACGAGACTCGTCGGCCTGCCTCACCAAGACGACCTGTAACCGCAGCAGCGTCGTGACCGCCGCCGGCATGGAGGTCCTAACCGTCGGCGCCGAGATGTCATCAGAGGAGCTCCTACAGAAGCGCTTGGCGTCCGAGCTCGATGCCTTGCGCGGTCTCCTGAAGAAAGCAGAGCTTATATGCCAGCGAGGTGCTTGCAAGGGCGGCGCACCAGCTGCCGGCAAGAAGGAGCGGTTCTTGGCCTCCAATCAGCGACCGAAGCCAATCGAGGATGATTCCAATGCGCCGTCAGTGAAAAGGAGGAAGATTTCGACTCTAGTGGAGCAGAAGCAGAAGAAGATACGGGCGCCGCGGATGTTGCCTGAAGAGAGGAATCAGATCGTTGGTCGCCTGTCCTCGCTGTGCGGGGAGGTGCCGGGGCACATCGTGGAGTTCTTGCAGAAGCAGTTTGGCGATGCCGATAGCCATGGCGAGATCGAGATCAACATGGACTCTGTGGAAGACTCCGTACTGCTCGAGTTGAAGACCCTGCTCGACGCCGAGGAGAGCAAGAACAAGAAGGTTGCCGAGGAGAACAAGAATGACAAGTTCGCCGAGGAGAGCAAGAACAAGAAGGCTGTCGAGGAGAGCAAGGATAACAAGTTCGCCGAGGAGAGCAAGGACGATAAGTTCGCTGTGGAGAGCAAGGACGACAAGGTCGCCGAGGAGAGCAAAGGCAAGCAGGAGGAAGAGTACGCCGACATCAGTGGTGGCCTGCCCCGCATCATCGAAACCGGCAGCAAGCCGAGCTCAAGCAGCAGCGGTGATTCAGACACCAAAGTGGTGCAGGAGAGTGTCGAAGCAACTAAGGTCCAAGACGCTCAGCAGCGTGCCGCGCCCAAGGCTGCTGTCATGCGTGGTCTGCTCTACAGGGCCAACCTTCGCCGGCAGCTGTTGGAGATGGAGAGGGCGGTTCTGCCGGACCAGAGGATCGACCCGCGGGATCTGCAGCATCTCGGCATCGTGGAGTATGGCAGCGTCATGCGCCAGCTCGGGCTCGTCCTCAAGGTCGTCGAAGCGTAGGCACCGCGTGGCGAGCAGAAGCAGAAGCCCGGCAGCTGTAGATTGTATTTTTTGAAAGATCGGCAGCTGAGATTGTAGAATATATGGTGTGCTCGGTAGTTATGTTGGACTTGTATCTGATGTTTTTTTGTTGTGTGTTATTATGTAATGGTTTATCAATGAATAGAAAAATCTTTTGTCAGGCAGCTATTTGTTTCATAACTGAACATGTTATGTATACTCAGTAGTTTCTTTAGTTGTGGGCAAATTTAGATGCAACAGTAAGAATGTGAAAGGCACAGGGGGATTGCTTCTATTCACCATAAACTTATGCTAGAATTACAAAATGGAGATCGTTTTACACAGAATTATTCAGACCAAAATTCACACGGACACGGTTACACAGGAATCAGTTGGAAATCTTGTCAGCTAACAGACTACTGACATGCAACGAACCACAGCAGCCAGCAATCTTATCAGTAAGTAAGACAGTAACAATTGACAGAGCAGCAGATTCAGAAGCTAGCTCATCCAGTAACTCTTCAATGACAGGCACTGGGTATTTGATCTTCACTGTAATCGGGCCAATCTCTCTCAAATGCCAAAAATCCACAAAGAATCGACAATTTTTATCTTTTTTTTTTTGTGAAGACCTCACCGGAGGGGGAGAGCCCCACCCGAATAATTTTCTATTGATTCCGGCGTAGCCGGTGGATGGAGGGCGTCAGACACCTAGTGTCTACATGCAAAGATTTATAAAGTACACTTAGTCAATTTGTTACAAACATATTACACCAAATATCAGTATAGGCGCGACGTTGGGTACGCAAACTAACACTGGACTGAATGATACCCGCGTGTAGCATCTGTTGAATCTGTCGCTCAATCTCGTCTTTAATGGCAGGCGGATAGCGATATGGGCGGACATTAACCGGTGAAGCTCCTCGCAAAAAAGAGAGGATGATTACAGCGCTGAGACAGCTCCGTAGGTCCAGCAAACACAGAATGAAACTCTTGCAAGGGCTACTGTAACTCCGGCTCAAACTGATCCAAAGGGGTGTCGGGAGCGGACTCAAGAACTGCCGCAATGTGCACAACAGAACCACGCACGGGCGCAGAAGCATTCAATCCATATAGCAGGACAGTTCACTGCTGATAAGGAATAGCAAGCCATTTCTGACGCCAATCCACCTTCATCGGACTGTGGGCTTGCAACCAATCCATCCCAATGATGATGTCAAAGTTAGAAAGAGGAAAAACCTTGAGATCATTGTAGAATTGACACTGCTGAGCAGACCAGCAAGTATTCAGAATATGAGTGTCACAACAGGCAGAACAGCCATCTGCCACCTTGTCCAAGAGTGAGGGGCTGAATTAGGACTGACCAACCAGAGCCGGAGCTAAAGACAGACTGATGAAGCTGTGCGAACTCCCTGAGGCCTTGTTCGGCAGCCCGGGAATGGTTCCAGAACAGGATTGGAACCTGATGTGGAGTGATTCCATGCGTGTCACAACTTGGCCTAGGTGCCATTCGGTTTAATTCCCATACATAAAAATTATGTCAGTACAGACTTCAAACCAGATCAGGAACATGCAGACACACAAAACTGAACTGTCTAGTATTTGTGCCATGCAAAATTGTGCCGTGCAAAGTCACATATTCAACCCTTTCTTGTACTACTCAAAGCTTAACTAGATGCGCTTCTTTATTGTGTCACGCCGAGCTACTTCAGGTTCTCAAACTCGTTGTAGTCAGTGTCTGACACCGTGGCATTGTATCTAGCCTTTCCAGCAGTTCTGGCCTTGGGAGCCTCCTCCTGCAAAGATAAATCAAGAGCCTCCTCCTCCATTTAGTAAAGTCTCCTGGTCCTCCTTCAGAAAGATCCCAGTCTAGTAACCCATTAATGAGCAGACATAGCATATTATATTTGCAGGATCTGAAATGATTTTGTCCTCAAAACAAACAGAGTTTCTCGTCTTCCATATAGCCTAGCAGATTGCTGAAATACCCAATGTATGAAATTTTGTTCCATGAGGCAGCCAGCACTCACACCAATCCCAACACTGATAGATATTTCTAGGTATGTTGTTTGCATTGATAGAGAATGCTACAATAGACCATACTGCTTTAGCAATGTTGCATTCAAAGAACAGATGACTAACTGATTCATTGCATCCACAAAAAGCACATAAAGGTGAGCCATTCCACTTCCTATGAATCAAGTTATCCTTAGTTAATATAACATTTTTCATAAGAAGCCACATAAAGATTTTTATCTTGTATGGTACCTTGCCTTTCCACAATTTTTTGTGGTAAGGCCCAGCATCACTACTGGTGAGAGCCTTGTACATAGACTTCACAGTGAATTTTCTAGATCCTGTTAGAGTCCAGGTAACAGAGTCGTTATCATTACTAAGGTTTAGATCCTTTAACACCATAAGCAGCTGGTCCCAGTGGTTTTTAAACTCACCGCTCAACCATCTAGTGAAGGATATACTATCCATAGCCAGCTTGGCTTGATACATAGTTATGTCGGGCTATTCACATAATTTGAACAAATCACGAAACACCAGGCATAAAGGTTTATCTTCTAGTCAGGAATCTTTCCAAAAAAGCACACTTTTTCCATTGCCAACTTTAACTTTCCTGCCCTGTGAATATAGGCTCTTTGTTTTCAGCAGGTCATACCACATGGCTGAGTCAGTTTGTTTATGACTCCGATTGCAAAAGTGTTTGCCATTCATGTATTTATGTCTAATGATGGATTGCCACAAACCATTCTCAGTTTCAAGCTTCCACCACCATTTGCATAATAGACTAAGATTCATCTTTCTAATATCTTTGATGCCCAGCTCTCCCTTCTTCTTATGTTTGCATATTCTTGTCCATCTAATTAGATGGTATTTCTTTTTAGTCCCCCCTCCTTGCCAGAAAAACCTTCTTCTCAGCTTATCAAGGCTGTTAATGACGGTCTTGGGTAGGAGATATAGGCACATGTGATACATGGGGGCATTACTCAAACATGAATTAATCATAATAGTTCTTCCTGCAATTGACATGTAGTTTCCTTGCCAGACACTTAGTTTCTTGGCACTTTTCTCATACAAAGGCAGCCAATCACTTTTGTGCAGTCTGCTAGGACTAACTGGGACACCCATGTATTTGATTAGGAAAGTCCCAACTTGACAGTTAAACAAATTAGCATAGCATTCAGCCCAGTTATGGTCATCATTAATTGCCAGAACTTCACTCTTGTGAAAATTGATTTTAAGTCCAGTCATCAGTTCATACAGATAGAGAAGAAGTTTAATATTTCTTGCTTTCATCAAATCATGTTTTAGACAGATGATCGTATCATCTGTGTATTGAAGGACAGCCACACCATTTGGGATTATGTGATCAATTAGTCCACATATTCTCCCATTGACTTGTGCTTTATGAATCATCCTAGTGAGACCATCAGCAACGAAGTTAAAGAGAATGGGAGACAGGGGATCCCCCTGCCTCACTCCTTTGAAACTTTTGATGTATGGCCCAATGAGGTTGTTAAGCTTAACACTAACAGTACCCCCAGAGATTACTTGTTTAATCCAAAGACACCATTTTTCATAAAACCCCCTTGCCTCAAGGCATTTGAAAAGGAAATTCCAGTTCACCTTGTCATAGGCTTTTTGGAAGTCCAACTTAAGGACAATTCTCACTTGTTTTTTGAGTTTTGTTTCATGAAGTACTTCATGTAACACCATAATCCCACTCATTATGTTTCTCCCTTTCATAAAAGCAGTTTGATTATGGTGGATCAGTTTTTCAGCTATTCTTTCTACCCTTATGGTGAGCGTTTTAGTGATCAATTTGTATAAGCAGTTTAGAAGGCATATTGGTCTAAACTGCTAGATTTTTGATGCATCTACCACTTTAGGTAGTAAAGTTATGATTCCATAGTTTAATCTATTGATATCAACTTTGCCTTTGTGAAAATCCTCAAAAAGAAGAATTATATATTTTTTCACAATCTCCCAGCAGACTTGATAAAACTCAATAGGGATTTTGTCAGGGCCAGCAGCCTTGTTAGTTTCCATTTGGAACAAAGCATGTTTGATTTCTGCTTATGAAAAAGTGCAACAAAGGGCTTGGTTTTCCTCATCTGAAACCAACCCAGCATCAATCCAAATATTTTCATCTATAGATATATTATAGTTAGATGTAGGACCAAAAAGGGTCAACATAATATGTTGTGGCATGTTTGAGGAGGTTCTCATTTCCCTCTATTATGTTACCATTATCTTCAAGAGATATGATATTATTCTTCCTCTGCCTTCCATTGGCAATTCTATGGAAATACTCGGTGTTATTATCACCTTTAAGTAGCCACTCTTTGTGACATCTGTTATGCCAATAGGTTTCCTCCTGCTCAAGAAGGGCTAAATTCTCTTTTAAGAGATGAACTTTATGTATTGCCTGATGGACATCCAGACCAACTGACTCTTCAATTTTTTCAAGATCAGCAAGCTCCTCACTAATCTTCTTCCTTTGCTTCCTCAATTCACCCTGTAGGTTGAACCCCCAACCCTTGAAGTATTGTTTAAAAAGCTTCAGTTTTTGCTGAATTTTATCAAGGGTAGTTGGTGCCCTACAAGGTATGTCCCACAACTTCTTTACAATAGGGAAAAAATCAGGATTGGATAACCAGCTGAGTTCAAATTTAAACTCAATGTTTCTGTTGTGTAAGACTTGATTGGTAAAATTATTAGAGGGTTATGATCTGACACCCCTCTAGGGAGTTTCTTTAGACCTATTTGTGGGAACATATCTTCCCGGTCTTTGCTTATCAAGATTCTATCTAGCCTCTCCATAATGGGAGTATCTTGGTTGTTAGACCAAGTAAAGCCCCCCAGCCATTTCCAGATCTTTAAGATCATGAAATTCAACCTATGTGTTGAATAGATTTGAATACCTTTGTACACCATATTGTCTAATTCTCTCCTAGGAGAATCTGATGATATTAAAGTCTCCACCAATGATAAGTGGTTCTGCTGACTTGGAGCAAAATTTGGATAATTCAGCTAAGAAGGACAATTTTTTATTATCATGAGCAGGGTCGTTAACTACAAGCAAATTTCACTTCATTTTATTAGATTTATCCCAGAGATTCATTTGGAGCGTGAATTCACCTTGTTGGAAAGAACCGACATCATACAAGTCAATTCTAACCCCCACAAGAATACCCCCAGATTTTTCAACAGAAGAATTATAGAGCCATAGATAATCTAATTGAGGGTCAAACTTTTTTGTCAATTTTTCCTCACAATGTTTAACCATGGTCTCTTGCAGACCTACAAAATGAAATCCATACTGTGATATCAGCTCTTTGATATAAGTAGCTACTCCTTTCTTCCTCAGACCTCTGTAGTTCCAGATCAATCCTGATATTGACATTTATTTTTTGATTTTAGAGAGGTTACCCTTGGGTCTTTCTCTCTTTTTCTGGGCTAACTCAGGATTTTTCTGATTCTGAGCCCTCCCCTTACTAATGGGAGACAAGATGAGACATTTCCTTTTATTTCTTTTTTTTTCCTGGACTCAACCAGTATAAAATCATCATTCTCAGACTGTTCCTCATGGATCCAGTCTAGATATAAACAGTCATTCTCACTATTAATAATGTCATTAAACTCATCAGTAATCACTTCAGTAATTTTAGAATGTTTTTATACAGGTCATCCCTAGCATTCTCAAGATTCTTAAGTAATTCAAAAGTAGCAAAATCAGATGCATCAATATTAACACCCATGCTGCTAGATATACCTGCAATCTCATCAATAGGAAGAACAGAAAATGAATTAACATTTGTAGGGTTACCTTCAAGGTTCCTCTTCTTGGCCATTTTCTTGTTCTTCTCCATGGTGTTAACATTGGTTGATTCTTTGAGTCTTTCACTCCTCCTCCTCATCTGGTTGTTTGGATCTTGAGTAGTTGCAGGAACTACATTCAGTTCAGCCACTGGAATTTCATTTTCTGGAGTGCTCATGATAATACAGCCTTCACCATCCCCTTTCTTGGTGTTAACAATGGGTATTACAGCTGTAGTTCCTCCTTCCTCTTGGACAATTTCCTGATCTAGGTCCATTTGACCACTGTCCTGAGTGTTAATTATGTTGTCATCTGCTATGAATACTTCAGGTGAGTTGGAAATTTTTAGATCCATGGACTGCTTCACAACTGAACCAGTTGAGACCTTGGTCTCCTTCTCAGGAATGGTAGGCACCTCCTCCTTGGAAGGTTCAAAAGAAAGTATGAACATATCCTTGGGGGCTGGATTCATGATGTTCATCATCCATATTTTTGTAGATGGACCTCTTTCATAATCTTCCTTATCTTGATCTTCCCCAGAGATCCTTCTACTATTTTTAGATACATATTCTTCAACAGAATCTAGGTCATCACAATCGTCAAACTCATGTTCTTGCTCCACTTTCTCAGCCCATGTGTTTTTGTATGCTTTCGTGACATATTTCATAAATGAGAAGTTGCCACCTTGATTACCACTAGTCTTAGGGAGAGCAGACCAAACCATAACTTTCTTCCCATTATCCTTGTACAGAGTCTTCTTCGCTGGTTCTGTATCATTGTTGCGGTTAGCTGTTAGAGTTGAGGATTTGTCATTATCACCTCTAAAGGAATTACCTGGCCCATACTCAGTTTTGCTCTTCTTATTGGAATGCTGATTGTCATTCACAATTAGGTTGGCATCCCTAATCATTTTGTCTCCCTCTTCATTAGAGATCTCCCTTTCAAATTCAAAAGGTGTCTCATGTAATCCCAGAAAGGCCACAACAACTTTGGGAACTTTTGACACATCTCTGCAAGCAATTCTAACTCTGACATAATCATACCTGAACCTTGTTTTCTCATCTACCTCCAAAGCCTTTCCAACTAGCCCTACAACTTGGCCAATGGTTCTGGTAGACCTCTGATCAGTAGGGATTCTCTTAACCCTGAACCAGGCACTTTGTAGGGAGCCTTGAGTGGCCACAGTAGGGGTCCAAGCTGCAATCTCTATTTGGGCTCCATTCCTTAGAGATAGATCCTTGATGTGGCTCCACTGGTTAGGCATAGCAACTGTTGGGAATCTCAACAGGAATTTTGTGTTAGCTATTGGCCTTGCTCTCTATTTCCACATAGTGTTTCGAGTTAGACTGGCAAACTCCTGATCAATTTGCCTAGCATTAGCAGCCCCTCTGGTTACATTAATCATAGTAGTGCTGGCCTTTTCTTTAGTCACTCTTGGATCAACACATTCCTCAATGTATAAGAAACTCTGGCCCTCTACTTGTGTGGCACACAGTTCTGGTCCATAGTTCCATGGTAAACATTTTTTGCAGTCATAGGCAGAATGATTGGGATCTCCACAAATATCACAACCCTACCAGATACTCCCTGCAGCATTATGTCCAAACCCACCACAAACGGTACAAGGATTACTAGAATTCTACATTCCCTGATGCATGCTGTCCAATTGAGGCTTCCTGCGACAGTCTACAGATTCATGGTTGAAAAGACCATAGTAGGAGCATGCCTCTCTGAGCTTAGAGGTGTTAGCACGAGAATCATTGTTCTTGACCATGTTCTGCCTTCTACATTCAGATGTACTATGGTTGAACAGACCACAAATATCACATGGGCTCCTGGGATTCAGACTATTGGCTCTAGAAGATTTGGCATGTTCATGATTGGGACTACCTTGATTAGCCACTTTGCCAGACGCCCCTTCTGATCCAGCTGTCTTGTCGCCCTAGGATTGCTGTTGATCATTAGCAGATTTCTTTTGCTCTGCCCACTTTCCTTCATCTTGGATCTCCTTCATGTTCTGATCCCCCGCTTCACCGCCCTCTGCAGTAGTAAGGTTGTTGTTCTCTTCATTCCTGCGGACCCACTGGTTGTTCCTCGTACCGGTGCATCCAGCCCCTCTTCCTTGACGACCGGCACCGAAACCATCACGGCTCCGGCTGCATCCATCACGCCCTCCGCCATAGTCTTGGCCAAATCCACCACGGCGACCCCCTCCCCTTGGCTGCATTAGGATGGTTGGGGCTGCCTCGACCCTCACCGCCGCGGCGTATGATGTAGAAGAAGAATCACCCCATAGGTGCCCGATGATTTTGGCTAAAGAACTGGAAATCGAGGGGAAGGCGGTGCTAGGGTTCGAGGTGGGTTTCTCCCCAATCTGAGAAGTGGGGAATGAACTGGCCTCCGACTGTGGACACCTTTGGCTACTCTTCTTCACCCCAAACCGCCGTCTTGCGTGCCGCCGCGTGTCGGCCCCAAAGGCGTAGAACCCAGCAGGCCTGGGATGATTCGGCGGTGAGCGGAACCACCGCTCAAAATCCCTAGAATTCCCCTGTTTGGATTCAAACGCACCCATTCCCTCCATATTCAGGTCTCTCCTCCTCTGATAACGAGACCCGCAGAGCCGAATTGGGGCATATCTGATCTTGATTTCTTCTTTACTCAATACGATTCACGAATCATTGCGATTCCGCGGTTTGTTCTTCCTTCTAGTATTTTGATTTTGCACCGATTCCCATAGCGACGGAAACTCCTCCCGCACCTTGATACTAGAAGGAACGGAGGCATGTGAAGCCGTCACCGGGGAAGACAAGGTCAATTTGGCTGGAGGGGGGACTTGTCCCCTACGATCCTCCGCCCGAGAAGGTGAGGAAGCCTTCCCCGATGGACCCCGAACTAGAGGATTAGCAGGATGGAAAAGATGGGATACCAGCGAGGACGGAGACGACATCGGTGCCGGCGCGACCGGGGCGGAATTCGCCGCCCGAGCCACCACCGGAGCCACTAGGGACGCCTCGGTCGCCTGTCCCGTGTCGCCCACGCAAGCCATCCAAGACTCGTCCAACAGAGCTTTGTATATTAGAAATTGATCTATGTCGCAGTCAATTCGATCCTGCACACACTCCTACTCACCCTTCCATACATTGTATTGTCAGGGAGAAACCATGCCTTGCAGTTGCAACTGAGGCTCCCTGAATATCTGCACTAAAAAAATGTGTGAGTGAAGGACTGAAGGCTTCCATTAGTGTGCGACAGAGCATCAGTCCTCAAACCGATGGAAGACGCAAACCAAACGGCCCTCGCAAGATCTGCACTCAAAAAATAGATGATATTCATTTTCCAATTTTCCACAGCGAGAACAAGTTTCATTCACAGATTGAATAATCCTGTGCAGCTTGGAAGCTACGTTTTCGTCTCCGACTCCGACACGGCGACACAAAGCTGCCAAAATTTTTCTTAATTCTCCTGGCGATCCAACGAGTCCGACTCGAATTGGCGGGCGATGAAAACGCGGTCATTTCGCGAGCATTTAATTCCGGCGAACCTGACGAAGAGCAGTCGATTCAGAAGATTTTTTTTCCCGTCTCAAGTTTGCTGATTCTCCGGCGATCCTAACGCGACTCGAATTGCCGAACCATAAGTACGGGGCCTCCATCCTTTTCGATCCCATCCCATCTCCATCCATCCAGCGCTTTCTCTTTCTCAACATCCCTTCGGCAGGCGGCGGCGGCAAAGATTCGCCACCGGCGGTAGCGCCCAGAGCTCGGCTGCTTGCATTGCCGCGGATCATGGCCGCCCTTGCCGCTGCCGTTCGCCCCTTCGCCGGCGGCGTCCCTCGTCGCGCCGCACCTGCACCTTCTGACGCCAGTGAGCGCGCGTCTGGGAAGAAGCGTCCGCGTGTCGGCGTCGCGCCCGCACGAGACACGTCGGGTTGCACGGCCCGTAACGGCAGCAGCTTCGTGACCGCCGCCGGCGAGAAGTCAGCCCAGGAGCTACTGCAGAAGCGCCTGGCGTCCGAGCACGATGCCTTGAGCGGTCTCCCGAAGAAAGCAGAGCTCATATCCCGTCGGGGTGGTGCATGCAACGGCGGCGCACCAACTGCCGGCAAGAAGGAGCGGTTCTTGGCCTCCAACCAGCGACCGAAGCCAATCGAGGAAGATTCCAATGCGCCGTCGGTGAAGAGGATGAAGATTTCAACTCCAGTGGAGCAGAAGCAGATATGTGCGCCGCCGCGGATGTCGCCTGAAGAGACAAGGACGACAAGATCGCCGAGGAGAGCAAAGGCAAGCGAGAGGAAGAGTACGCCGACATCAGTGGTGGCCTGTCCTTCATCATCGAAACCGGCAGCAAGCCGAGGTCACGCAGCAGCGGTGATTCCGACACGAAAGTGGTGCAGAAGAGTACGGAAGCAAGGAAGGTCCAAGACGCTCAGCGTGCTGCGCCCAAGGCTGCCGTCGACATGCGCGCTCTGCTCTACAAGGCCAACCTTCGCCGACAGCAGTTGGAGATGGAGAGGGCGGCGCTGCCGGACCAGAGCATCGACCCGCGGGAGCTGCAGCGTCTCGCCACCTTGGCATCGCAGAGTGTGGCCATCCGAGCCTCATGCGCCAGCTCAGGCTCGTCCTCAAGGTCGACGCGTAGTTAGGGTGCTGCGAGCAGGAGGAGGAGCACACGGTAGCTGTGGATTGTGTTTTTTTGAAAAATCGGCAGCTGTAGATTCTATAGAACATAGAAAGTGATTGGTGTGCTCGGTGGTTATGTTGAACCTGTCTCTGATGTTTGTTTTGTGTCATCTGTCATGTAATGACAATGTAACAATGAATAGAATATTTTCTGTCAGGCAATGTGCTTAAGTACTGAGAATGTCTGTTACTTGTTTCATGACTCAACATGTATAGATTACATTGCATTTCCATGCCATCAGTTGCATTTACAAGGTGTCAATGAAGTTGGATGATTACATTGCATCATGCTTTACTATAGCTCAGTACTTGAAGACATATCAGCATGTGCTCCAACCAATTGAAGGACCAGCAAATTGGCCAATAGCAGACATGCCAAGACTAGAAGGTCCAGAACCCCCAGCTTTTGTGAAAAAAATGCGTGGAAAGCCCAAGACAGTAAGAAGAAGGGAGCAAGGAGAACAACCAAACGGAACCAAGCTCAATAGAGTAGGCATCAAAATGAGGTGCAGATTATGCAACAAATCAGACTACAATGCAAGAAGGTGCCCAAAGAAATCCAGAAGCTCGTAAAAAGGCTAATGGTCACATCAAAAGAGCAAAGACAAGGAAGAGGAATGATGCAGAGTTGGCATCAACTAGTGCGGCAACAAATGAACGAGTTGGTAACAGAAATACAAGAAAGAAGAGGACAACAACATCTGGAAGGATAACCATTTTTTTCTTATGTACTTGTGTTATACATTCATCAAATAAAATGGTCTCACTGATCAGCTTATAAATATGTAGACTGCTGTGGGGACAGGTGGGCATCAGGCAACTCAGAGTGCCCCAACTCCCAGTCAGGATGTTGTCAAAAAAAAAAAAATCCCAGTCAGGCGAGTCACAGTCAGGCATCAGAGTGGCTACACAACCCAGTGAGTCCACAACAACGCGATAGCCAAGGCTGAGGTCCACACGCCGGTCCAATCGACTTGCTCAGCTAATATTTGGTGAAAACTACTAAAGCTACTGGAGTGGCCATCCGAGCCTCATGCGAGCCAGCTCAGGCTCGTCCTCAAGGTCGACGCGTAGCTAGGGTGCTGCGAGCAGAAGCAGGACTGCAGGAGCACGGCAGCTGTGGATTGTGTTTTTTTTTTTTTTTTGAAAGATCGGCAGCTGTAGATTGTAGAACTAGGAAGTGATTGGTGTGCTCGGTTATGTTGGACCTGTATCTGATGGTTTTTTTTTGTGTGTGTGTGTCATATGTCATGTAACGATGTAACAATGAATAGAAAAATCTTGTGTCAGGCAATATAAGTATAATGAGAAATGTCAGTTACTTCTCTCATAATTGAATTTAGGTTGTTTGTTCGTGGGAAAATTTGGATGCAGCAGTAAATATTCAGTCACGCATTGTAAGTATATCGGCAATGTCAGTTACTTGTTTCATAACTGAATATGCGTAGGTTGTTTGTTTGTGGGCAAATTTGGATGCAGCAGTAAAATTGTATGAGCACCGGGGGGATTGCTTTCAATTCACTATAAACTGGTGCTAGAATTACAGAAGAAAGATCGGTTTACAATTATTCACATCAGACTTCACACAGCCAAATAGGGAATTATTCAGATCAGAGATTCACTAGGAAATCTTATAAGCTAACAGACTACTGGCATGCAGCGAACAACAGGTCAACAGCCTTCCATCGAGACTAGTCTTGATTCATATGCCATGAAATGGCTTCAACTATCAATCCGCACGCCATGAAGCTGTCCCTCTGTGCTCTATTCACAAGTTCAGCCAAATAGATCAGCTCGCACTTGAGCATGAGTAACACAAGAATGTCAACAACAGCGAGGAACACTCCTGTCTGCTCAAACCTGGAATACTGTATAACAGGTAGTCGGTTGGCATTATGATAACAATGGTTGTTTTTCAGTCAAATCGGCTTATAAAGTTTATCGTGCTAGCGACGAAAGAAAAATGCAGAGGGCTCCGCCGGGGGCAGCAGAAGGAAGCACAGGGCAGAATGATTTTTGGCCAAAAAAAAAAAAAAAAACTATGGAATGCGAGTGCCCACCGAAAATCAGGCACTTTCTATGGCGCCTCAGTCACAATACACTGGCATTGGGGAAGAATCTGCAGAGACGGGGAATGAAACTTGAAACGAGGTGCTGCATTTGCCCGAGACTAGATGAAGATGGTGGGCACTTGTTCCTGAAATGCAAGGAAGTGAAAAAGGCATGGAGGGAACTGAACCTAAAAGCTGTACACTGTCATCTGGCTGAATGTGCATCAGCTATGGAAATGATGGAACTCGTTCTGAAAATGGAGTCCAAAACGCAACTTACTGTCATCTTGTTGCTTTTGCTCCGGTGGGATGAATGAAACAAGTTCAGAGAGGAGGGGAGAAGAAGATCGGCTTTTGAAGTGGCCTATGTGACGGCTCACTGGCAGACAAGTTTCAGGCTACGGGTGCTCAACCTGTATTGCCAGATTTTCGTCAGAGTTCAAAATGGACCAAACCACAGCAAGGGGACTTCAAAATCTATTCTGATGGGGCTTTCGGCTTTCGACCACAAGATTGGCTCGGGCGGATGGGGCTTCATCCTCCGTGATGGTCAGGGTGCTGTGGTGACTGCGGGTGCAGGTAAAGAGGAGTTCCTACAGAATGCTTTCCAAGCATAATTGCTTGGCTGCCGGGCAGGTCTGAAAGCAGCAGTGCAACTGGGAATACTCAGAGTTGTCTTGGAGACTAACGCCTCTCTTGTGAAAGCGGCCCTGGAGGACGTCCATCGGCTATGTGTGTCCACGTTCATCTAATAAAGTAGCAGATGCCATTGCGGCTTATGGGTGTAAGTGTTTAAATGATATGCCAATCACTTGGGATGATGTACCTCACTTTGTTGAGGATTTGGTGACCAGTGATTCTGCTGAGTAATAAAGATCGCAGTTTCAATAAAAAAAATTTAGTTATGTATTGCAATCAGTACACTTTGTAAGCCTTGTAATACTTCTTTGAGGGGTTGATTTGTTGGTACTCTTATTTGTATGCTTGGAAGTAATGTTTTAACTTTCTTAATGCCATAAGTACTGCGTATGTAATTTTCTCTATTTCTGAGTAGAAAATTTTTGATCCTGACAGGGCTTCGGATGCGAAGTATACTGGAATTTGCCTTGTTGAGTGCTTATTTTCTTCTTCTTGTATCAAAACTACACTGATTGTACTTTCATTTGCTGATACATATAACAGTAAGTCTGCAGTTGGATCAGGCACTGCCAAAGTTGTAGGGTTAGACAGATACTTCTTTATTTATTTGAAGGCTTCTTGCTGTGCTTGACCCTAGCTGAATTTTTTTCCCTTTAGTGCTTGAAATATTGGCTAGCTTCGCTCAGCTGATTTAGATATAAATTTGTTCAGCAAAGCTAATCTTCCTGTTAATTTCTGAATGTTCTTGATGTTTCTTGGCACTTGCATATTAGTATTGCCTTTACCTTCTCTGGGTTCGGATCAATGCCTTTTGCAGATACGATGCATCCCAGAATTTTGCCTGTTTGAACTTCAAATGTGTATTTTTTTGGGTTCAATTTTAGATTTGCTTTTTCTGAGGTTTGAGAAGGTTTCTTGTAAGTCTTCGACATGATCTTCTCTTTTTTTGCTCTTGACTACCAAATCATCGACATACGCAACCAAGTTTCTTAGTATTTGATCTTTGAGGACTGTGGATGTCATTCTGATAAAAGTTGTTCCTGCATTGTGGAGCCTCTCGGCCATTCTTTGAAAATAGTAAGTTCCAAATAGTGTAATGAAACTTGTTGACTCTTCATCTTCTTTTTTCATCTAAATTTTATGGTAGTCTGAATAGCAGTCGAGGAAACTGAGCATTTCACTTCCTCCTGCCTGATCTACCAAAGTGTCTATTCTTGGTAGTGCAAAATTATCTTTTGGGCATGCTTTGTCGAGATCTGTGAAGTTTATACACATTCTCTACTTTTTGTTTTTCTTCTACACCATGACTATGTTTGCAAGCCAAGTTATGAATTGAATTTCTCTTATGACTTTTGCATCTAGCAATCTTTGGACTTCGGCTTTTACAACTTGTGTTCTGTCTTCTGATAACTTTTTGAGTTTTTGCTTTTTCGGTCTGAAGTTTGGATCAATGTTTGTCTTGTGTTCTATGACATCTATGCTTACTCCTCCGAGGTCTTGCACAGACCAGACGAAGATGTCCTTGTTACTTCACAGGACTTGGATTATTTTTTCTTCTTCTTCTTTTGTTAAGTTTGTGCTGATGATAACTTGTCTTTCTATCATCATTGGGTCGAGTGGTACTTTCTTTGTGTCTTCGTAGGGCTTCGCCTTTTCTTGAGTCTTTGCATTTTCAGTTTCGAGCTCGTCCTCTTCTTCTTCTTCCCGTATGATATGGATATTTTTGAAAGCTGGGCTTGCATCTCTTTCTATGTTTCTTGCCTCTGTTTGATCGCCGAAGGCGGTTATGATGCCATTGATTGCTGGTATTTTTATGCATAGGTATGGGTAGCTTACTATTGCTTCAAAGGCATTTAAACTCCCTCTTCTGAAGATTGCGTTTTACTGACTGTGCATTTCAACTACATCGAATGCTATTTGCTCTGTTCTTGCGTTGTTCACTGTTCTAAATGAACTGGCAAGACAATTCTGTCGATGGAGTTTATTTTCTTTCCGTCGAAGCCAACTAATGGATGTTCGGCTCTCCTCAAAGTTTTCCTGTCAATTTTCGTTGCATCTATAGTTGATGTGAATATGATGTCGGCGGAGCTACACCATCTACTAGAATCTTTGAGACTGCCCATCCTTCAATGTTTGCTTCGATTACCATTGCATCCATATGAGGGTAATCTTTTAATTTGAGATCTTGTTCTAAAAATATGATTGGTAGGTGAGACCATCTTGTTTTCTTGAATGGGCCTTTGACTGCGATGGAGTTTACTCTTCTAAAATAGTTTCTTCTTTGTTTTTTGTGTCAAGCTACATGCTGTTTTCTTCGAAGATTATCATAATTCTGCCTTTGCTTGGAATGATTGCATTCCCATTGTTTGTTGATGCTTCGGGGGGTATTGTTGGTGTGTTTAATTTGGTGACTGCTGTTTGCCACTGAATTTTTAGGATGAAAACTTTGCTGTCGACTTTGGCCCCATTGGTTTTGCGGGCACATTGCTAGTGGCTGGCAATTATAGATTGGCGAAGGTGGTGGCAACATGTGCTGAGGATAAGTTATTGGCATGTAATTTATCCCTTGGGGAGCTAGATGATTGACAACTTTTAACTACGAAGTTGCCCTGTTTTCTTCTTGCATTTCTTCAATGTTTTTCTTTACTCTCGGGCACATTTTGGACGTGTGGCCAGCCCCTTTACCGTGTATGATGCAATACATTTCCTCAGACCTCAATATCTTTCTTTTGAAATTTCTACCTTGATTGTTGTAGTTTTTCCTTTGCTGGAAGTTTTCCTTATAACTTCTGTTGTTTTAAAAATTTCTTTGATTGCTTGAGATTGGACCTTGACTGGCGGCTTCGCTCATGTTGTTGATGTGATTTATCCTCTGAAATGGTCTTCGCTCAGCATTTGTCATTCTTGAGTGTTGGAAATTGTTATTTGATCTTGACATGTTTCTTTCTCCGTTTTTTTCTTATATTCTTTTTCTGTAGTCTTCGTCGGAGTCACAGTACTTTCTTATTTCTTGATATAACTTTTTCACTGTGGTTGGTCTTTCCCTTTTGAAGTGGGAAGAAAGTTGGCGTGCCCGCAGTCCTTTGATTGGTGCAATGATGACAACTTCATCTGGTATATTTGGTATTTGAGCTTTTGCTTATACAAATCTTTTGTAATACTAGCTCAGTGGTTCCTTTGGTTGCTGCTTGATGTTGAAAAGATCATCGCTTGTGAGCTCAACTCTTTGTAAGCCTTGAAAATCTAAGAGCAGAGTTGTACGAAGTTGTTCCCAAGATTTGATTGACCTTGGCTTTAGCGAAGAGTACCAATGTTGTACTGGTCCTCTTACTACCATGATGAGCGACTTCGCTAAGGTGTTCGCATCTTCCCCGCTTGATGCAACTGCTGCTTCGAAGCTCATGAGAAATTGTCTTAGGTCGGACATACCATTGTAAGTTTGATGATATTGAATTTAAATCCTGCTGGCCACTTCGCTAGCTGAATGTCGATTGACAGAGGCGACTCTGTGTCAATTGTTGCTATTTGACTTTGGTTCTCTTTACTGTTGGTATTTTTGCTTGCTGTGTTTGGGTCTTGGATTGTGACTTCGCTTTTATTTTCTATCTCTTCGTTGAGCTTTCTTATTTTGGCTTCTGCTTCTGTGATTCTTTGCTTTAGGGACTTTTCCTTTGTCTTCGCTCTTGCTTCTTCTAGTTGTTTTTTCTTGACAGCGAGTTGATCTTCGAGTTCCTTGAGTCTTCTTTCTTCGTCCTGAGTTTCTTCTTCTTGTTGAACACGTCTGGTTTCAGTTTCTGTTGCATCTTCTATAATTGGGTCTTGTACGGCGTTGTGGTCTGCTGGAGCTGTCCTTTTACTGGGTCTTCCCATTTTGGTGGTCGTGAGTGTCTTCGATCACACAAACGGACGGCGCCAGATATTGGGTGATAGAATCACAGAAGTGAACTATGAGGTAAAAACAATATGCGAGTTGCAATTGTATTTCATTCTGTAACAAAAGTTTACACCCCAGGGGGTATTTATAGACCCCCTGGCTTCGCCATAATAGCAAGTCTTACAAAATCGGATACAATGTTCCCTATACATTCAGGTAGAAAAATAACTCAGCAAAGTGGTGAAACACACTTCGTCCTTATCTTTTTGTCTTCATAAACCGCTCCAGACTTAATCATAATTTCTTGACCCAACAATTAGCTTCGCCGATTCACCATGCGAAGCCGTCTTGTCAACTTCACCGGTCTCCAAAAGTCCAGCGAAGTCATCTTTGCCTGAAGCATGTGAGAACACATATGCGAAGTCCAAAATAATTATAGCGAAGTATCCACGTCATCTTCGCCGAATACTGTACTGTTTCAAATATTTATGGTAAAAAGTTTGTTCTCGGCTCCAAAGTTTGAGATGAAAGTTTGTATATCAAAGTTGTTCCCCAATATTTGTACAACTTTTTTCTAAATAAGTTGTCAAACAAAAGCACTGTAATAACATGCACTGCCTTTATGGTACACTAATAAGAAGTAAACATAAAGAAATCCACCTAATAGTTTGGCATTGATATGTATAGCGTCACTCTAGCCTGCATTCTTTGGATTTAGTAGAATCCAAGCCATCTTACTCTTAGTAGAGGTCAATTCAATGCTCTAATAAGCTTGTGAAAAAGCCTAAGTGAAGTTCAGTCTCTTTTTAGTCTGTCTGTTTTCAGTTTTTAAGCAAGTGACCATAGGGCAATGGAAACATCTGATACGGCGTTATAGGCCTTGTAGGTTGCAATATTTGTTTGTCGTTTAATTGACTATTTCTTCAAGTATAATTACCTAATATATATAAAACACAGGCTTCATCTACAAAAACTGAATTTTCTACTGATTACCATGGCATGAATCTTGATCCAGTTGTGTATGACAAAATAGCAATAATATTTTTTTACTAATCTCAGGGGTGGCTTTCTGTTTGGAATAACAACTATTCCCATTTGTATTTGCAGTTGGAACCTAAGAGTATAAAGCTAATAACACTATTGTCCAATATAATATGGATAATATTCTAAAAATAAGAATTATCCCATTATTTAACATAGCAAGGAGTTAGTATAGGTCAACAGAGGAAATATGTAGGAAATAATATAATGATGATATCTTGCTATCGTGCATGCACCACCGATTGACCCTATTTACTCTTAGGAGCTCTAAAATTAATAATTTGTTCCATGAAGAAACCTGAACAGCCTCCAGATGTTCCATCTAAAGTTATTTGCTTTGGATTATTGAAAATGCAAACAAAATGTTTGTGGTCTTTAGCTCTTGAGATCCAAAACAAGCCCAAAAATTCCCACCAGAGTGCAAGTACAAAAGTGAGGGCAGCATGTTGTGATGCTGTTATGCATGTTATTAAGAGCTAAAACACAGAAAGTCAGTGAGGATATCATAGTTGTGTACCTGCAGAGTGGCATTGTTGCCAATGATTTTTGTATAAATGATTTCCATACAAATTATAGTGTCTTGCCAATATCTTTGCATAAGATTTTTCTCTGATGTTACTGCCTTTTGGATATTTATAGCTGAAGTAAATCTGAATAAAATACAGAAGGAAACTAAAAGTATGTTAGTGCTTTAAAATTAATGGATTTTAAAAGCCAAAAATGTGTACTGGTAACTGTAGACTGGGATTTAATCATCGGTGGCCTCTAAATATCAGGTAGAGATGTGATAGCATCTCTAAGTTGCATCTACTTGGGTTACTAAAACTCATGGCCTAATCTCATACTGTGAGGCTTTGTGACTAATCATTGGATTATCTTTCATAATAGTAACCCCATATTATCCAGCCAAACATCAGTTCATTATCAAGAAAAGATTGATTCTGTTATGACAATATTATTTTCTGTTCTTCTAACATGCCAGAATTTATGCCCCTGAAGTTATACTGTATTAAGAATTTTTTTAGAAAGGATGGCAAAAGTTTTGCCGCGATTTCTATTAGACGAATAAAGAAAAGAGAAGGCAAACGCCCCGCCCAATTTTTTGAGGTGAAAACTGGGCGAAAACCATATATACAATTGTGACGGGTACCCTACTCCAACTACACACCTTGGTACCAAGTCAACTCAACTCGCACCACAAAGAGCGCCAACTCAACTCTACTCAACTCCTCGCTTGGTCGGACTGGGACATCGACACAAGCCTCTAATCACTAGAACTCAGTCGGATTGGGTCATCGATACGAGCCTCCACTTTAAACCATTAGGAGCTCCACTACTGACGCAACAAACAACTAAAAGCTAGCAACAGAAACCTATAAACTAAGCAAATAAAACAAGCTAAGCCTACTCCACCACTGGCAACAACCACGAGCACGTTGTCGGAGACGACGAACTAGCATTGCCCGAAAGACATCCCGCCCGAGTCGAATTCCACAACGACGCCTTCAAGAAGGTTACAACACCCAAGCGCCGCCGTCAGCCGTCTATGGCAGGACTGGGTTCTCACCCATGGAGTGTGTTGGGGACGCCACGCCCTCAATAGGGGAACGACACCCACAAGTGTCACCGTCGCCAGGCTTTCGCCCAAACAACCCCAGCACCGATGCCGGACAAGATCTCGGGTCCCCACCAGCCACCAAGACATCGCTGCCGGCCATCCAGAAGAAGCCTTACCAGAGTAGACGCGCCTACCACGTAAGCAGCCGCAAAGCTGCGCTAGGACCCTGCCAGACCCCCTGCCGAACACCAGCCCTCCGCCACCGTGAACGTCCACCAACCGCCCGCCAAAACCGTAACCGCCGCCGGCCACCGCTACCGGCCAAGCTCCGTCCACCTTAGGCACCGTCCCATGCCCCAAAGATCCCGAATCTAGGGCAAGGCCCCAGACCAACACCCCTATAGACGCCAAGGCCACCGTTCTCGCAAGGACCGCCCCGCGACGGCAGCCGAGGTCATGTGGGGAAGAACGGCATAGACGAGGGCCGCCCCCAACGCCAACCTGAACCCAACCGCCACCTCAAGGTAGCCACCGACAAGAAGGAGGGGGAGACGAGCAGCGAGGGAGGGAACTCCGCTGCTGCCCCCTACGCCTGCACGAGCACCCCACCGCGCCGGCGGGACACCACGGCGAAAATACGGCCCCACTGGACCCCGGCACCGCCGGCAGCACCACCACGGCACCGCCGTCCTGCCAGAGCCACGGCCGACCACGCCACCATGGCATCGTCGAAGAAGAACCGCATCACCTCCGTTGAAACGCCGTCCATGCGTAGCAGACGCCGCCCATCCACCATAATCACCGCACCATCATCACCGCAGGGGCACCAGATCTGGTCCCATGGAGGCCGGAACGGCCGCCAGGGAGCCCGGACTAGTGACTGGAGACGCCGCCGTAGTTGATGCGCCCGCCATATCCTCCGGCAAGGAAGACAACGGCAAGCACCAGCCACGAACCCTCTCCTCCGCGCGGTGAACCCCACCTCAACGCCACCACACCTACCACCGCAACGCCACCACACCCACCACTGCAATCCAGACGCCAGTGCAGCCCCCAGGGCTCGCCGCCGGCACCCAGGACGCGCCGCGGGCCACCATGGGGGAAAACTACCGCCGACCGCGGATCCGGCGCAGGGGAGCCGGATCCGGCCATCCCCACACCGGATCCGCGCGTGCACCGCCGAGCGCTGTTCTCGGCCCCCAAACCAGGCAACCGGGGCCGCCGCCGCCGCAGCGCCCTCGAAGGACGGCGCCGGGCAGCAGGGCCCCAACCGCCCGATTCACAGCCTCCTCCGTGCCCACACCACCCACAGAGCTCCACTGCACGCCTCGACGCTCCTCCGCGCACCGTGGAGCACCGCGACCGCCATGCCCATCGTGCACCGCGCCGCACGGAGAGCCACACCATCCAGGGGAAGGACCTCGCCGCCACCATACTGGGAGTCCGCGCGGGCTTCCTAGCGGTCTCCTCCGGCAGCGGCGAGGGGATGGGAGGGAGAGGCGGGGCTGGCGGCGGCTAGGGTTAGCGCCGCCCGTGTCGCCCGAGCGGGAGCAACGCGGGGGCCTGATTCAGTATATATTGTATTAAGAATTTAGTAGTCAAGAAAGTATCATAAAGAAGTATCCTTCGTATTTATAATGTACTTCTCCATGGTACTGAAAGGATTGGGCCTATGTAGTTCAAAGATGTTTGGCATCATCTTATTAATGTCAATATTGATCTGAGTACCTTCAGAGCCTTTGCTGTTCTTTCTCTGGAGTATCAACTAAATGTCTAAATCATTCATCACAAAATTGTGTTTTTTTGCGAACACATCACAAAATTGTTTAATTGTGAAAGGATAATATATTTGAATATAGATAAAAAACGATTATAACCAAAACTATAATGCATCCTTTGTGACATAATCTTGCTATCCTGTTTATAGTGATCCTCTCCATGTTGTTGTTACAGTTTATTGTAAACTTTTTCCAGCTATAGTGCACATTCTTCTTAATTTTTTGAGAACCATGTATGAAAAGATACTATTTTTCTGATTAAAATTCTACACCAGTGTGGAATCAATCTATCAATATTCAGAGCCTAGCACAGATTAACACATCACTTCACTTGCATTTTATAAAACAGGAAAGGGAAGAGGAAACGAAAAGGTCTCTTAGGCATATCGTCGAATACTTGTGTGTAGCCTCCAGGTTGACGCCGACCATGGCATCAGAGATGATGGTGGCCGTGGCCGTGGCCGCACCGGTGACAAAGTTGCCTTCATTAATTTTAATTCTCCGGCGATCCAACGAGTCCGACTCGAATTGGCGGCAAAGAAATAACACGCCAGATGCAGAGCGGTCGATCACAAGCTTCTTTTTCGTCTCCGTCTCCGACTCGACACCAAGTTGCCTCAATTTTCAAAATTCTCCGGCGATCCTTTGAGTTCGACTCGAATTCCCGGGCCGTAAGTATCCTGTATCCTCCTCCATCCTTCTCGATCCCATCCCACCTCCATCCATCCACCGCCTTTTCTTTCTCAGCATCCCTTCGGCAGGCAGCGGCGGCGGCAAAGACTCGCCACCAGCTAGGTAGCGCCCAGAGCTCGTTTGCTTGCATTGCGACTGATCATGGCCGCCCTTGCCACTGCCGTTCGCCCCTTCGCCGGCGGCGTCCCTCGTCGCGCCGCAACTGCCCCTTCCGATGCCAGTGAGCGCGTCTCCGGGAAGAAGCGCCCGCGTCACGGCGTCGCGCCGGCACGAGACTCAGCGGCTTGCCTCACCAAGATTATCAGTAGCCGCAACAGCGTCGTGACCGCCGCCGGCGAGATGTCATCGCCCGAGCTCCTACAGAAGCGCCTGGTGTCCGAGCTCGGTGCCTTGCGCGGTCTCCTGAAGAAAGCAGAGCTTATATCCCAGCGTGGTGCATGCAAGGGCGGCGCACCAACTGCTGGCAAGAAGGAGCGGTTCTTGGCCTCGAAACAGCCAGCGAAGCCAATCGAGGATGATGGAGTGAATGCGCCTTCGGTGAAAAAGAGGAAGATATCAACTCCGGTGGAGCAGAAGCAGAAGCAGATACCGGCGCCGCCGCGGATGTCGCCTGAAGAGAGGAATCAGCTTAAGGGTCGCGTCGCCAAGGAGAGCAAGGATGACAAGGTCGCCGAGGAGGGCAAAGGCAAGAAGGAGGAAGAGGAGTACGCCGACATCTCTATCGGCCTGTGCCTGTCCTGCATCATCGACACCGGCGGCAGCAAGCCGAGCTCAAGCAGCAGCGGTGGTTCAGACACGAGAATGGTGCAGCAGAGTTTCGAAGCAAAGAAGGTCCAAGACGCCCAGCAGCGTGCCACGCCCAAGGCCGTCGACATGCGCGCTCTGCTCTACAGGGCGAACCTTCGCCGACAGCAGTTGGAGATGGAGAGGGCGGAGCTGCCAGACCAGAGCATCGACCCGCGGGAGCTGCAGCGTCTCGCCGTCTTGGCATCGCGGAGTGTGGCCATCCGAGCCTCATGCGCCAGCTCAGGCTCGTCCTCAAGGTCGACGCGGAGGTAGCTCGCCGCGGGGAGCAGAAGCAGGGGCACGTCAGCAGTAGATTGCATTTATATTTTGAAAGTAGATTGTACTATTGTAGAACATAGAAAGTCAAAGTTATGTTGGACCTGTATCTGATGACGTTTTTTTGTGTGTCATCTACCATGTAACGATGTAACAATGAATAGAAAATATTTTGTCAGTTAATGTGCTTAAGTATACTGAGAATGTCAGCTACTTGTTTCATAACTGAATATGCCTGTCAGGTAATTTGCTTATAGGTATACTGAAAATGTCAGCTTCTTGTTTCATAACTGAATATGCGTAGATTGTTTGTTTGTGGGCAAATTTGGAGGCAGCAGTAAGACAGTAAGAGCACAGGGGGAACTGCTTTCAGTTCACTATAAACTGGTGCTAGAATTAGAGAAGAAAGATGTGTTTACACAGCCATACATGATTCACTAGGGAAAATCTTGTCAGTTAACACTGGCATGCAACGAACAACAGGTCAACAACCAATAAGCTTCCATCGAGAATTGTCTTGATTCATATGCCATGAAATGGCTTCGACTATCAATTCACACGCCATGAAGCTGTCCATCTGTGCTCTATTCACAGGTTCAGCCAAATTGATCAGCTCACGCTTGAGCACGAGTAACACAAGACTGTAAACACTCAACAAAAGCAAGGAACGCTCCTGTCCTGTCTGCCCAAAACTGGAATACTGTATAACAGGTAGTTATGTAGCACTGCTGATCGGCTATGCCTGACTACAACAATTGCCGTCCGATGCCAGGGAGAAACACAGGCTACCATAGTTGCTTACTGTAGAAGCCGACAGCAATACATTCACAACGAAACATCTCCACAGACGCAAAACGAACATGAATAAATCATACAAATTCCACTATTAAAGATAGATTCGTGTTTGAAGTTTCATACACTAACACCAGACCTAAGTAGCTTCTAATGAACATTCAGGCAGTAGATGCAAGAGGCAGTTCACGCTCCAGTGTTCCATGAGGTCAGTCCCTGCAGTCCTTGCTGCAAGCTCTGGGAAAACATACAAGGGTTCATCCTATCATGATGCAGTCTTGTCCATCATTCTAACATGGCATCAACTTTCTCCTTTGCAGGTGGCTTTGCATTTTTGGCTTTCTTCCTGCCTGCAGAGTGAGTCACCATGATTACATGCCTCAAGCAATACTATCATTTCCAAAAAGGAAATGATATTAGAATTGATGTGTTACTATTTACAATTTGAACAACAGGATACCCTTTCCCTTTAATCTCTTGATCTGAATTCTTGAGTTTTTCTTCACACTGAACTTCGGTTGAGACTTGCCCTTTGCAGCTTCTGAAGACTCTGTCAATGAAAAATACCAAAGTAAGAAATGGAGTTGCAGTAATCATCAGATAAATATTTAGGAAAGTTAACACAAGGTCCAAAGGGGAAACAAGTTGCTTAGCTAAATACAAGTGGAAATAACATCAAGCAACACACTGAAATAGTATGAAAGAAACAACAGAAAGCAATAGAATTCCCTATAGGTAGGTCGTAAGTGGGTCGACCTAACACTATGGGTATCCAAGTTAGAAGTCTAGGACACAAATATCTGTAGGATAGAACAGCTGAATTTTTTTGTGAACATAAAGAAGTACCACATGGTCACATCCCTGATGAAACAATGTTGGGAACTTGAAAACATTGTGAGCAAGCTAATATATCTGACACAAATGAGAGGCAAATGAAACCAACTTTCAACAAAAATGCAGACCAAAAATTATTGCAGACATTAGATCCTACAAATAGTTCAATTATGAGATTAGATTAGATTGGCAGTTCTCCATCAGTAGTTCATATTAAGCATGTCTCTTAAGTTTATAGCTCTGCCAATTGAAGTAATAGATATACATAAAAATCAAGCATATTTCCTGAAACCCAAGAATCTCCCAATGCATCATCTCCCTTCTCTTTTCTTTGAGAAGATCAAATAGTTCAACCATATGTTTTAACTTTGTTTGCATACTGGCGCAAAGCCTTCGAAAATTTTCAGCAATAAAAGTCAAACTACAATAGGGACTAATAGATATATTAGCATGGGTAGGCTTATTTTTCACTACACTTTAGTGGCCAATAATTGAGCTTCTCTTATTTGATTAGCTTGTCTACAGAATACAGAAGTTACAAAATCAAAGAAGGCTAACTTTTCCTAAAGGGGCATATCTAGAGTACTCTTAGCACAATACACTAAAACGCCTTATTTTCCTGAGCTGCAACAATATACTAAAGTAACTAAATAGAAACCTACATTTTCCAGTCTTTGAATCTACTAGAGGGACAAACTTAATATAAATAGGTGGAGGTAACAGCATGATCAACAGTGCCTCATGTTACCATCAGTCCTGTACTCCTGTAGTCTCAGTGTTAGATATATATACATTAACGCTAAATCAGGTACTCTGCTGGTATAACCAGTATTATGTTACAACAGCATCAGAAAGATTGCAGGGCATCAGAGTTATTGGTGA
>CM041635.1:40781376-40805715 GCA_023333625.1 Bothriochloa decipiens | reverse complement strand
CATGCATCATTAATACGTGTAGCCATATCGAGAGAGTAGAGGGGATCGTGGTGCATAATCTTCGGAAGATGTCGTTCACCATTGAAGTTGAAGTCGTGGATCCATGATGTTGGTGTCGTCCATCTCTGGAGTTGGTGTCCTATGATCCTGACAAGAACTAACCACCATTGCAATAAAGGCAAGCCCCGGAGCATTCGAAGTCTCCTACTTTATTAAGTAATAATTATATATATGTTATATATGTATTGTTGCACTAAGTATAGGAATTTGGTGAAGCTCTTGCTGCATACATCCCTCCTTGTCCAGTAACATATATCTGGGATCCTATTGAGATGCAGAATCATTGTAGATGCTTAGCAATGCTATAAACGGTAGAAGTCGGGCGATTACTTGTCACCTGCGAGATGTAGGAGATACAGGATCACGGTTGGCTATATATTGCTATCGTGAAAGTTAACCATGTGTATGTAAATCGACGGCAAGGCGAAGCGTGTAAGCTACAAGGTCGGTAATGCAAAGCAAACCTGCTCATAGGGCTCACCTAAAACAAGGGTTCAATGAACCCTGAGTACAAAAGTACTCAACAAGACTGACCCGACAAAAAAGAGGGGTGAAGACTCAGGAAATGCAGGCTAGAGGGACAAGGTAAGGCTTGCAAGAGATAAGAATTTTTGCAGAAAAGCTCGGCAGAAAGTAAAGTTGTCTTGCTCTAGCTCAAGATTACCAACCAACTCCATTCATAAACCTTAACCATCATTCAAGTTGTTACTACGATGATGAACAGAGATCGAGCCTTCTTCTCTGAGAAGCAAAGGCGATTCAAATTCGGGACCTAGATCACTGATATACAGGAGACTCTAACTCCTAAGCATACCAGATCACACGATATACCGGGATAACAACCACAACCATATATCAACCACATGATATACAGGAGACTCAAACTCCTAAGCATACCAATATACATGGGACTCTCAGCCCCACAAGTATATCACACCATGTGTGGGTGGCTATCTAGGTCTCGATACACGCAGATCACCATTGAACGGGACTTAGGGCATCAACAGACGAAAACACTACAGAGGGACTCCTTTCCCAATGCAAGTTACCCGTCCGGACTCGATTTATTAACTATCATCATGATTCCATCAAGAAAAAGCCAACCTCATCTTTTTCATTCTTTTTTCTTTTTGAAAACCTACTAATTAAGCAGGGCTAAGCATAACTAAGCATTTTTCAAAAACAGGTAACAAGGAATATGGAAATAAGACAGGTAATGCAATTGGTGGGTTAACACTCGACTCCTAGTACTTAATGCAATATTTCATAACTGAAGCAATAAAACTTTTATAAAATCAAGGAAGGGTTTAAATGCATCCGGGGCTTGTCTTGGTGTTTGGGGACGATCTCGGACTCTGGATCAACACCTGATTCCTGATTCAACTCTTCTTTGGGGTCTGGTTCAACAACGTTTAACTCTTCGTTAACGGAAGCTACACGATAACATGATATGTTTCAACATGATGGAATAGTAAACATGATGCTTGATGAATGCATAACCAGATTAAGGACTTGAGTACAACTTTCCTTTACGATAAAGTTGTAAGCCAACAAAACTTACTAAGTTCATTATGGTTAACTACTTTATTAAAGAAGTTCATTAAACACATGAAATAACGTTGATTAAGCCCTAATGACATGATTAGAATAAGCGCAAACAATTAATTAAAGTGTCAAAGGTCATTAAGGTTAATGACACAAGGTCATCAATCAATCCTAAAGTCAAACAAATCCTATAATGATTAAGCATGATTAAAGGGATTAATTACTTAATTAAAAAGCATAAAATAAAGGCATAAAAGTAAAGTTGTCTAAATGAGCTCAAAATTTTATTTTGAAAAGATCTTGGTCTAATTAGATGGCAAAACAAATTTCAGAAATAAAAACCAATTATTTTATTTATTAAAAATCATTGAAGATGCATTTTTCAATTAAAAGAGCTAATTTTAACTTATGCAAAAAGTACTCAAATTTGACATTTCATATTTTTTCTAGGTAGAGAACATCATAAAGAGCATACACATAAATTTTCAGAATTTTTGGAGCTATACATGAATTACTATGATTTTTCAAAAAAATAGCATTTAAATTATTTTCTGAAAATAGAAAAGGAAAAGGAAAAATCCTTTCCCGACGTTGACCGGCGGCGGCCGGATTTTGACCGGCCAAAACTCGCCGGCGGCGAGGTCTCCGGTAACGGGGTTTGGACCTACACGATCACCTCGACGACGTGAGTAAGATGAGCTAGCTAGCCGGCTAAGCGGAGCAGCAGAGCTACCTCGTCGGCGGCCATGGCGGCACGGCGAGGCGCGGATGCAGCGGCAAAGCCCACCGGAGGCTTCTCTGGCGAGAACGAGCGCACGAGCACACTCAGGACATCAACGCGAACGCGAAGGACTAGAAAATGAAGCTGTTCCGGTCTTCTAACGTAAGAGGCTACGCGCGCGGCGGCGGCGGCAGAGCGGAGCTCCGGCGAGCTCGGTGGCCGGCGGCCACAGCGCAACTCAGGCCAAATGGAGGGCATGGATAGGTACAAGAGCTCACTGCAGTTCTGGTACGCTAGAAGATGAAGGCTCGGAGTGGCTGGAGGTGGAATCTCAGCGGTGGCAGAGATGGCAGCGGCGCGCTCCGGCGACGAGGTCGGCGTCACGGCGGCTCCTGTGCGCCAGCAGGCCGAAAAAGTTACGCATGAGATGGAGGAGATCATGGTGATCATGAAGATATAGAAGATGGAAGAAAATAACCAGCGGTGGCGGCTGTCATCGGCGAACTGGTTCGCGACGGCGCGGTTGCCGTGCACGAGGAAGACGACGACGCACCGGCGACTCCGGTGGCGGGAGCTGGCGCGAGCAAGCTCAATCGAAGCGCAAGATCAAGGCGGAGCTACTGGCAAGAGCAAGCGGGCAACGGTGGAGCAACGATGGCGAATTTTTACGGCAGAGGGAGAACGACGGCGATGGCGAGCAGGAGAAAAGAAAAAAAAGAAAAGGGCCAGTGGCTTGCTCCATTTATACGACGATGGCGACGAGTAGGTAGCCGACACGTCCACGGCGAAGTTTCGCACACGAGGGGGCGAGCTGGTGGCGAAGGCAGGGCGGTATGGCGCCGGTGGCCACGGCGACGCCATGAACAGAGGAGGAGAAGGACGACGATGACGTAAGCATCCACTGTAGGAGGTGATGTCATTTTGAAATTTTATAAATTACTCTAGATTTTACATAAGCATTTGAAAATATCCCAAAATATAATTTGCATAACTTTTCAAGAGCTACATTTTTCATTTAACTAGCATTTTCAAATTCTATCTAGATTTTGAAATATGAATTTAAATTCAAAAGGGAAACAAAACTCTAGAAACAAATATTTGAAATTACTTTTGATTTTTAATAAAACTTGAAAATCTTCAAAACTATGGAATGCTCAACTTTTCAAACCAAACATTTTTCATATACAAAGTTTTTCCAAAATGTGCATAATTTTTGAATCATGGGTTTAAAATCAAAAAGAGGCAAATGCAGGAAAACTGTATTTTTAAAGTCATTTGAAATTTTTTTTGAAAACTTAAAAAACTTTGAATACCAACTTTGTAGCTCCTATAAAGATCTACAAACTATATTTTTAGATTATCTCCAAATTCTATATAGATTTTGAATTGTCAAAAAGAGGGTAAAACAAGCTTTTGAAATAAAGGGTTTTTAAAACTGAATTCAAACTCAATTTGGTTTCTAAATTAATTGATTGGTTATTAGTGATCACAAACATCATCCAAGGACATTTTTAGTCCATGAACCAATAGTGCCCTTTGTTGACCAAGTTGACTTTTGAAAATCATTTTAAAAGACTCCCAATTTGAATTCAAATTTAAAAACCAAATCTAAATCCAAACTTGGAGTTTAATTTTAACTGTTGGACTTGACTTTATACACTATGCCTGACACTAGTGTAAACACAGTTTACACATCAAGGTACACAGGGCATAAATCAAGTATTTGAGGTGTCATTCGAAATTAGGGTTTTATGATTTCATGTAACACAACATTTCAGAAACACAACAACCTATGGAATGTAAACTTGTTTTAATTGATGCACATCAAAAGTGAACTAATCATAAATGTTTTGCAATGCATATGATGACATGACATGTTTTAGTTAATATAACACCAGAGGTGTTACATCCAGCTTTCGGACTACGACCGCCACGGGATTAGCGAATGGAGCATGGTGTCGTTTTGGTCACAAGGTTGTCGAGTTCTGAGAGCTCCAACACGGCCGCACATGTAGCTTCTTGACAGCCCCGCACTGGCGTCTTGTGCCATCCGCGTCTTCAACATCATCTGCGTCTTCGGCATCCAGACAAGCAGCAGCATCGGCGCCTGTGCATCCATGACCCACCCAAGTCATTTCTAAGGGACAGAATGGCGACAGGCTCCTCGGGCCGATGAAGGACACTCCATGAACACGCATCTTGCCATTGACCGTGAACGTATAGGACACGTTATGAAAAAATATAGGCAATAGAAAAAAAAAGTGACAGCTTGGTTTTCCTTACGTTGCAAAGTGTATAATTATTTAACTATAAATATATATTTAGCATAATCTAACAACATTCATAATATCTATGAATAAATCACATTTTTATGAAACTAATAAAACCAATCTGCCATTTTATGATTTTGTTGAATTTTGCAAAAAAAAACTTTATTTTTATAAATATTGAATATCGAACAGTTGAAGTCCTATCCTAATTAGAAAAGAGAACAGAAGAGCAGGAAAAAAAAAGAAATTTTACCGTCTCGGGTGATTGAAGTTTAGTCCTTTACGGACTCTTGCTGGCGAGCGGACACGGAGATTGGGGCGAAAGAAATTAGCGAGCAGACTGAAATTTCTGTAGTTAAGTATATGGGTACAGGAGAAGAAGATCTAGTCATGCAGGTCCACAAAACCTCCGAACTTCTACCTCATCCTCACACGGGGGCACCGTCACCCTGTGATAAACCGGACCAGGACTAAGGATATGTGCTTTGGCCATGAGACGGATAAAGGTTATTTTTTTTAACTACAGTAGGTTTAGAAACCTGAAAATTCGCTCATGTGAAAAGTCGTGTAAAAAGTCTAATCTACTGAAGAGCTCTAGCCATCTAGGCTAGTTTGGATCTTCAAAATTTGCCACACACTAAAAGTTATGCGCATTTGCTGTGGCACACTAAAAGTCGAACACTTTGCTGGAACACACAATCCTTTGATGTCAATTTGCCAGAACACCAAGGCGATTATTTTAATATTTCTAGCGGGCCCTAGAGAGAGAATGAAGGGGAACGGACAATTTTGCCCTTGGCTCAAACATACACACGTAACCAGCGCGACGAGGCACAGACGCGGCGGCGGCAGTCCTGGCCCCCGGCGGCGCCCCCGCCCGCCTGGACGCGGCCCCGGCGGCACGCCCGCCCGCCTGGACGCTGCGGCGACGCGCCCGCCCGCGTGGATCCGGCGACGGCGGTCCCGGCGGCATGCCCGCCCGCCTGGACGTGGCGGCGGCGACTCCGGCGTCGCCCCCCCCCCCCCCCGGGTGCGGGGGGGGCGGCCCCCGCAGCACACCACCCCTCGTGGACCCGGCGGCGGCGGCCCGAGCGGCGCGCCCGCCCACCTGGATGCGGCGGCGGCGGCCCCAGCAGCGCACAAGCCCGCGTGGATCCGGCGGAGGCGGCCCCGGCAGCGCGCCTGCCCGCCGAGCTCCATCAGATCGACGGCGACGACGGCCCCGAGCCTCCACTCGCTGATGACGCCATGGCCCCGCGCCCTCCCCCGAGCAGCGTCGGTGTGCCACAACCCCTTCCCCGTCTGGCGGCTTGGCCCTGCTCCTCCCCTGTCCGGCGACGGCGTGGATCCGCCGCTCCAGTTCAGCGGCAGCATCGATCCGCCCCTTCCCGTGCAGCGGCAGCGCGACCCCAGCCCTCCCCGACGAGCAGCATGCGTGGGAGATGGGCGCACGGGTCCTGGCAGCGGGCGCACGAGCGCGGTGGCCGTGTGCGCGCCAAGGAGCAGCGGCTGGCGGCGCTCGCCCTTCTTCCGACAGTGTGGCACGTCTCCCATCGGCAGAAGCAGGAAGCAAGCCGGCCACCACCAAGCCGGCCCTCTTAGCAGTTGCGTTGGCCTCCCTCCGAGCAGTAGCGATGTTCCCTCTCCTGCACCGGTGGTGGCACCTCTACATCCAAGGGCATAACGGTCAGATTACCATTTTTCTCTCTCCAGGACCCGCTAGAAATATTAAAATAATCGTCTTGGTGTGTTCTGGCAAATTGACATCAAATGATTGTGTGTTCCAGCAAAGTGGTCGACTTTTAGTGTGCCACAGCAAATACGCACCACTTTCGGTGTCCTGTGGCAAATTTTGCCTTTTTTTGAAGGGAGTTTGTCCAGATCTTGCTTACTAGTATCTGTTTATACTCGTTTGTACAGGTGGAGTGATCCGCAGTGTTGGAAAGTATTACAGTGGTTGCGATGGATGCAGTGGCGATGTGTAGGTAAACTCTTTTGGTGCTATATTTCCTGTACTTATTATTTTTCTTAATGTAATTCAGGTATTTTTTTTGCGAAACATAATAAGGTGTGGTAGTTTTTTTCTAAAATAACAAAAACAAAATTTACTAATTGGCTTAATCATCTGTAGTTCTCTAATGATACGGCTGCGTAGCGGAGTTCCGAGGCGAGGACTTGTACCAAACAAGCCTGAGGTGTCAGATCATTGAGTCTTTGACTCTTGACCACTCTGCACACCCTGCTGCTCAGGCAAAACCTTCCACGAGAGTCCTAACCAAAGTAAAGCCCTTGGAAATGCAACAAAGCAGAACGAGACACGATTCCGGTCCAGGAACCTGCAACTGTGCATTGTATCGATGACACCAGCATAACATTTGCACCAAACACGGATACACTCTCGAAGCCAAAACACGCACGCACGCGCACGCGCACGCGCACCACCAACGCATGCTCTCAATTCAAGGGCGCCTTCGTCGACCCCGGCGTCGTCTGCGCCGGCGGGTACGCGAGCCCCCCCGCGGTAGAGCAGCTCGGCCATCTCCCCGTACGCGTGCTGCGTCGGGTGCACGCCGTCCCAGCTCACGTACCGGTCCCGGTCCGTGCACACGGCCGTCCCGGGCGCCCCGCAGACCCTGCCCGCGTCGAAGCCGTACGGCGCGGCGTTGCCTCCAACCCCGCAGCACGCCGTGCGCGTCCTCGCCGGGTCGAACCCGCGGGCGCGCGCCTCGCGTGGCACCCTGGCGTACGCCGCGAAGTAGTCCGCGTACGCGACCACGGCGCGCGGGTGCGCCCGCTGCAGAGTCGCGAAGGCGCCGCGCAGCGCCGCGTTGAACAGCTCCGCGAACGCGTTCAGGACGGCCACGCAGCTGTCCGCGTCGTACGCCGCCGGCTCCGTCACGTTCACCCCGGCGAGGTACACCGGCACGCACCCGATCGGGAAGTTGCCGGCGATCACCACCCGGACCGCGGCCATCTCCAGCAACTCCTGATTAGGTGAGTTTGGGACACGGGAATTGGTGAAAAATGTTCGAAAAATTTGGAACTTAACAGAGAAGCAAGTTTAGTTGTCATGGATGATGGAATTGAGATATGCGTACGTACGTTTGCTGCGTTCGAAATGGATTGCACGACGGGAGGCACAAGCGCCCCGGCGTGTTCTAGAGTTTCCACGATACGGGTGACGTTGCCGAGGCCATATCCGCTGCCATCCGTTGGTCGGCCGGTCTGTTGCTGGAGGAAGGCGTAGTTGAAGTCGTTCCCACCGATCTCCAGCATCACCAGTGAGCTCGCTAGCTTGCTTCGGATCTCATCTGCATATATACATGGATCGGATCACAGGGACCGAAGGATGACGCATGGAAACCGTTATTTCTGGTAATATAAAGGAGCTGATAAATATAATGGCCTGCCTTGACTAGAGTTCGTGGCGGAAGCCACGAAGTCCTCGAACCACTGGAGCTGGACGCCGAGGGAGCTGTTGGTGATGGAGATGGTAACCCCTCTCTCGGCCAGCGTCGCCGTGTCGAGGGCGGTGCCTCCGGCGACCACGAAGTTGACGCCGTGCGTGAAGTCCGCCGACTTGTGTCGAGGTACGGGTTGAGGAGGGGAAGCCCAAGATATTTCGCTGCACACGTATATATAGACGAATTGATTAAAATCACGGTATTATGCTGTCATTGTCACACTCTATTTTTAAGGATAAAAATAGAATGTATAAATAGTCTTATATGCGCCTAGGAACAGTCACACATATAGGATGATAAATTACAAAGAGTATCATCACCCTGTTTATTACATAACAAACCAATACTTACTACAGAGTATTGCGCATAAACAACAAATAACTATAATATCTTTATTGCGAAAGCTCTATACAGGGACACGTCAACTGATGAACATCAAGCCTAGTATTCATCACGATAGCTCTCATTCCAACCTTCATTTGTTACCCATACGGGATTTTCTAAAATTAAAAATAAAGCAAACGTAAGTACATAACCGTACTCAACAAGCATAACATGGGTTAATGAGGCTCAAATAAGCTGACATTGTTTGACTGCATTTAGCTTTTATAAGTTAATCATATTGAGGCATAGCATCAAAGTAGTAAAAATTCCCATATACTCATGATCAAGTTAACATTAACAAGTGTGTAGCAAAAACGACATTAAGATGCACGCATTAATAATTTGAGAACCATTATCTTTATGTAAATGTGTCAAGGCCGTCCTAATTGAAGGGCATGGATAATATATTGATTTAGACTCTGATCAGAGGGGTATACTTTCACTGTGAGTCATGTTTTGTAAACGAGTGAATTTATAACTTTCAAACCACTACAAAACACATAAAGCCTCCTATAGGTTCTCCTAACCAATCAGAGATGCGAAAAAACCGTTGTGTGTAGGAACCCCCTTCCAACATGGCACAATCCTTTCTGGCTATACTCATAAGGACAGAGGCGATCCTATACCCCAACTTTCAGACCACTAACCAGCTAGAAAAGGACCTACAAGTGACTAGAGCCAGAGCCATATAGCTCTCGCAGCTATACGGATTCTCCATAATAAATCACTTACAGACAAGAGTTTATGTTTGTTAAAAGTCATCGTTTTCGTTAATAGCATAACACATATCAAGTTATATGATCATGACCATTAGAGCACTAGCATCATAACTACCCAATGCAACCCAAAAGGTTCAAGGAATCAGGATATCAAAGCTAGTTATAATCTCTAGGTCATCAAACGGACACATGCATATGGATTGTTATTTATAGTGAATAGGTAACAAGGATGATCCATGCTATACTTGTCTTGATTCATAAAGTCCTGTTGATCCTGCTGATCCTCAAGGTAGCCTTGCTCAACAAAATCCTCACCGTCTGAACTCGACATTAACAATCAACACCAGACAATCCAATCGAGCATACATACACGAAGCAAACAAAGAATTATTAGAGGAATAGTATAAAATCTCATCAAAACAAAATAAAAAGTTTATAAAACTATTCTACTCGCTTCTATGATCACACAGACATCAAGTCTACCAAAAACGGAGTTATAACGGCGAAGTTACGAATTTTTAAATATTTCCTATAGACAAATAAATACATTAAATATAGACTAAAAATATAAAGTTTTCATAATACTTCAACAGTAGTACCACTGCGTAGATTATGAAATTATGAATCTAACAGAATTTGAACGGACCAAATCAGAGTTAAAACGTGAAAGATATAAGCCTTTAAAAATAATGGCAAAAAATGTAAATAGATAAAAACGTATTCTGAATCTGAAAAGAAAAATACGTTTTCCAGAGGAGGAAACGTATTCTGAAAGTTGTTACAAGGAAAATACGCTTTTCAGTGGAGAAAACGTATCCTGATGAAACCGCCAAGGGCTCTTAATAAAATCGATCAGAGTTCAGGGGGTTTTTGCAAAACAGCCGGCCGAAAAGGGTATCGGGCGATTAGATCCGTCCAATTCAAAACCGACGGCCAGGATCCGATCGTGGGGTCTCCTAGCGGCGCTCCGGCCGGAGAACAAGACAGACACGGCGGTGGCCATCGTCGGCGACGAGGAAGCTCGCCGGAGATTTCAATCCGGCCGATTCCAGCCACCAAATCGGATGCAACCGGTACCGTTCGAATGAGAAGCTCATGCCGCGCTCACCTGTGGAGAAGATTACGGCCGAGGGCAAACGAGGACGACGTGCGGCTCGGCGCGGCGGACGACGACGAACTGCAATCGACGGTGACTCGGGTTAGGCTGATTTGAACCGAAAGAACAACTTCAAGATGCTCAGCAGGTCAAGGCGAAGCTTTTGAGCTAGCTTACGACGTCAATGGCTCAGCGGTTGCGGCCAATTGCGGTCTTCGACGGAGCTTTGGCGGCGGCTAGGGTTTCGCGTGGCGGCTGGACGAAACAAGGCAAGGCTGCGCTGGCTAGGGTTTCGTGTGGAGTCACGACGCGGATTAAGGCTTAAATAGCCTGGGGCAAGGTGGTGCGACCGGGCGTGGAAGTCCGGCGCGGGTCGGACTCGAGCTCTGACTCAATGTCCCGATCGGAGGTGGACGAAGACAAAGTGGTCCCCACCTGTCAGCCAACGTGAGGGAGCGGCGCAAACGCACGGTGCGTCAGCCTTGCTGGGCCATCGGCCTAGCGGCCCAAGAAGGAGAGGGCGAGCGTGCGCGGAAAACGGAACAGGCCGGGCAGGCTCATCGGGCCGCTCGGGCCGAAATGAAGAAAAGGAGTGAGGAGGGAAAAAATGGTTTTTCATTTATTTGAACCCTTTTCAAATGCAAATTCAAATAGATTTTAAAATCTAAATTCAAATTCAACCATCACAATAAAGAATATGCACCAGCATGAATGCACAAGCATGTTTCTACCATGTTGCAACTTGATTTTCATAAAAACATTAATTGGCCTAATTATTTATTCACAAAAAATCATTTTGACTATTTTTGAAAACCTAGAAAATTTGGGATATTACAATTCTACCCCGAAAATCTCGTCCTCGAGATTGGATGTTGCTTACTCAAACAACTGTGGATAAGTTGCCTTTAGTGCATCCTCAGTTTTCTAAGTTGCCTCAGCCTCTGAGTATCGATTCCACTGCACCTTGCACATTTTGATAACCCAGCTTCGGATAACCTTTTTGGCAGTATCCAAGATCCTTGCTGGAAACTCTTCATACGTGAGATCATCCTTAATAGTAAGTTCCTCCAAAGGCAAACAGGTACACGCAAACACTTCTTAAGTTGAGACACATGGTACACATCATGCACACCAGCTAAACTCTCTAGTAACTCCAACTAATAAGCCACTTCACCACGTCTCTTTAAAACTTTAAAAGGACCAACATACCTTGGTGCTAGTTTCCCTTTCTGGTTAAACCTCTTCACACTTCTCATAGGAGACACCTTCAAGTACACATAATCATCTTCCTTGAATGTCAATTCCCTTCTCCGTGTATCTGCGTAACTCTTCTGGCGAGATTGGGCTACCCTCAAGTTCTCCCTAATCACTGTACCTGTTCTTCTATGGTTCTTAGACCATCTATCCCAAACAATTGACTTTCCCCAGTCTGGTTCCAAAACAATGGTGTCCTGCACTTATGCCCATACAGAGCTTCAAATGGTGTCATCTTGAGACTCTGTTGATAACTATTGTTGTATGACAACTCTGCATAACACAAATTCTTATCCCAACCCATACTGCAATGCACAAGCTCTCAGCATGTCCTCCAAAATCTGATTAATCCTCTCAGTTTGTCCATCAGTTTGTGGGTGATATGCTATACTAAAGTTTAACTTTGTTCCCAAAGAACTATGCATTGCTTCCCAAAAATGAGATGTGAATTGAGTACCTCTATCAGATATGATCTTCTTTGGAACACCATGCAAACACACGATCCTTTCTATGTATAGTGTAGCCAACTGACGTCCAGTATAGGTGGTCTTCACAGGCAAAAAATGAGCTACCTTAGTTAGTCGATCAATTATTACCCAGATAGAATCATAACCCCTCTTAGTACGTGGTAAACCTGTTATAAAGTCCATATCGACCTCTTTCCACTTCCATTCAGGTATCTTCATCGGTTGCAATAAACCAGCTGGTCTTTGATGTTCTGCTTTCACCCGTTGATAAGTATCACATAAAGCAACATACTCTGCTACATCCCTCTTCAAACCAATCTACCAATACTTTTCCTTGAGATCCATGTACATCTTAGTACTTCCTGGATAGATAGAATAAGCTGACTCATGTGCCTCATGCAGAATTGTCTGACGAAGAGCTTTGACCTCCGGAACACATATCCTGTTTCCATACCACAAGGTACCCACTTCATCAATGCGGAATCCAGGTGCTTTCCCTTCTGCTAACTTCTTGGTTATATACTTTAGATCCTCATCCTCCAACTAACCCTTACGAATCTCTTCTTTTAAGGTTGGTGTCACCTCTATCTCCAGGGCATTAGTAACAAGGGTAAGGTTCAAATGAGCAAACTCTACACATAACAAATCAGATTCAGGTGTCGCCCGAAGCTCATTAACATGCTTCTTTCTGCTAAGTGCATCAGCCACGACATTTGCCTTCCCAGAATGGTAGTACATATCAAAATCATAATCATTCAACAGTTCCAACCAACAACGTTGTCTCATGTTTAAGTCAGACTAGGTAAAGATGTACTTCAAACTCTTGAGGTCAGTGAAGATATTAGTCTTATGCCCAATCAGATAGTGTCGCCAAATCTTCAGAGCATGAACCACAACTGCTAGTTCTAGATCATGAGTAGGATAATTAAGCTCATGTTTCCTCAACTGCCTTGAAGCATAAGCAACAACTCTACCTTCTTGCATAAGAACGCACCCCAAACCCAAACGAGATGCATCACAATAGATAGAGAACATCTTGCTTAGATCTGGCAATACCAACGCTGGAGTTGTTGTCAATCTCTTCTTGAATTCTTCAAAACTAGCTTGACACTTGTCGGACCACACAAACTTGGCATTCTTCCCCAGTAAGGCTGTCGTTGGTTTAGCAAGTCTGGAGAATCCTTCAATGAATCTCCTATAATAACCAGCCAATCCAAGAAAACTGTGAACCTCACTAACATTTGTAGGTGGCTTCCAATCCAACACATCTTTCACCTTGCTTGGATCAACTGCGATCCCACCATTAGAAACAACATGGCCAAGGAAAAAGGCTTCCTATAACCAGAATTCACACTTGTTCTTCTTAGCATAAAGTTTGTACTCTCTAAGCTTCTGCAAGACTAACCTCAAATGTTCTGCATGTTCTTCCTTGTTCTTTGAGAATACTAAGATATCATCAATCAAAACCACCACGAACTTATCCAGGTACTCCATAAACACCTTGTTCATCAGGTACATGAAGTAGGCAGGTGCATTGGTCAACCTAAAAGACATAAATGTATACTCATATAACCCATACTTGGTCGTGAATGCCGTCTTTGGTATATCTAAATTCTGAATCTTCAATTGATGATAACCAGAGCACAAATCAATTTTGGAGAACACACAGGCTCCTCTCAACTGATCAAACAAGTCATCAATCCTGGGTAAAGGGTACTTGTTCTTGATGGTAACCTCATTGAGAGAACGATAATCAACGCACATCCGTTGAGTTCCATCTTTCTTATCAACAAAAATTACAGGAGAACCCCAAGGTGACGCAATAGGACAAATAAAACCTTTCTCTTCTAATTCCTTTAACTATTTCTTAAGTTCTTCTAATTTATTAACTCCCATTCTATATGGTCGTTTAGCTATGGGTGCAGTGCCAGGTAATAACTCAATAATAAATTCAATGTCGCGGTCAGGTGGCATACCTGGCAATTCATCAGGGAACACATCCAGGAATTCCTCCACCACCTGGTTCTGAGGATCTGCAATGTCATCAAGCTGGTTCAGGGTAGCTGTAGGTGGTGCTTGCATTCTGACATCAACACTGATTCTATCTTCTTTTGGGGTAGTCAGGTCCACAACCCTCTCCTTACACTTTATCACAGCTTGGTGAGCTTCCATCCAATCCAACCCCAAAATTAAATCAATACCAGATGCATTCAACACTACCGGATTCGCTGAAAAGTCTACCCCCCTTAAGAGGAGTTTAGCTAAGGGGCAGTAGTAAGAAGCTGGTATAGCACCCCCCGGCGAATTTACTACCATTTGGTTCTTCATGGCTACAACTGGTATGCTATGATTTCTAACAAATGCTTTTGAGACAAAGGAATGCGAAGTTTCAGAATCAAAAAGTACAGTAGCAGAGATAGAGTTGATGTTGAACGTACCCAGCATAACCTCGGCTGCTTCTTGAGCCGTCTCAGTGGACACATGGTTCACCCTTCCATGATTAGCATAGGACTTCCGATTACCATTCTGCTGCTGAGGTGTGTGTCGGTTTGATTTCTAGGGGCAGTGGTTAGCATAGTGCCCAGGCTCACCACAATGATAACACAACTGAGGAGTGTTGGGACTACTCTTAAGAGGCATGTTGTTGGGCGTAGTAAGGCACGGAGTTTGATTTCTAGATTGCTACGATGGTCGTTGATTCACCTTCCAGTTTTGCTGGTTCTGACCATGATTCCACCGACTGACTGGTCCTTGATACTTCTGCTTGAAACCTTGGTGGAAGTTAGAACGGAAACGAGAATTGTTTCCAAAGCCATGTCCATTCATCTTCCTTTTCTTGTCCTGTGCCAGGCGTTCATTATCCAGCACAATAGCACTATTCACCAATTCTTCAAAGGTATCATACTTGTTGCCCTTTAGCTGCAACCTGAGTTCATAGTATATGTCGTTCAGGAAATGACGTTGCTTATCAACGTCCCTTATAACTTAATGGGACGTATAGCGAGCCAACTCCTCGAACTTAGCATGATACTCACTCATGGTCATAGAGCCCATCTTGAGATTCCTGAACTCCTCTGCCTTCTGTTCTTTTAACCCTTCAGGGATTTGGCGAGCCAGAAAATCTTCTTTGAACCTCTCCTAGGTAATAGCAGGAGCATTGTTAGGACGTGCAGCTTGGTATGACTCCCACCAGGTTTGAGCAGCCCCCTGGAGTTGCCCCGAAGCATACAACACTTTCTCAGCATCATTGCACTGTATAAGATTCAACTGCTTCTCCACAGCACGCAGCCAGTCTTCAGCATCCAAAGGATTGGTAGTGTGAGTAAACATAGGAGGATGACCTTGCATAAAGTCCCTACATTTATCCCTTAGTGGTTGAACATGTGGTAATCCCCCAGCTTGCATGGCCTGCACAAACTGAGTCATAGTCTGCATCAACTGCATTTGTGCCTCCCTCACTTCCTCATTGGTAATATGTCCATCACCCCGGCCTCTAGCACGGTTACCTCTTCTACCCCAAGCAGCCATCTGTATTCTAACAAAATCAAAGCTTAGAGATATTCAGGATACAAATCACTTATATAATGATAAGGATTACAAAACTAAAAATTTCTGGGCGAGCTCCAATTTCAGTGGTACAGAAAAACTGTCATATCTCGAGATACAGGTATCAAAATAAGACATTCAATACATAGTTGGAAAGGTTAAGAAATTCCCTACAACTTCTGTTCAGACCATATTACCAGATTCTATCATCTAAGCCATCGAATTAACCAAACAACAGAAACTGTTTAGAAATTCTAGACAGCACTGAACATCTGATTGCCATAGCCATAACTTCCAACTTAGAACTAATATCGACATGATTCTTATGGGAATTGTTAGATAAAGAAGTCCAGTTTCTCCTAGAAAAATTTCATAAGCATTCGATAAACCAATTTCGAGATATAACCAAAATATCACAGGTTGGTCAGAAAACAGTAAGGATGAAGACAGGATAAACCAACCCAAACTCATTTTATTCAAACTTTAACCTTAACATCCTTAACTAAGAAACTTGCGGACAAGCCCACAAAGCTCCAGCACTCACACAAAAATCAAAATCATCCATATTACATAATCATAAATCATCAAGCACTCAAAATTCACAAACACTAGAATGACACGACTAAACTTGACTCACGATACTAATAACATGCCTATTACATAAGGGTTTTCAAGATAAGGTCAAAGCTCGTGGTTCAGTCGTTCATAGATCTTTGGTTGTCCGGTCATAGCCCTGAGCCTATCAATTTCTTCTTGCTGTGCTTTAATCTTCTCTGCCTGCTGATCCACCATGCTTACCAAGTGCTGATGCGTGAGCATCATGTCACAAGCAAAGTGTGCCAATTCCCATGACTCAGGTGGCAAATCTTGAGGATTCATCATGACCCATCCATCCTCCATACTGTAGTCAGCGCGGGGCAAATAGCGAAACTCGTCAACACATATGTCCAAAGCGATGACCACAGAGGGCAATCCAGACTGTAAAAGCAGCACCCTCTATGCCATCCTCTTGAGTTGGACTAGGTCCAGGATGCTCATAAATCATCTCTATGTTGTACGAACTCTGCATCACCCCTGGGGAACATATGGCCATATTTGTCTCTCAGTAAGTACCTTCCAATGGATGGGTGTGTTGGAAACAAGTGTACTGCACCGCGGGGTCCCAATCAGCATAATAGTCATGAAGAAGCTTCATAAGTCGCATATGCAATCTGGTGGGACACTCTGGTACGTGAGAGATTTTCACAGTCCATCCCATAGGAGCGTGCGGTCCACCTCCTCCACCAGAACCACCAACAGACGGCGGTGGAGATTGACCACCATCTTGAGCTACTCCCGTCGTCTCACCATCGCTGATGTTGAGAGCCTCCTGCTCCTCTTCTTCTTCCTCAGCAACCTCCATTGGTTCTTCCTCTTCAACTTGAGGTGATGTAGGCACCGGGGTTAGTGATGGCAGAACATCTTTCCTAGACTCCAGGTGGTTGAACAGAGCACGATACGCAGCAGCAGTCATACGGCGGGTATAAGGAGGCATCTATAAGATTTAGACATAGGTTAGAGTGGAGTCAAGATTTTCACAATAGAGTAGGTATAAGAGCACAAAAATTAAGTAAAATAACAAGGTTAAAGTTAAGAAGCATAAAAATAGTGAAGCAAAGGAGACTAAGAGCGACCGTTCTATCTAGGCTTGCATCCTACAGTCAACGCGGCTCCGGTACCAACTTGTCCAACTCCATTTTTAAGGATAAAAATAGAATGCATAAATAGCCTTATATGCGCCCCAGGAACAGTCGCATATATAGGATGACAAATTACAAAGAGTATCATCACCCTGTTTATTACATAACGAACCAATATTTACTACAGAGTATTGCGCATAAACAATAAATAACTATAATATCTTTATTGCGAAAGCTCCACACAGGGACACGTCAACTGGTGAACATCAAGCCTAGTACTCATCACGATAGCTCTCATTCCAACCTTCATTTGTTGCCCATCCGGGATTTTCCAAAATTAAAAATAAAGCAAGTGTAAGTACACGACCGTACTCAACAAGCATAACATGGGTTAATGAGGCTCAAATAAGCTAACACTGTTTGACTGCATTTAGCTTTTATAAGTTAATCATATTGAGGCATAGCATCAAGGTAGTGAAAATTCCCATATACTCATGATCAAGTTAACATTAACAAGTGTGTAGCAATAACGACATTAAGATGCACACATTAACAATTTGAGAACCATTATCTTTATGTAAATGTGTCAAGGCCGCCCTAACCGAAGGGCACGGACAATATATTGATTTAGACTCTGATCAGAGAGGTACACTTTCACTGTGAGTCATGTTTTGTAAATGAGTGAATTTATAACTTTCAAACCACTACAAAACACATAAAGCCTCCTATAGGTTCTCCTAACCAATCAGAGATGCAAAAAAACCGTTGTGTGTAGGAACCCCCTTCCAGCATGGCATAATCCTTCCCGGCTATACTCATAAGGACATAGGCGATCCTATAGCCCAACTTTCAGACCACTAACCAGCTAGAAAAGGGCCTACAAGTGACTAGAGCCAGAGCCATATAGCCCTCGCAGCTGTACGGATTCTCCATGATAAATCACTTATAGACAAGAGTTCATGTTTGTTAAAAGTCATCATTTTCATTGATAGCACAACACACATCAAGTTATATGATGATGACCATTAGAGCACTAGCATCATAACTACCCAATGCAACCCAAAAGGTTCAAGGAATCAGGATATCAAAGCTAGTTATAATCTCTAGGTCAACAAACGGACACATGCATATGGATTGTTATTTATAGTGAATAGGTAACAAGGATGATCCATGCTATACTTGCCTTCATTCATAAAGTCTTGTTGATCCTGCTGATCCTCAAGGTAGCCTTGCTCAACAAAATCATCACCGTCTGAACTCGACATTAACAATCAACATCAGACAATCCAATCGAGCATACATACACGAAGCAAATAAAGAATTATTAGAGGAATAGTACAACAATCTCATCAAAATAGAATAAAAAATTTATAAAACTATTCTACTCGCTTCTACGATCACACAGACGTCAAGTTACCGAAAACGGAGTTATAACGGCGAAGTTATGAATTTTCAAAGATTTCCTATAGACAAATAAATATATTAAATATAGACTAAAAATTATAAAGTTTCTAAAATACTTCAACAGTAGCACCACTGCGTAGATTATGAAATTATGAATCTAACGGAATTTGAACGGACCAAATCGGAGTTAAAACGTGAAAGATATAAGCCTTTAAAAATAATGGCAAAACTATAAATAGATAAAAACGTATTCTGAAACTGAAAAGAAAAATACGTTTTCCAGAGGAGAAAATGTATTCTAGAAGCTGTTATAAGGAAAATACGCTTTCTAGTAGAGAAAACGTATCCTGATGAAACCGCCAAGGGCTCTTAATAAAATCGATCAGAGTTCAGGGGGTTTTTGCAAAACCGTCGGCCGAACGGGTATCGGGCGATTAGATCCGTTCGATTCAAAACCGACGGCCAGGATCCAATCGTGGGGTCTCCTGGCGGCGCTCCGGCCGGAGAACAAGACAGACACGGCGGCAGCCATCGCCGGCAACGAGGACGCTCGCTAGAGATTTCAATCCGGCCGATTCCAACCACCAAATCGGACGCAACCGGTACCGTTCGAACGAGAAGCTCACGCCGCGCTCACTTGTGGAGAAGATGACGGCCGAGGGCAAACGAGGACGGCGTGCGGCTCGGCGTGGCGGACGACGGCAAACTGCAATCGACGGCGACTCGGGTTAGGCCGATTTGAACCGAAAGAACAACTTCAAGATGCTCAGGAGGTCAAGGCGAAGCTTTTGAGCTAGCTTACGATAGCGGTTGCGCCCAATTGCGGACTTCGGCGGAGCTTTGGCAGCGGCTAGGGTTTCGCGTGGCGGCTGGACGAAACAAGGCGAGGCTGCGCTGGCTAGGGTTTCGGGTGGAGTCGCGACGCGGATTAAGGCTTAAATAGCTTGGGGCAAGGTGGTGCGACCGGGCGTAGACGTCCGGCGCGTGTCGAACTCGAGCTCCGACTCGATGTCCCGGTCGGAGGTGGACGAAGACGAAGCGGTCCCCACCTGTCAGCCAACGCGAGGGAGCGGCGCGGACGCGCGGTGCGTCAGCCTTGCTGGGCCATCGGCCTGGCGGCCCAAGAAGGAGAGGGCGAGCGCGCGGAAAACGGAGCAGGCTGAGCAGGCTGATCGGGCCGCTCGGGCCGAAATGAAGAAAAGGAGTGAGGAGGGAAAAAAAATGGTTTTTCATTTATTTGAACCCTTTTGAAATACAAATTTAAATAGATTTTGAACTCCAAATTCAAATTCAACCATCATAACAAAGAATATGCACCAGCATGAATGCACAAGCATGTTTCTACCATGTTGCAACTTCATTTTCATAAAAACATTTATTTGGCCTAATTATTTATTCACCAAAAATTATTTTGACTATTTTTGAAAACCTCAAAAATTTGGGATATTACGGTCATGCAGATGGCTCAGCACGAAAAAGAAAACAAACCGGCGGCGTACCAAGGAAATCGATCATGAGGAATCCGTTGGAGGAGCGGCCGGTCGGGCCGTGCAAGTCAATGGCGTAGGGAAGCTTGCCGACGTAGCGCAGCTGGGCTGCAGGCCGGTGGCGCCTTCGCGGACGAGATTGCCCGTGTCCGTTATCGAGTCCCCGAAGTTGTAGATGGTCGTGATGCCGTCCACCGTCGTCGTCGTCGTCTCCGCCGCCGCCGTGGCTCCACGGTAGCAAGAGGAAGAGGAGGAGCACGCGACGAGGAGGAACAACGCCACTACGAGCATGCGTCGCAAGAGAAGACGAGCCATGGCCACCCTACTTCGTACGTCACAGGCGAGACTCACAACGACACCTGCAGGCAGGTGATCGATCGACTTAAGTAGCCGGGCCCGGCCGGGCGCTAACGTAAGCGACTGTTTAATTCGGCGCCGAGAATATTGGGCGAGAACTTCATTGCCAATTCCTCTAGCTTAACAATAATATCTCGCGCAAGATCCCGTTTACCTTTTGTTTCCTCCCTGAATTCCCGAAATCAATAGGTATTCCGTTTGAGGGGATCAAAGTTACCATGAATGGCAACTGAGCAAGAGTCCTGCCGGCCATCGTTTGTAATGCGATGCACTGCACGCTATAGCACTCGCCTCGATCGCCTGCATTTTTGCGATGCACACTGCACGTACGCTTGAAACGCGCGACTCCATGGACGTATCATCAATCAATTCCTTGATTGCCGGTCGCGTCTCGATCGTCACCCTTGGATTGGGGTACTCGGGTTGTCTGACATATGCTGGGTGTAACAACCCTAAAAATCCGGTCACCAAAAATACGGGCTTTTAAAAATTTTTCTAAAGTTTACCAGTGTATGGTGGATGTCATGTAGGAAACCCGCCAATAGATGCACAAATAGCACCCGACGTTAGCCCGAGCATTGCATATGAATAACCAGAGTTTGATTCGCCTCTTATTCGATTTTATGTGATGATAATAAAATCGAATAACCTTTAATGCATGTATATATATATGCCTGCTACCGACTCCCCGCGCCGGCCCAGCAGCGCGCTCGACCTCCGGCGCACGTGCTCACCCGCTCGCGCACGCGGATGCACGCCGGCCTACCTGCCCGAGCTCGAGGCCTAGCTCGGCCTGCTGCGCTGCCGCCAGCCCGCTCGCTCGCGCGCTCGCCCGACCAGCCTGCCTCGAGCGTCGGCCCAGTCGCGCCACGCACTGCCGCACCCCGTCGATCGCTAGCGCGCGCGCTCGCCCGCCAGCCGACCGCCGGCCCAACAAGGCGGCCCACCAAGGGCCTGCCGCCGAATGCGCCCGCGCCCCTTCCCTTTCTCTCACTGACAAGCGGAGCACACCTGTCAGCTCCTACCTTTTACCACTTCTGGTCGACCGCGCGTCGCGTCCGCCGCACCATTTTTGTGCACCGCGCGCCTCCGCCGTCCGCCCGAGTACGGCCGCGTCCCGCGCCGTCCATCTAACCGCCTGCTTGCACCGCGCTTCACCGAACCCTAACCCAAATCGTGGCCGCGCACAGCCGCCCGATGGGCATCTTCTGCCTCCGCCGTCCATGGCCGTCCGCCGTGCCTATTTAAAGAGGAGCACCCTGGCCTCTAGGGTTTCCCCATCGCCCCGCCGTCTTTGTGGAGACCCACCGCCAGAACAGTCGAGCGAGAGAGAGATAGAGAAGGAGGGAGGAGCAGGAAGGGGGCGGAGCTAGAGCGCTGCTGCCACCTCCGCCGTTCGCATCCGCGCGCCGGAGAAGCCCGACGGACCCGCTCGGCCTCGACTTACCCCTCCGACGCTACGGCACTGCTACTCCCCCACCAGGCCGTTGCGTCGACCTTAGCCGCGAGCCACCGGGACAGCCCCGCGCAGGTAAGCTGCCATACCCCATCCGTGGCCGCCACCAGTACATCGTCGACGTTCTTGCTCCCCTTGACCCTGTTTCTTTCCTTAATCGCGACCAATAGCTTCGCCGTAGTCTAGAGCACGTTTTTGACAACCTCTAGGAGCCGGCACGGGCCACAGTGGAGCCACGCACTTTTGCAGCTCCGGCCTCCCCGGACTCTGGCCGCCGGAGCGTCCGCCGTGGCCACCGAGCCGCGCACGCCCCGCCGTGCCTCGACTAGCCCCGGTAGCTAGCTCATGGAGATCCCAGCTTCTCCAATCGAAGGGCAAGAAGGAAGATGGAGACCAACGCCCGGCTTCGTCGGCAAATTTGGCCTCGCCGTCGCCAGACGCCGCTGCCGCGCCTCGCTGACCACCACCGGCTTAAGGGTCGATTTCCCCGAGTTAGAGCACCTAGCCGACCAGCCACGTAGCTCAGCTAATGCTCCGACATTCGTCGAGGGTCCGCCCGACGAAGTCGAGGGTCCGACCGACGAAGTCGAGGGTCCGCCCGACATTCGTCGAGGGTCCACCCGACAAGTCGAGGGTCCGCCCGACATTCGTCGAGGGTCCGCCCGACGAAGTCGAGGGTTCACCCGACGAGTCTAGGGTCCGACCGACGGAGTCGAGGGCCTGGCTCTAATCGAGGTCCTGCCCGACTCGAGGACCCGGCTCGAGGCCAGAGGGTCAAGTCTCGAGGGGCGCACTATTCTCGAGGGCTGCCCCTTTCGTGCGAACAAGTCCGTCTTCGAGGGCATGCCCGTTCGCCGGGCGACGCTTCGTTCTCGAGGCCAGTCCGTTCGCCGGGCGAGGTTTCGTTCTCGAGACCAGTCCGTTCGCCCGAGCGAGCTCCGTCCTCGAGGGGTCGCCCGGACCGCCCCTCGAGTGTACAGTGGCCGACCCGACCTGGCCCAGAACCAGCCCTATCTAGACCTCCGAGGCCCGGTCGAGACCTGTCAACGTTGACCGTTGACCTGGCCCCACCTGTCAGTGACCAGATCCGTGGTCCCCACCTATCAGCCACTAACTGGACCGTCGACACTGACGTCAGCATAACGTCAGCATGACATCATCTAGCCCAGACCCGCATCAGTGCTGACGTCATCTCGGCCCCGGCTGTACTGTTCCTGCGCGCCACGTGGCCCAATCAGGAGTTGCCACGTGTCAGCACCAGGTTAATCTGCCCTTTTTCTTTTTCCGAAAATAGAATAAACTTCGGAAATTCATAACTTCTTCATACGAACTCCGAAAAATATGAACCAAATGTCCAAATTTTCATAAAAATAAGCTCTACGTCATAGGCTTGTGTATGAGTGCATTTGGAGTTATTGAATTTTATTGCTTCTTTGTGTTGACTCTATAGGAGCCGCTAACGCGGCTATTATGTCTCGTTTCAGAGGAGGATCAGCTTGAGGAGGACGACTACGAGTACGAGGAGGAGCTCGGTGACGACTTCACAGGTGCCACACCCCACCCAGCCTCGTAGATCCTATTACGCATGGCATAATATCTAGATGCTAGTGCTTTAATTATGAATATCACCTGATGATAGGTTGCATGGTAGAACTGCCTGATGAGCCTTTACCTTGTCGCAACCTTACTCCTGCACACCTGCTGATAGGCTAGACGCTTGCTTATTTCTCTTATGATGCTTTACTTCTACTACGCTTATATCTGTGTGATGATGATGCGTGGTGGAGAGTATGGTCATATGGTTAAGGCACGTGGTGCCACTTTACTCGGGGAGAGTGCTGCGTGTGTCTTGGGTGTGTGGTGAGGGTTGAGTCGATCGGACAGGATTCTACGACGAGCCATGTGGGCGAGTCTTGCCGGGGAATGTGTTCTGGGCATTCCCGTGTGAGGTGCTTGTGGCGGACACATTGTGATGCATAAGGAGATCCCGGGGGTGAGAACCTTCGTGGAGCGAAGCCCCGGGAAGGAGGTGCTGTTGTAGCACGGACTGTTGTAGTCCCAAAAGAGAAGATAATCCTGTCTGATCGCCCCTAGGACCTGATATCTCTTGAGGACCGGAACCTTGGGACTTACGTGCTCACCACTCGCTCTTGAATGGGCGGGAGACGGATGTCTGACTAGCTAGGACGGTGCCACTACTACTAGGTTGTTAGCAGAAAGTGTCGGGAGGTACGGGCGTGGAGACCCACACCCTCCTTAGACAGCATAGTGACCACGGGGGCCCAGTACTATGTCTCACAGTCTCAGTGTGCCGGTGGTACCTATCCGGGATGTCCCAGTACTGAGTGGTAGGGTGGCATCGCACCGGTTAGAAAGCAGCCGAAATCAGCTTAGGCGGGGCACCGCCGATGATAGTGATCTTGTGGTTAC
>CM041635.1:40757007-40781276 GCA_023333625.1 Bothriochloa decipiens | reverse complement strand
GTAACCACAAGATCACTATCATCGGCGGTGCCCCGCCTAAGCTGATTCCGGCTGCTTTCTAACCGGTGCGATGCCACCCTACCACTCAGTACTGGGACATCCCGGATAGGTACCACCGGCACACTGAGACTGTGAGACATAGTACCGGGCCCCCGTGGTCACTATGCTGTCTAAGGAGGGTGTGGGTCTCCATGCCCGTACCTCCCGACACTTTCTGCTAACAACCTAGTAGTAGTGGCACCGTCCTAGCTAGTCAGACATCCGTCTCCCGCCCATTCAAGAGCGAGTGGTGAGCATGTAAGTCCCAAGGTTCCGGTCCTCAAGAGATATCAGGTCCTAGGGGGGATCAGACAGGATTATCTTCTCTTTTGGGACTATAACAGTCCGTGCTACAACAGCACCTCCTTCCTGGGGCTTCGCTCCACGAAGGTTCTCACCCCCGGGATCTCCTTATGCATCACAATGTGCCCGCCACAAGCACCTCACACGGGAATGCCCAGAACACATTTCCCGGCAAGACTCGCCCACATGGCACGTCGTAGAATCCTGTCCGATCGACTCAACCCTCACCACACACCCAAGACGCACGCAGCACTCTCCCCGAGTAAAGTGGCACCACGTGCCTTAACCATATGACCATACTCTCCACCACGCATCATCATCACACAGATATAAGCGTAGTAAAAGTAAAGCATCGTAAGAGAAATAAGCAAGCGTCTAGCCTATCAGCAGGTGTGCAGGAGTAAGGTTGCGACAAGGTAAAGGCTCATTAGGCAGTTCTACCATGCAACCTATCATCAGGCAGCTCCTCCTCGTACTCGTAGTCGTCCTCCTCAAGCTGATCCTCCTCTGAAACGAGACATAATAGCCGCGTTAGCGGCTCCTATAGAGTCAACACAAAGAAGCAATAAAATTCAATAACTCCAAATGCACTCATACACAAGCCTATGACGTAGAGCTTATTTTTATGAAAATTTGAACATTTGGTTCATATTTTTCGGAGTTCGTATGAAGAAGTTATGAATTTCCGAAGTTTATTCTATTTTGGGAAAAAGAAAAAGGGCAGATTAACCTGGTGCTGACACGTGGCAACTCCTGATTGGGCCACGTGGCGCGCAGGAACAGTACAGCCGGGGCCGAGATGACGTCAGCACTGATGCGGGTCTGGGCTAGATGACGTTATGCTGACGTCAGTGTCGACGGTCCAGTTAGTGGCTGATAGGTGGGGACCACGGATCTGGTCACTGACAGGTGGGGCCAGGTCAACGGTCAACGTTGACAGGTCTCGACCGGGCCTCGGAGGTCTGGACAGGGCTGGTTCTGGGCCAGGTCGGGTCGGCCACTGTACACTCGAGGGGCGGTCCGGGCGACCCCTCGAGGACGGAGCTCGCTCGGGCGAACGGACTGGCCTCGAGAACGAAACCTCGCCCGGCGAACGGACTGGCCTCGAGAACGAAGCCTCGCCCGGCGAACGGGCATGCCCTCGAAGACGGACTTGTTCGCACGAAAGGGGCAGCCCTCGAGAATAGTGCGCCCCTCGAGACTTGACCCTCTGGCCTCGAGCCGGGTCCTCGAGTCGGGCAGGACCTCGATTAGAGCCAGGCCCTCGACTCCGTCGGTCGGACCCTCGACTCCATTGGTCGGACCCTCGACTCGTCGGGTGAACCCTCGACTCCATCGGGCGGACCCTCGACTTCGTCGGGCGGACCCTCGACGAATGTCGGGCGGACCCTCGACTTGTCGGGTGGACCCTCGACGAATGTCGGGCGGACCCTCGACTTCGTTGGTCGGACCCTCGACTTCGTCGGGCGGACCCTCGACGAATGTCGGAGCATTAGCTGAGCTACGTGGCTGGTCGGCTAGGTGCTCTAACTCGGGGAAATCGACCCTCAAGCCGGTGGCGGTCAGCGAGGCGCGGTAGCGGCGTCTGGCGACGGCGAGGCCAAATTTACCGGCAAAGCCGGGCGTTGGTCTCCATCTTCCTTCTTGCCCTTCGATTGGAGAAGCTGGGATCTCCATGAGCTAGCTACCGGGGCTAGTCGAGGCACGGCGGGGCGTGCGCGGCTCGGTGGCCACGGCGGACGCTCCGGCGGCCAGAGTCCGGGGAGGCCGGAGCTGCAAAAGTGCGTGGCTCCACTGTGGCCCGTGCCGGCTCCTAGAGGTTGCCAAAAACATGCTCTAGACTACGGCGAAGCTATTGGTCGCGGTTAAGGAAAAAAACAGGGTCAAGGGGAGCAAGAACGTCGACGATGTACTGGTGGCGGCCACGGATGGGGTATGGCAGCTTACCTGCGCGGGGCTGTCCCGGTGGCTCGCGGCTAAGGTTGACACAACAGCCTGGTGGGGGAGTAGCAGTGCCGTAGCGTCGGAGGGGTAAGTCGAGGCCGAGCGGGTCCGTCGGGCTTCTCCGGCGCGCGGATGCGGACGGCGGAGGTGGCAGCAGCGCTCTAGCTCCGCCCCCTTCCTGCTCCTCCCTCCTTCTCTATCTCTCTCTTGCTCGACTGTTCTGGCGGCGGGTCTCCACAAAGACGGCGGGGCGATGGGGAAACCCTAGAGGCCAGGGTGCTCCTCTTTAAATAGGCACGGCGGACAGCCATGGACGGCGGAGGCAGAAGATGCCCATCGGGCGGCTGTGCGCGGCCACGATTAGGGTTAGGGTTCGGTGAAGCGCGGTGCAAGCAGGCGGTTAGATGGACGGCGCGGGACGCAGCCGTACTCAGGCGGACGGCGGAGGCGCGCGGTGCACAAAAATGGTGCGGCGGACACGACGCGCGGTCGACCAGAAGTGGTAAAAGGTAGGAGCTGACAGGTGTGCTCCGCTTGTCAGTGAGAGAAAGGGAAGGGGCGCGGGCGCATTCGGCGGCAGGCCCTTGGTGGGCCGCCTTGTTGGGCCGGCGGTCGGCTGGCGGGCGAGCGCGCGCGCTAGCGATCGACGGGGCGCGGCAGCGCTTGGCGCGACTGGGCCGACGCTCGAGGCAGGCTGGTCGGGCGAGCGCGCGAGCGAGCGGGCAGGCGGCAGCGCAGCAGGCCGAGCTGGGCCTCGAGCTCGGGCAGGCAGGCCGGCGTGCATGTGCTGCGCGCGCGGGCGAGCACGTGCGCCAGAGGTCGAGCGCGCTGCTGGGCCGGCGCGGGGAGTCGGTAGCAGGCATATATATATACATGCATTAAAGGTTATTCGATTTTATTATCATCACATAAAATCGAATAAGAGGCGAATCAAACTCTGGTTATTCATATGCAATGCTCGGGCTAACGTCGGGTGCTATTTGTGCATCTATTGGCGGGTTTCCTACATGACATCCACCATACACTGGTAAACTTTAGAAAAATTTTTAAAAGCCCGTATTTTTGGTGACCGGATTTTTAGGGTTGTTACACCCAGCATATGTCAGACAACCCGAGTACCCCAATCCAAGGGTGACGATCGAGACGCGACCGGCAATCAAGGAATTGATTGATGATACGTCCATGGAGTCGCGCGTTTCAAGCGTACGTGCAGTGTGCATCGCAAAAATGCAGGCGATCGAGGCGAGTGCTATAGCGTGCAGTGCATCGCATTACAAACGATGGCCGGCAGGACTCTTGCTCAGTTGCCATTCATGGTAACTTTGATCCCCTCAAACGGAATACCTATTGATTTCGGGAATTCAGGGAGGAAACAAAAGGTAAACGGGATCTTGCGCGAGATATTATTGTTAAGCTAGAGGAATTGGCAATGAAGTTCTCGCCCAATATTCTCGGCGCCGAATTAAACAGTCGCTTACGTTAGCGCCCGGCCGGGCCCGGCTACTTAAGTCGATCGATCACCTGCCTGCAGGTGTCGTTGTGAGTCTCGCCTGTGACGTACGAAGTAGGGTGGCCATGGCTCGTCTTCTCTTGCGACGCATGCTCGTAGTGGCGTTGTTCCTCCTCGTCGCGTGCTCCTCCTCTTCCTCTTGCTACCGTGGAGCCACGGCGGCGGCGGAGACGACGACGACGACGGTGGACGGCATCACGACCATCTACAACTTCGGGGACTCGATAACGGACACGGGCAATCTCGTCCGCGAAGGCGCCACCGGCCTGCAGCCCAGCTGCGCTACGTCGGCAAGCTTCCCTACGCCATTGACTTGCACGGCCCGACCGGCCGCTCCTCCAACGGATTCCTCATGATCGATTTCCTTGGTACGCCGCCGGTTTGTTTTCTTTTTCGTGCTGAGCCATCTGCATGACCGTAATATCCCAAATTTTTGAGGTTTTCAAAAATAGTCAAAATAATTTTTGGTGAATAAATAATTAGGCCAAATAAATGTTTTTATGAAAATGAAGTTGCAACATGGTAGAAACATGCTTGTGCATTCATGCTGGTGCATATTCTTTGTTATGATGGTTGAATTTGAATTTGGAGTTCAAAATCTATTTAAATTTGTATTTCAAAAGGGTTCAAATAAATGAAAAACCATTTTTTTCCCTCCTCACTCCTTTTCTTCATTTCGGCCCGAGCGGCCCGATCAGCCTGCTCAGCCTGCTCCGTTTTCCGCGCGCTCGCCCTCTCCTTCTTGGGCCGCCAGGCCGATGGCCCAGCAAGGCTGACGCACCGCGCGTCCGCGCCGCTCCCTCGCGTTGGCTGACAGGTGGGGACCGCTTCGTCTTCGTCCACCTCCGACCGGGACATCGAGTCGGAGCTCGAGTTCGACACGCGCCGGACGTCTACGCCCGGTCGCACCACCTTGCCCCAAGCTATTTAAGCCTTAATCCGCGTCGCGACTCCACCCGAAACCCTAGCCAGCGCAGCCTCGCCTTGTTTCGTCCAGCCGCCACGCGAAACCCTAGCCGCTGCCAAAGCTCCGCCGAAGTCCGCAATTGGGCGCAACCGCTATCGTAAGCTAGCTCAAAAGCTTCGCCTTGACCTCCTGAGCATCTTGAAGTTGTTCTTTCGGTTCAAATCGGCCTAACCCGAGTCGCCGTCGATTGCAGTTTGCCGTCGTCCGCCACGCCGAGCCGCACGCCGTCCTCGTTTGCCCTCGGCCGTCATCTTCTCCACAAGTGAGCGCGGCGTGAGCTTCTCGTTCGAACGGTACCGGTTGCGTCCGATTTGGTGGTTGGAATCGGCCGGATTGAAATCTCTAGCGAGCTTCCTCGTTGCCGGCGATGGCTGCCGCCGTGTCTGTCTTGTTCTCCGGCCGGAGCGCCGCCAGGAGACCCCACGATTGGATCCTGGCCGTCGGTTTTGAATCGAACGGATCTAATCGCCCGATACCCGTTCGGCCGACGGTTTTGCAAAAACCCCCTGAACTCTGATCGATTTTATTAAGAGCCCTTGGCGGTTTCATCAGGATACGTTTTCTCTACTAGAAAGCGTATTTTCCTTATAACAGCTTCTAGAATACATTTTCTCCTCTGGAAAACGTATTTTTCTTTTCAGTTTCAGAATACGTTTTTATCTATTTATAGTTTTGCCATTATTTTTAAAGGCTTATATCTTTCACGTTTTAACTCCGATTTGGTCCGTTCAAATTCCGTTAGATTCATAATTTCATAATCTACGCAGTGGTGCTACTGTTGAAGTATTTTAGAAACTTTATAATTTTTAGTCTATATTTAATATATTTATTTGTCTATAGGAAATCTTTGAAAATTCATAACTTCGCCGTTATAACTCCGTTTTCGGTAACTTGACGTCTGTGTGATCGTAGAAGCGAGTAGAATAGTTTTATAAATTTTTTATTCTATTTTGATGAGATTGTTGTACTATTCCTCTAATAATTCTTTATTTGCTTCGTGTATGTATGCTCGATTGGATTGTCTGATGTTGATTGTTAATGTCGAGTTCAGACGGTGATGATTTTGTTGAGCAAGGCTACCTTGAGGATCAGCAGGATCAACAAGACTTTATGAATGAAGGCAAGTATAGCATGGATCATCCTTGTTACCTATTCACTATAAATAACAATCCATATGCATGTGTCCGTTTGTTGACCTAGAGATTATAACTAGCTTTGATATCCTGATTCCTTGAACCTTTTGGGTTGCATTGGGTAGTTATGATGCTAGTGCTCTAATGGTCATCATCATATAACTTGATGTGTGTTGTGCTATCAATGAAAATGATGACTTTTAACAAACATGAACTCTTGTCTATAAGTGATTTATCATGGAGAATCCGTACAGCTGCGAGGGCTATATGGCTCTGGCTCTAGTCACTTGTAGGCCCTTTTCTAGCTGGTTAGTGGTCTGAAAGTTGGGCTATAGGATCGCCTATGTCCTTATGAGTATAGCCGGGAAGGATTATGCCATGCTGGAAGGGGGTTCCTACACACAACGGTTTTTTTGCATCTCTGATTGGTTAGGAGAACCTATAGGAGGCTTTATGTGTTTTGTAGTGGTTTGAAAGTTATAAATTCACTCATTTACAAAACATGACTCACAGTGAAAGTGTACCTCTCTGATCAGAGTCTAAATCAATATATTGTCCGTGCCCTTCGGTTAGGGCGGCCTTGACACATTTACATAAAGATAATGGTTCTCAAATTGTTAATGTGTGCATCTTAATGTCGTTATTGCTACACACTTGTTAATGTTAACTTGATCATGAGTATATGGGAATTTTCACTACCTTGATGCTATGCCTCAATATGATTAACTTATAAAAGCTAAATGCAGTCAAACAGTGTTAGCTTATTTGAGCCTCATTAACCCATGTTATGCTTGTTGAGTACGGTCGTGTACTTACACTTGCTTTATTTTTAATTTTGGAAAATCCCGGATGGGCAACAAATGAAGGTTGGAATGAGAGCTATCGTGATGAGTACTAGGCTTGATGTTCACCAGTTGACGTGTCCCTGTGTGGAGCTTTCGCAATAAAGATATTATAGTTATTTATTGTTTATGCGCAATACTCTGTAGTAAATATTGGTTCGTTATGTAATAAACAGGGTGATGATACTCTTTGTAATTTGTCATCCTATATATGCGACTGTTCCTGGGGCGCATATAAGGCTATTTATGCATTCTATTTTTATCCTTAAAAATGGAGTTGGACAAGTTGGTACCGGAGCCGCGTTGACTGTAGGATGCAAGCCTAGATAGAACGGTCGCTCTTAGTCTCCTTTGCTTCACTATTTTTATGCTTCTTAACTTTAACCTTGTTATTTTACTTAATTTTTGTGCTCTTATACCTACTCTATTGTGAAAATCTTGACTCCACTCTAACCTATGTCTAAATCTTATAGATGCCTCCTTATACCCGCCGTATGACTGCTGCTGCGTATCGTGCTCTGTTCAACCACCTGGAGTCTAGGAAAGATGTTCTGCCATCACTAACCCCGGTGCCTACATCACCTCAAGTTGAAGAGGAAGAACCAATGGAGGTTGCTGAGGAAGAAGAAGAGGAGCAGGAGGCTCTCAACATCAGCGATGGTGAGACGACGGGAGTAGCTCAAGATGGTGGTCAATCTCCACCGCCGTCTGTTGGTGGTTCTGGTGGAGGAGGTGGACCGCACGCTCCTATGGGATGGACTGTGAAAATCTCTCACGTACCAGAGTGTCCCACCAGATTGCATATGCGACTTATGAAGCTTCTTCATGACTATTATGCTGATTGGGACCCCGCGGTGCAGTACACTTGTTTCCAACACACCCATCCATTGGAAGGTACTTACTGAGAGACAAATATGGCCATATGTTCCCCAGGGGTGATGCAGAGTTCGTACAACATAGAGATGATTTATGAGCATCCTGGACCTAGTCCAACTCAAGAGGATGGCATAGAGGGTGCTGCTTTTACAGTCTGGATTGCCCTCTGTGGTCATCGCTTTGGACATATGTGTTGACGAGTTTCGCTATTTGCCCCGCGCTGACTACAGTATGGAGGATGGATGGGTCATGATGAATCCTCAAGATTTGCCACCTGAGTCATGGGAATTGGCACACTTTGCTTGTGACATGATGCTCACGCATCAGCACTTGGTAAGCATGGTGGATCAGCAGGCAGAGAAGATTAAAGCACAGCAAGAAGAAATTGATAGGCTCAGGGCTATGACCGGACAACCAAAGATCTATGAACGACTGAACCACGAGCTTTGACCTTATCTTGAAAACCCTTATGTAATAGGCATGTTATTAGTATCGTGAGTCAAGTTTAGTCGTGTCATTCTAGTGTTTGTGAATTTTGAGTGCTTGATGATTTATGATTATGTAATATGGATGATTTTGATTTTTGTGTGAGTGCTGGAGCTTTGTGGGCTTGTCCGCAAGTTTCTTAGTTAAGGATGTTAAGGTTAAAGTTTGAATAAAATGAGTTTGGGTTGGTTTATCCTGTCTTCATCCTTACTGTTTTCTGACCAACCTGTGATATTTTGGTTATATCTCGAAATTGGTTTATCGAATGCTTATGAAATTTTTCTAGGAGAAACTGGACTTCTTTATCTAACAATTCCCATAAGAATCATGTCGATATTAGTTCTAAGTTGGAAGTTATGGCTATGGCAATCAGATGTTCAGTGCTGTCTAGAATTTCTAAACAGTTTCTGTTGTTTGGTTAATTCGATGGCTTAGATGATAGAATCTGGTAATATGGTCTGAACAGAAGTTGTAGGGAATTTCTTAACCTTTCCAACTATGTATTGAATGTCTTATTTTGATACCTGTATCTCGAGATATGACAGTTTTTCTGTACCACTGAAATTGGAGCTCGCCCAGAAATTTTTAGTTTTGTAATCCTTATCATTATATAAGTGATTTGTATCCTGAATATCTCTAAGCTTTGATTTTGTTAGAATACAGATGGCTGCTTGGGGTAGAAGAGGTAACCGTGCTAGAGGCCGGGGTGATGGACATATTACCAATGAGGAAGTGAGGGAGGCACAAATGCAGTTGATGCAGACTATGACTCAGTTTGTGCAGGCCATGCAAGCTGGGGGATTACCACATGTTCAACCACTAAGGGATAAATGTAGGGACTTTATGCAAGGTCATCCTCCTATGTTTACTCACACTACCAATCCTTTGGATGCTGAAGACTGGCTGCGTGCTGTGGAGAAGCAGTTGAATCTTATACAGTGCAATGATGCTGAGAAAGTGTTGTATGCTTCGGGGCAACTCCAGGGGGCTGCTCAAACCTGGTGGGAGTCATACCAAGCTGCACGTCCTAACAATGCTCCTGCTATTACCTAGGAGAGGTTCAAAGAAGATTTTCTGGCTCGCCAAATCCCTGAAGGGTTAAAAGAACAGAAGGCAGAGGAGTTCAGGAATCTCAAGATGGGCTCTATGACCATGAGTGAGTATCATGCTAAGTTCGAGGAGTTGGCTCGCTATACGTCCCATTAAGTTATAAGGGACGTTGATAAGCAACGTCATTTCCTGAACGACATATACTATGAACTCAGGTTGCAGCTAAAGGGCAACAAGTATGATACCTTTGAAGAATTGGTGAATAGTGCTATTGTGCTGGATAATGAACGCCTGGCACAGGACAAGAAAAGGAAGATGAATGGACATGGCTTTGGAAACAATTCTCGTTTCCGTTCTAACTTCCACCAAGGTTTCAAGCAGAAGTATCAAGGACCAGTCAGTCGGTGGAATCATGGTCAGAACCAGCAAAACTGGAAGGTGAATCAACGACCATCGTAGCAATCTAGAAATCAAACTCCGTGCCTTACTACGCCCAACAACATGCCTCTTAAGAGTAGTCCCAACACTCCTCAGTTGTGTTATCATTGTGGTGAGCCTGGGCACTATGCTAACCACTGCCCCTAGAAATCAAACCGACACACACCTCAGCAGCAGAATGGTAATCGGAAGTCCTATGCTAATCATGGAAGGGTGAACCATGTGTCCACTGAGACGGCTCAAGAAGCAGCCGAGGTTATGCTGGGTACGTTCAACATCAACTCTATCTCTGCTACTGTACTTTTTGATTCTGAAACTTCGCATTCCTTTGTCTCAAAAGCATTTGTTAGAAATCATAGCATACCAGTTGTAGCCATGAAGAACCAAATGGTAGTAAATTCGCCGGGGGGTGCTATACCAGCTTCTTACTACTGCCCCTTAGCTAAACTCCTCTTAAGGGGGGTAGACTTTTCAGCGAATCCGGTAGTGTTGAATGCATCTGGTATTGATTTAATTTTGGGGTTGGATTGGATGGAAGCTCACCAAGCTGTGATAAAGTGTAAGGAGAGGGTTGTGGACCTGACTACCCCAAAAGAAGATAGAATCAGTGTTGATGTCAGAATGCAAGCACCACCTACAGCTACCCTGAACCAGCTTGATGACATTGCAGATCCTCAGAACCAGGTGGTGGAGGAATTCCTGGATGTGTTCCCTGATGAATTGCCAGGTATGCCACCTGACCGCGACATTGAATTTATTATTGAGTTATTACCTGGCACTGCACCCATAGCTAAACGACCATATAGAATGGGAGTTAATAAATTAGAAGAACTTAAGAAATAGTTAAAGGAATTAGAAGAGAAAGGTTTTATTTGTCCTATTGCGTCACCTTGGGGTTCTCCTGTAATTTTTGTTGATAAGAAAGATGGAACTCAACGGATGTGCGTTGATTATCGTTCTCTCAATGAGGTTACCATCAAGAACAAGTACCCTTTACCCAGGATTGATGACTTGTTTGATCAGTTGAGAGGAGCCTGTGTGTTCTCCAAAATTGATTTGTGCTCTGGTTATCATCAATTGAAGATTCAGAATTTAGATATACCAAAGACGGCATTCACGACCAAGTATGGGTTATATGAGTATACATTTATGTCTTTTAGGTTGACCAATGCACCTGCCTACTTCATGTACCTGATGAACAAGGTGTTTATGGAGTACCTGGATAAGTTCGTGGTGGTTTTGATTGATGATATCTTAGTATTCTCAAAGAACAAGGAAGAACATGCAGAACATTTGAGGTTAGTCTTGCAGAAGCTTAGAGAGTACAAACTTTATGCTAAGAAGAACAAGTGTGAATTCTGGTTATAGGAAGCCTTTTTCCTTGGCCATGTTGTTTCTAATGGTGGGATCGCAGTTGATCCAAGCAAGGTGAAAGATGTGTTGGATTGGAAGCCACCTACAAATGTTAGTGAGGTTCACAGTTTTCTTGGATTGGCTGGTTATTATAGGAGATTCATTGAAGGATTCTCCAGACTTGCTAAACCAACGACAGCCTTACTGGGGAAGAATGCCAAGTTTGTGTGGTCCGACAAGTGTCAAGCTAGTTTTGAAGAATTCAAGAAGAGATTGACAACAACTCCAGCGTTGGTATTGCCAGATCTAAGCAAGATGTTCTCTATCTATTGTGATGCATCTCGTTTGGGTTTGGGGTGCGTTCTTATGCAAGAAGGTAGAGTTGTTGCTTATGCTTCAAGGCAGTTGAGGAAACATGAGCTTAATTATCCTACTCATGATCTAGAACTAGCAGTTGTGGTTCATGCTCTGAAGATTTGGCGACACTATCTGATTGGGCATAAGACTAATATCTTCACTGACCTCAAGAGTTTGAAGTACATCTTTACCTAGTCTGACTTAAACATGAGACAACGTTGTTGGTTGGAACTGTTGAATGATTATGATTTTGATATGTACTACCATTCTGGGAAGGCAAATGTCGTGGCTGATGCACTTAGCAGAAAGAAGCATGTTAATGAGCTTCGGGCGACACCTGAATCTGATTTGTTATGTGTAGAGTTTGCTCATTTGAACCTTACCCTTGTTACTAATGCCCTGGAGATAGAGGTGACACCAACCTTAAAAGAAGAGATTCGTAAGGGTTAGTTGGAGGATGAGGATCTAAAGTATATAACCAAGAAGTTAGCAGAAGGGAAAGCACCTGGATTCCGCATTGATGAAGTGGGTACCTTGTGGTATGGAAACAGGATATGTGTTCCGGAGGTCAAAGCTCTTCGTCAGACAATTCTGCATGAGGCACATGAGTCAGCTTATTCTATCTATCCAGGAAGTACTAAGATGTACATGGATCTCAAGGAAAAGTATTGGTAGATTGGTTTGAAGAGGGATGTAGCAGAGTATGTTGCTTTATGTGATACTTATCAACGGGTGAAAGCAGAACATCAAAGACCAGCTGGTTTATTGCAACCGATGAAGATACCTGAATGGAAGTGGAAAGAGGTCGATATGGACTTTATAACAGGTTTACCACGTACTAAGAGGGGTTATGATTCTATCTGGGTAATAATTGATCGACTAACTAAGGTAGCTCATTTTTTGCCTGTGAAGACCACCTATACTGGACGTCAGTTGGCTACACTATACATAGAAAGGATCGTGTGTTTGCATGGTGTTCCAAAGAAGATCATATCTGATAGAGGTACTCAATTCACATCTCATTTTTGGGAAGCAATGCATAGTTCTTTGGGAACAAAGTTAAACTTTAGTATAGCATATCACCCACAAACTGATGGACAAACTGAGAGGATTAATCAGATTTTGGAGGACATGCTGAGAGCTTGTGCATTGCAGTATGGGTTGGGATAAGAATTTGTGTTATGCAGAGTTGTCATACAACAATAGTTATCAACAGAGTCTCAAGATGACACCATTTGAAGCTCTGTATGGGCATAAGTGCAGGACACCATTGTTTTGGAACCAGACTGGGGAAAGTCAATTGTTTGGGATAGATGGTCTAAGAACCATAGAAGAACAGGTACAGTGATTAGGGAGAACTTGAGGGTAGCCCAATCTCGCCAGAAGAGTTACGCAGATACACGGAGAAGGGAATTGACATTCAAGGAAGATGATTATGTGTACTTGAAGGTGTCTCCTATGAGAAGTGTGAAGAGGTTTAACCAGAAAGGGAAACTAGCACCAAGGTATGTTGGTCCTTTTAAAGTTTTAAAGAGACGTGGTGAAGTGGCTTATTAGTTGGAGTTACTAGAGAGTTTAGCTGGTGTGCATGATGTGTACCATGTGTCTCAACTTAAGAAGTGTTTGCGTGTACCTGTTTGCCTTTGGAGGAACTTACTATTAAGGATGATCTCACGTATGAAGAGTTTCCAGCAAGGATCTTGGATACTGCCAAAAAGGTTATCCGAAGCTGGGTTATCAAAATGTGCAAGGTGCAGTGGAATCGATACTCAGAGGCTGAGGCAACTTAGAAAACTGAGGATGCACTAAAGGCAACTTATCCACAGTTGTTTGAGTAAGCAACATCCAATCTCGAGGACGAGATTTTCGGGGTAGAATTGTAATATCCCAAATTTTCTAGGTTTTCAAAAATAGTCAAAATGATTTTTTGTGAATAAATAATTAGGCCAATTAATGTTTTTATGAAAATCAAGTTGCAACATGGTAGAAACATGCTTGTGCATTCATGCTGGTGCATATTCTTTATTGTGATGGTTGAATTTGAATTTAGATTTTAAAATCTATTTGAATTTGCATTTGAAAAGGGTTCAAATAAATGAAAAACCATTTTTTCCCTCCTCACTCCTTTTCTTCATTTCGGCCCGAGCGGCCCGATGAGCCTGCCCGGCCTGTTCCGTTTTCCGCGCACGCTCGCCCTCTCCTTCTTGGGCCGCTAGGCCGATGGCCCAGCAAGGCTGACGCACCGTGCGTTTGCGCCGCTCCCTCACGTTGGCTGACAGGTGGGGACCACTTTGTCTTCGTCCACCTCCGATCGGGACATTGAGTCAGAGCTCGAGTCCGACCCGCGCCGGACTTCCACGCCCGGTCGCACCACCTTGCCCCAGGCTATTTAAGCCTTAATCCGCGTCGTGACTCCACACGAAACCCTAGCCAGCGCAGCCTTGCCTTGTTTCGTCCAGCCGCCACGCGAAACCCTAGCCGCCGCCAAAGCTCCGTCGAAGACCGCAATTGGCCGCAACCGCTGAGCCATTGACGTCGTAAGCTAGCTCAAAAGCTTCGCCTTGACCTGCTGAGCATCTTGAAGTTGTTCTTTCGGTTCAAATCAGCCTAACCCGAGTCACCGTCGATTGCAGTTCGTCGTCGTCCGCCGCGCCGAGCCGCACGTCGTCCTCGTTTGCCCTCGGCCGTAATCTTCTCCACAGGTGAGCGCGGCATGAGCTTCTCATTCGAACGGTACCGGTTGCATCCGATTTGGTGGCTGGAATCGGCCGGATTGAAATCTCCGGCGAGCTTCCTCGTCGCCGACGATGGCCACCGCCGTGTCTGTCTTGTTCTCCGGCCGGAGCGCCGCTAGGAGACCCCACGATCGGATCCTGGCCGTCGGTTTTGAATTGGACGGATCTAATCGCCCGATACCCTTTTCGGCCGGCTGTTTTGCAAAAACCCCCTGAACTCTGATCGATTTTATTAAGAGCCCTTGGCGGTTTCATCAGGATACGTTTTCTCCACTGAAAAGCGTATTTTCCTTGTAACAACTTTCAGAATACGTTTCCTCCTCTGGAAAACGTATTTTTCTTTTCAGATTCAGAATACGTTTTTATCTATTTACATTTTTTGCCATTATTTTTAAAGGCTTATATCTTTCACGTTTTAACTCTGATTTGGTCCGTTCAAATTCTGTTAGATTCATAATTTCATAATCTACGCAGTGGTACTACTGTTGAAGTATTATGAAAACTTTATATTTTTAGTCTATATTTAATGTATTTATTTGTCTATAGGAAATATTTAAAAATTCGTAACTTCGCCGTTATAACTCCGTTTTTGGTAGACTTGATGTCTGTGTGATCATAGAAGCGAGTAGAATAGTTTTATAAACTTTTTATTTTGTTTTGATGAGATTTTATACTATTCCTCTAATAATTCTTTGTTTGCTTCGTGTATGTATGCTCGATTGGATTGTCTGGTGTTGATTGTTAATGTCGAGTTCAGACGGTGAGGATTTTGTTGAGCAAGGCTACCTTGAGGATCAGCAGGATCAACAGGACTTTATGAATCAAGACAAGTATAGCATGGATCATCCTTGTTACCTATTCACTATAAATAACAATCCATATGCATGTGTCCGTTTGATGACCTAGAGATTATAACTAGCTTTGATATCCTGATTCCTTGAACCTTTTGGGTTGCATTGGGTAGTTATGATGCTAGTGCTCTAATGGTCATGATCATATAACTTGATATGTGTTATGCTATTAACGAAAACGATGACTTTTAACAAACATAAACTCTTGTCTGTAAGTGATTTATTATGGAGAATCCGTATAGCTGCGAGAGCTATATGGCTCTGGCTCTAGTCACTTGTAGGTCCTTTTCTAGCTGGTTAGTGGTCTGAAAGTTGGGGTATAGGATCGCCTCTGTCCTTATGAGTATAGCCAGAAAGGATTGTGCCATGTTGGAAGGGGGTTCCTACACACAACGGTTTTTTCGCATCTCTGATTGGTTAGGAGAACCTATAGGAGGCTTTATGTGTTTTGTAGTGGTTTGAAAGTTATAAATTCACTCGTTTACAAAACATGACTCACAGTGAAAGTATACCCCTCTGATCAGAGTCTAAATCAATATATTATCCATGCCCTTCAATTAGGACGGCCTTGACACATTTACATAAAGATAATGGTTCTCAAATTATTAATGCGTGCATCTTAATGTCGTTTTTGCTACACACTTGTTAATGTTAACTTGATCATGAGTATATGGGAATTTTTACTACTTTGATGCTATGCCTCAATATGATTAACTTATAAAAGCTAAATGCAGTCAAACAATGTCAGCTTATTTGAGCCTCATTAACCCATGTTATGCTTGTTGAGTACGGTTATGTACTTACGTTTGCTTTATTTTTAATTTTAGAAAATCCCGTATGGGTAACAAATGAAGGTTGGAATGAGAGCTATCGTGATGAATACTAGGCTTGATGTTCATCAGTTGACGTGTCCCTGTATAGAGCTTTCGCAATAAAGATATTATAGTTATTTGTTGTTTATGCGCAATACTCTGTAGTAAGTATTGGTTTGTTATGTAATAAACAGGGTGATGATACTCTTTGTAATTTATCATCCTATATGTGTGACTGTTCCTAGGCGCATATAAGACTATTTATACATTCTATTTTTATCCTTAAAAATAGAGTGTGACAATGACAGCATAATACCGTGATTTTAATCAATTCGTCTATATATACGTGTGCAGCGAAATATCTTGGGCTTCCCCTCCTCAACCCGTACCTCGACACAAGTCGGCGGACTTCACGCACGGCGTCAACTTCGTGGTCGCCGGAGGCACCGCCCTCGACACGGCGACGCTGGCCGAGAGAGGGGTTACCATCTCCATCACCAACAGCTCCCTCGGCGTCCAGCTCCAGTGGTTCGAGGACTTCGTGGCTTCCGCCACGAACTCTAGTCAAGGCAGGCCATTATATTTATCAGCTCCTTTATATTACCAGAAATAACGGTTTCCATGCGTCATCCTTCGGTCCCTGTGATCCGATCCATGTATATATGCAGATGAGATCCGAAGCAAGCTAGCGAGCTCACTGGTGATGCTGGAGATCGGTGGGAACGACTTCAACTACGCCTTCCTCCAGCAACAGACCGGCCGACCAACGGATGGCAGCGGATATGGCCTCGGCAACGTCACCCGTATCGTGGAAACTCTAGAACACGCCGGGGCGCTTGTGCCTCCCGTCGTGCAATCCATTTCGAACGCAGCAAACGTACGTACGCATATCTCAATTCCATCATCCATGACAACTAAACTTGCTTCTCTGTTAAGTTCCAAATTTTTCGAACATTTTTCACCAATTCCCGTGTCCCAAACTCACCTAATCAGGAGTTGCTGGAGATGGCCGCGGTCCGGGTGGTGATCGCCGGCAACTTCCCGATCGGGTGCGTGCCGGTGTACCTCGCCGGGGTGAACGTGACGGAGCCGGCGGCGTACGACGCGGACAGCTGCGTGGCCGTCCTGAACGCGTTCGCGGAGCTGTTCAACGCGGCGCTGCGCGGCGCCTTCGCGACTCTGCAGCGGGCGCACCCGCGCGCCGTGGTCGCGTACGCGGACTACTTCGCGGCGTACGCCAGGGTGCCACGCGAGGCGCGCGCCCGCGGGTTCGACCCGGCGAGGACGCGCACGGCGTGCTGCGGGGTTGGAGGCAACGCCGCGCCGTACGGCTTCGACGCGGGCAGGGTCTGCGGGGCGCCCGGGACGGCCGTGTGCACGGACCGGGACCGGTACGTGAGCTGGGACGGCGTGCACCCGACGCAGCACGCGTACGGGGAGATGGCCGAGCTGCTCTACCGCGGGGGGCTCGCGTACCCGCCGGCGCAGACGACGCCGGGGTCGACGAAGGCGCCCTTGAATTGAGAGCATGCGTTGGTGGTGCGCGTGCGCGTGCGCGTGCGTGCGTGTTTTGGCTTCGAGAGTGTATCCGTGTTTGGTGCAAATGTTATGCTGGTGTCATCGATACAATGCACAGTTGCAGGTTCCTGGACCGGAATCGTGTCTCGTTCTGCTTTGTTGCATTTCCAAGGGCTTTACTTTGGTTAGGACTCTCGTGGAAGGTTTTGCCTGAGCAGCAGGGTGTGCAGAGTGGTCAAGAGTCAAAGACTCAATGATCTGACACCTCAGGCTTGTTTGGTACAAGTCCTCGCCTCGGAACTCCGCTACGCAGCCGTATCATTAGAGAACTACAGATGATTAAGCCAATTAGTAAATTTTGTTTTTGTTATTTTAGAAAAAAACTACCACACCTTATTATGTTTCGCAAAAAAAATACCTGAATTACATTAAGAAAAATAATAAGTACAGGAAATATAGCACCAAAAGAGTTTACCTACACATCGCCACTGCATCCATCGCAACCACTGTAATACTTTCCAACACTGCGGATCACTCCACCTGTACAAACGAGTATAAACAGATACTAGTAAGCAAGATCTGGACAAACTCCCTTCAAAAAAAGGCAAAATTTGCCACAGGACACCGAAAGTGGTGCGTATTTGCTGTGGCACACTAAAAGTCGACCACTTTGCTGGAACACACAATCATTTGATGTCAATTTGCCAGAACACACCAAGACGATTATTTTAATATTTCTAGCGGGTCCTGGAGAGAGAAAAATGGTAATCTGACCGTTATGCCCTTGGATGTAGAGGTGCCACCACCGGTGCAGGAGAGGGAACATCGCTACTGCTCGGAGGGAGGCCAACGCAACTGCTAAGAGGGCCGGCTTGGTGGTGGCCGGCTTGCTTCCTGCTTCTGCCGATGGGAGACGTGCCACACTGTCGGAAGAAGGGCGAGCGCCGCCAGCCGCTGCTCCTTGGCGCGCACACGGCCACCGCGCTCGTGCGCCCGCTGCCAGGACCCGTGCGCCCATCTCCCACGCATGCTGCTCGTCGGGGAGGGCTGGGGTCGCGCTGCCGCTGCACGGGAAGGGGCGGATCGATGCTGCCGCTGAACTGGAGCGGCGGATCCACGCCGTCGCCGGACAGGGGAGGAGCAGGGCCAAGCCGCCAGACGGGGAAGGGGTTGTGGCACACCGACGCTGCTCGGGGGAGGGCGCGGGGCCATGGCGTCATCAGCGAGTGGAGGCTCGGGGCCGTCGTCGCCGTCGATCTGATGGAGCTCGGCGGGCAGGCGCGCTGCCGGGGCCGCCTCCGCCGGATCCACGCGGGCTTGTGCGCTGCTGGGGCCGCCGCCGCCGCATCCAGGTGGGCGGGCGCGCCGCTCGGGCCGCCGCCGCCGGGTCCACGAGGGGTGGTGTGCTGCTGGGGCCGCCGCCGCCGCATCCAGGCGGGGGGGGGGGCGACGCCGGAGTCGCCGCCGCCACGTCCAGGCGGGCGGGCATGCCGCCGGGACCGCCGTCGCCGGATCCACGCGGGCGGGCGCGTCGCCGCAGCGTCCAGGCGGGCGGGCGTGCCGCCGGGGCCGCGTCCAGGCGGGCGGGGGCGCCGCCGGGGGCCAGGACTGCCGCCGCCGCGTCTGTGCCTCGTCGCGCTGGTTACGTGTGTATGTTTGAGCCAAGGGCAAAATTGTCCGTTCCCCTTCATTCTCTCTCTAGGGCCCGCTAGAAATATTAAAATAATCGCCTTGGTGTTCTGGCAAATTGACATCAAAGGATTGTGTGTTCCAGCAAAGTGTTCGACTTTTAGTGTGCCACAGCAAATGCGCATAACTTTTAGTGTGTGGCAAATTTTGAAGATCCAAACTAGCCTAGATGGCTAGAGCTCTTCAGTAGATTAGACTTTTTACACGACTTTTCACATGAGCGAATTTTCAGGTTTCTAAACCTACTGTAGTTAAAAAAAATAACCTTTATCCGTCTCATGGCCAAAGCACATATCCTTAGTCCTGGTCCGGTTTATCACAGGGTGACGGTGCCCCCGTGTGAGGATGAGGTAGAAGTTCGGAGGTTTTGTGGACCTGCATGACTAGATCTTCTTCTCCTGTACCCATATACTTAACTACAGAAATTTCAGTCTGCTCGCTAATTTCTTTCGCCCCAATCTCCGTGTCCGCTCGCCAGCAAGAGTCCGTAAAGGACTAAACTTCAATCACCCGAGACGGTAAAATTTCTTTTTTTTTCCTGCTCTTCTGTTCTCTTTTCTAATTAGGATAGGACTTCAACTGTTCGATATTCAATATTTATAAAAATAAAGTTTTTTTTGCAAAATTCAACAAAATCATAAAATGGCAGATTGGTTTTATTAGTTTCATAAAAATGTGATTTATTCATAGATATTATGAATGTTGTTAGATTATGCTAAATATATATTTATAGTTAAATAATTATACACTTTGCAACGTAAGGAAAACCAAGCTGTCACTTTTTTTTTCTATTGCCTATATTTTTTCATAACGTGTCCTATACGTTCACGGTCAATGGCAAGATGCGTGTTCATGGAGTGTCCTTCATCGGCCCGAGGAGCCTGTCGCCATTCTGTCCCTTAGAAATGACTTGGGTGGGTCATGGATGCACAGGCGCCGATGCTGCTGCTTGTCTGGATGCCGAAGACGCAGATGATGTTGAAGACGCGGATGGCACAAGACGCCAGTGCGGGGCTGTCAAGAAGCTACATGTGCGGCCGTGTTGGAGCTCTCAGAACTCGACAACCTTGTGACCAAAACGACACCATGCTCCATTCGCTAATCCCGTGGCGGTCGTAGTCCGAAAGCTGGATGTAACACCTCTGGTGTTATATTAACTAAAACATGTCATGTCATCATATGCATTGCAAAACATTTATGATTAGTTCACTTTTGATGTGCATCAATTAAAACAAGTTTACATTCCATAGGTTGTTGTGTTTCTGAAATGTTGTGTTACATGAAATCATAAAACCCTAATTTCGAATGACACCTCAAATACTTGATTTATGCCCTGTGTACCTTGATGTGTAAACTGTGTTTACACTAGTGTCAGGCATAGTGTATAAAGTCAAGTCCAACAGTTAAAATTAAACTCCAAGTTTGGATTTAGATTTGGTTTTTAAATTTGAATTCAAATTGGGAGTCTTTTAAAATGATTTTCAAAAGTCAACTTGGTCAACAAAGGGCACTATTGGTTCATGGACTAAAAATGTCCTTGGATGATGTTTGTGATCACTAATAACCAATCAATTAATTTAGAAACCAAATTGAGTTTGAATTCAGTTTTAAAAACCCTTTATTTCAAAAGCTTGTTTTACCCTCTTTTTGACAATTCAAAATCTATATAGAATTTGGAGATAATCTAAAAATATAGTTTGTAGATCTTTATAGGAGCTACAAAGTTGGTATTCAAAGTTTTTTAAGTTTTCAAAAAAAATTTCAAATGACTTTAAAAATACAGTTTTCCTGCATTTGCCTCTTTTTGATTTTAAACCCATGATTCAAAAATTATGCACATTTTGGAAAAACTTTGTATATGAAAAATGTTTGGTTTGAAAAGTTGAGCATTCCATAGTTTTGAAGATTTTCAAGTTTTATTAAAAATCAAAAGTAATTTCAAATATTTGTTTCTAGAGTTTTGTTTCCCTTTTGAATTTAAATTCATATTTCAAAATCTAGATAGAATTTGAAAATGCTAGTTAAATGAAAAATGTAGCTCTTGAAAAGTTATGCAAATTATATTTTGGGATATTTTCAAATGCTTATGTAAAATCTAGAGTAATTTATAAAATTTCAAAATGACATCACCTCCTACAGTGGATGCTTACGTCATCGTCGTCCTTCTCCTCCTCTGTTCATGGCGTCGCCGTGGCCACCGGCGCCATACCGCCCTGCCTTCGCCACCAGCTCGCCCCCTCGTGTGCGAAACTTCGCCGTGGACGTGTCGGCTACCTACTCGTCGCCATCGTCGTATAAATGGAGCAAGCCACTGGCCCTTTTCTTTTTTTTCTTTTCTCCTGCTCGCCATCGCCGTCGTTCTCCCTCTGCCGTAAAAATTCGCCATCGTTGCTCCACCGTTGCCCGCTTGCTCTTGCCAGTAGCTCCGCCTTGATCTTGCGCTTCGATTGAGCTTGCTCGCGCCAGCTCCCGCCACCGGAGTCGCCGGTGCGTCGTCGTCTTCCTCGTGCACGGCAACCGCGCCGTCGCGAACCAGTTCGCCGATGACAGCCGCCACCGCTGGTTATTTTCTTCCATCTTCTATATCTTCATGATCACCATGATCTCCTCCATCTCATGCGTAACTTTTTCGGCCTGCTGGCGCACAGGAGCCGCCGTGACGCCGACCTCGTCGCCGGAGCGCGCCGCTGCCATCTCTGCCACCGCTGAGATTCCACCTCCAGCCACTCCGAGCCTTCATCTTCTAGCGTACCAGAACTGCAGTGAGCTCTTGTACCTATCCATGCCCTCCATTTGGCCTGAGTTGCGCTGTGGCCGCCGGCCACCGAGCTCGCCGGAGCTCCGCTCTGCCGCCGCCGCCGCGCGCGTAGCCTCTTACGTTAGAAGACCGGAACAGCTTCATTTTCTAGTCCTTCGCGTTCGCGTTGATGTCCTGAGTGTGCTCGTGCGCTCGTTCTCGCCAGAGAAGCCTCCGGTGGGCTTTGCCGCTGCATCCGCGCCTCGCCGTGCCGCCATGGCCGCCGACGAGGTAGCTCTGCTGCTCCGCTTAGCCGGCTAGCTAGCTCATCTTACTCACGTCGTCGAGGTGATCGTGTAGGTCCAAACCCCGTTACCGGAGACCTCGCCGCCGGCGAGTTTTGGCCGGTCAAAATCCGGCCGCCGCCGGTCAACGTCGGGAAAGGATTTTTCCTTTTCCTTTTCTATTTTCAGAAAATAATTTAAATGCTATTTTTTTGAAAAATCATAGTAATTCATGTATAGCTCCAAAAATTCTGAAAATTTATGTGTATGCTCTTTATGATGTTCTCTACCTAGAAAAAATATGAAATGTCAAATTTGAGTACTTTTTGCATAAGTTAAAATTAGCTCTTTTAATTGAAAAATGCATCTTCAATGATTTTTAATAAATAAAATAATTGGTTTTTATTTCTGAAATTTGTTTTGCCATCTAATTAGACCAAGATCTTTTCAAAATAAAATTTTGAGCTCATTTAGACAACTTTACTTTTATGCCTTTATTTTATGCTTTTTAATTAAGTAATTAATCCCTTTAATCATGCTTAATCATTATAGGATTTGTTTGACTTTAGGATTGATTGATGACCTTGTGTCATTAACCTTAATGACCTTTGACACTTTAATTAATTGTTTGCGCTTATTCTAATCATGTCATTAGGGCTTAATCAACGTTATTTCATGTGTTTAATGAACTTCTTTAATAAAGTAGTTAACCATAATGAACTTAGTAAGTTTTGTTGGCTTACAACTTTATCGTAAAGGAAAGTTGTACTCAAGTCCTTAATCTGGTTATGCATTCATCAAGCATCATGTTTACTATTCCATCATGTTGAAACATATCATGTTATCGTGTAGCTTCCGTTAACGAAGAGTTAAACGTTGTTGAACCAGACCCCAAAGAAGAGTTGAATCAGGAATCAGGTGTTGATCCAGAGTCCGAGATCGTCCCCAAACACCAAGACAAGCCCCGGATGCATTTAAACCCTTCCTTGATTTTATAAAAGTTTTATTGCTTCAGTTATGAAATATTGCATTAAGTACTAGGAGTCGAGTGTTAACCCACCAATTGCATTACCTGTCTTATTTCCATATTCCTTGTTACCTGTTTTTGAAAAATGCTTAGTTATGCTTAGCCCTGCTTAATTAGTAGGTTTTCAAAAAGAAAAAAGAATGAAAAAGATGAGGTTGGCTTTTTCTTGATGGAATCATGATGATAGTTAATAAATCGAGTCCGGACGGGTAACTTGCATTGGGAAAGGAGTCCCTCTGTAGTGTTTTCGTCTGTTGATGCCCTAAGTCCCGTTCAATGGTGATCTGCGTGTATCGAGACCTAGATAGCCACCCACACATGGTGTGATATACTTGTGGGGCTGAGAGTCCCATGTATATTGGTATGCTTAGGAGTTTGAGTCTCCTGTATATCATGTGGTTGATATATGGTTGTGGTTGTTATCCCGGTATATCGTGTGATCTGGTATGCTTAGGAGTTAGAGTCTCCTGTATATCAGTGATCTAGGTCCCGAATTTGAATCGCCTTTGCTTCTCAGAGAAGAAGGCTCGATCTCTGTTCATCATCGTAGTAACAACTTGAATGATGGTTAAGGTTTATGAATGGAGTTGGTTGGTAATCTTGAGCTAGAGCAAGACAACTTTACTTTCTGCCGAGCTTTTCTGCAAAAATTCTTATCTCTTGCAAGCCTTACCTTGTCCCTCTAGCCTGCATTTCCTGAGTCTTCACCCCTCTTTTTTGTCGGGTCAGTCTTGTTGAGTACTTTTGTACTCAGGGTTCATTGAACCCTTGTTTTAGGTGAGCCCTATGAGCAGGTTTGCTTTGCATTACCGACCTTGTAGCTTACACGCTTCGCCTTGCCGTCGATTTACATACACATGGTTAACTTTCACGATAGCAATATATAGCCAACCGTGATCCTGTATCTCCTACATCTCGCAGGTGACAAGTAATCGCCCGACTTCTACCGTTTATAGCATTGCTAAGCATCTACAATGATTCTGCATCTCAATAGGATCCCAGATATATGTTACTGGACAAGGAGGGATGTATGCAGCAAGAGCTTCACCAAATTCCTATACTTAGTGCAACAATACATATATAACATATATATAATTATTACTTAATAAAGTAGGAGACTTCGAATGCTCCGGGGCTTGCCTTTATTGCAATGGTGGTTAGTTCTTGTCAGGATCATAGGACACCAACTCCAGAGATGGACGACACCAACATCATGGATCCACGACTTCAACTTCAATGGTGAACGACATCTTCCGAAGATTATGCACCACGATCCCCTCTACTCTCTCGATATGGCTACACGTATTAATGATGCATG
>CM041635.1:40738525-40756907 GCA_023333625.1 Bothriochloa decipiens | reverse complement strand
CCCCCCGCTCGAAGGGGGCGGTCCCGGCCCACGATCGCGTTCATGACAACCGCGAGCCCCGTGATGCGCGCCATGACATCAACGAACACCACAGATGCAAGAGCGGTGACGCCGAGGCGTGAGGCTACAGCGCTCATCGGGGCGGACGCTACGGCAGCGACGAGGACCGACGTCGATCCCCGGATCCGCCGGGATCTCGAGCCTTCAGCCGTGCGATTTGCAGCACGCCGCTGCCTAGCCCCTTTAGACCCCCGACAAGTCTCGTCAAATACGACGGCGAGACAAAGCCTGAGCTCTGGCTTGCCGACTTCAAGCTGGCGTGCCAGCTTGGTGGGGCCCGCGACGACAGCGCCATCATTCAACAACTCCCACTCTTTCTCTCCGACACCGCACGACGGTGGCTCGAGGAGCTTCCCCCTAACCAAATCTATGACTGGTCCGACCTGGTCAGGGTTTTCGAGGGGAACGTTAAGGGCACCTATGTGCGTTCGGGCAACAGGTGGGAACTCCGAGGTTGCAGAAAGAAGCCCGGGGAATCCCTCCGCGATTTTACTCGACGCTTCTCCAAGCAGCGCACTGAGCTTCCCCACGTCACCGACGAAGAGGTGATCCTGGCTTTCATTGCCGGGACCACCTGCAAGGAACTGGTCCGGGAGCTCGGGCGTGCTCCCCCAAAGACCGCCGATGAATTGATGGACATCGTGGCCAACTTTGCCGCTGGAGAAGAGGCCGTTGGCGCCTTCTTCGACGATGGCAAAGGCCAAACACAAGCCAAGGCGGCCAACCCCGAGGGTTCGAACCGGGGCGGCAAGAAAGGGGGCAAGAAGAAGAAGAAGAACCCGCGAGGCAAGCGCGAAGACGCCCCCGACGATGACCTCGTGGCGGCTGTCGTGGGCAAGAAGCCTCGAGGCCCTCCCGAAAAGGGCCTCTTCGACGAGATGCTCAAGAAACCGTGCCCATATCACAAGGGCCAGGCCAACCACACCCTCGAAAACTGCCGAATGCTCAAAAGGCATTTCGAGGGTACGGTTCGAGGAAAGGAAGAGAAAAAGGAAGAGCCCGACGACAAGAACGACGACAAGGATGATGGATTCCCCGAGGTGCAGGACTGCTACATGATCTACGGGGGACCTACCGCCCGGCTCACCCCTCGACAGCGTAAGAGGGAGCGTCGGGAGGTATTCTCCACTCGAGTCGCCACCCCCCGATTCTTGGACTGGTCCGAGACGGCTATCACGTTCGACCGTGACGACCATCCGGACCACGTCCCGAACCCGGGGCTCTACCCGCTTGTTGTCGACCCTGTCATCATCAACACCGCTTCTCCATGGTCTTGATGGACGGAGGCAGCAGCCTCAACATCATCTACTCCGAGACCCTTGACCTTCTCGGAATCCCGACGGAAAAGCTGAAACCCAGCGCTGGGGGCTTCCATGGCATCGTGCCAGGGAAAAGGGCTATTCCTATCGAATGCATCGACTTGCCGGTGTATTTCGGTACTCTCGTAAACTTTCAAAAGGAGACCCTCACGTTTGAGGTAGTCCCGTTTCGAGGCACGTACCATGCGATCATCGGATGGCCGGGCTACGCCAAGTTCATGGCGGTTCCCAACTACACTTACCTCAAGCTCAAGATGCCAGGCCCCAACGGCATCATCACCGTCGGCCCCTCCTTCGAGCACGCATACGACTGCGACGTCGAGTGCGTCGAACACGTGGAAGCCCTCGACGAGTCGGCGATGCTTGCAGCCACTCTCGAGGCCCTCGCTAACGAGATCCCCGAACCCAAGCGACATGCTGGTAGCTTTGAGCTTGCCGAGGACACGAAGAAGTTCCCTCTCGACCCGAGTTGCTCCAAGGGGAAGGCGCTGCTCATCAGCGCCTCCCTCGATGCCAAATAGGAAGCAGTGCTTGTCGACTTTCTCCGCGTGAACGCCGACATGTTTGCGTGGAGTCCCTCGGATATGCCGGGCATACCGAGGGAAGTCGCCGAGCACGCCTTGGAGATCCGCCCCGGGTCTAAGCTGGTGAAGCAGCGCCTGCGCCACTTCGATGAGGAGAAGCGCAGGATCATCGGGGAAGAAGTCAACAAGCTCTTGGCGGCCGGATTTATCAAGGAGGTCCACCATCCTGAGTGGTTAGCTAACCCTGTAATAGTCAAAAAGAAAAATGGGAAATATAGGATGTGTGTAGATTACACCGGCTTGAATAAAGCATGTCCTAAAGTCCCATTTCCCTTGCCACGCATCGATCAAATCGTTGACTCAACGGCGGGGTGTGAGACCCTCTCCTTTCTCGACGCCTATTCCGGCTACCACCAGATCCGGATGAAGGAGTCCGACCAGCTCGCGACTTCCTTCATCACCTCCTTTGGCATGTACTGCTATGTTACTATGCCCTTCGGCCTTTGAAACGCCGGGGCAACGTACCAGCGGTGCATGCTCCACGTTTTCGGAGAACACATCGGCTCGACGGTCGAGGCCTATGTCGATGACATCGTGGTCAAGACCAAAAAAGTCGAGGATCTTATCTCCGACCTCGATGCCGCGTTCAAATGCCTCCGGGCGAAGAGCATCAGGCTGAACCCCGAGAAGTGTGTCTTCGGCATCCCCCGAGGCATGCTCTTAGGGTACATAGTCTCTCAGCGCGGCATCGAGGCCAACCCGGAGAAAATCTCGGCGATCGTCAAGATGGGGCCCATTCGAGACCTCAAAGGCGTTCAGAGGGTCACAGGATGCCTGGCAGCCCTGAGCCGCTTCATCTCCCGTCTCGGGGAAAAGGCGTTGCCCCTCTACCGCCTTTTGAAGAAATCGGAGCACTTCGAATGGACCCTCGAAGCCGAGGAAGCCCTCTCAAAGCTTAAGTCTATGCTAGCCTCGCCCCCGATCCTAGTACCTCCTCATCCGGCCGAGCCGCTCCTCCTCTATATCGCCGGAACCACCCAGGAGGTCAGTGCAGCCATAGTGGTCGAGAGGGCAGAAGAAGGGCACACCCTGCCCGTTCAAAGGCCAGTCTACTTTGTCAGTGAAGTACTCTCAGAGACCAAGGCCCGCTACCCTTAGATTCAGAAGCTGTTGTACGCTCTAGTCTTTACGCGGCGCAAACTCCAACATTACTTCCTAAGCCACCCGATAACCGTGGTCTCGTCCTTCCCCCTCGGGGAGATAGTCCAGAATCGGGAGGTCACAGGGAGAATCGCTATGTGGGCAGTCGAGCTCATGGGCGAGACCCTCACTTTTGCACCGCGAAAGGCCATCAAGTCGCAGGTGCTGGCGGATTTCGTGGCCGAATGGACCGACACTCAACTACTGCCCGCACAGATCCAGGCCGAGCTATGGACCATGTACTTTGATGGGTCAATGATGAAAACGGGAGCGGGCGTGGGCCTGCTCTTCATCTCGCCCCTCGGGGTTGACATGCGTTACGTGATTCAACTCCACTTTGCAGCCTCGAACAACGTCGCGGAGTACGAGGCCCTCGTGACCGGACTACGCATCGCTATCGAGCTCGGGGTTCGACGCCTCCAAGCCCGGGGCGACTCGCAGTTAGTCATCGATCAAGTCATGAAGGCTTCGAGCTGCCACGAACCTAAAATGGAAGCATACTGTCAAGAGGTCCGCAAATTGGAAGACAAATTCTACGGCCTCGAATTAACCCACATTGCTCGACGCTACAACGAGGCCGCGGACGAGCTCGCAAGGATCGCGTCAACCCGAGGCACCGTGCCACCCGATGTCTTCACAAAAGATCTCTACAAGCCATCAGTTGACTTCGTGGATGAACAGGAACATTCGTCCAAGGGGGTCGAGCCTCAACCAACCCAGGCCCCCTCGACCAGGGCCGAGGTCATGGACCTCGAGGTATCAACCCCTCGAGCAAGCGACGAAGCCGATTGGCGTAAGCCCTTCCTCGAATACCTTACTCAAGGGGAGCTGCCAGACGAGCGAAACGAGGCTCGATGCATTGCGCGAAGGGCCAAAACCTACGTCCTCTTCGGTCTAGACAAGGAGCTCTATCGACGAAGCCCGACCGGAGTTTTGCAGCGTTGCATCACCATCGAGGAAGGAAAAAGGTTACTCAACGACCTACACTCGGGGGCTTGCGGTCATCATGCTGCGCCCAGGACCCTCATCGGGAACGCTTTTCGACAAGGCTTTTACTGGCCGACCGCTGTCTCTGACGCCATCAGCCTCGTCCGCTCATGTGAGGGGTGCCAGTTCTATGCCAAGCAGATGCACCTCCCTGCGCATGCTTTGAAAATGATCCCCCTCACATGGCCATTCGCCGTATGGGGGCTCGACCTCGTTGGTCCCCTCAAAAGGACAACTGGAGGCTTCACCCACCTGCTCGTTGCCATCGACAAGTTTACCAAGTGGATCGAGGCTCGGCCCATCACCAACATTCGTTCCGAGCGAGCGGTCGAGTTCTTCATTGACATCATTCATCACTTCGGGGTCCCCAACGTGATCATCACCGACAATGGCACGCAATTCACCGGCAAAAAGTTCCTGGACTTCTGCGATCACCATCACATCCGTGTGAATTGTTCTGCAGTTGCTTATCCTCGAACTAACGGCCAGGTCGAGCGTGCCAACGGGATGATTCTTCAAGGGCTCAAGCCTAGAATCTACGACCGCCTGAAGAAATACGGCAAGAAGTGGGCCATCGAGCTGCCCTCGGTCCTGTGGAGCCTAAGGACAACACCCAGTCGAGCCACGGGATTCACCCCATTCTTTATGGTCTATGGGTCTGAGGCCATCCTCCCCATCGACCTCGAATACGGGTCCCCTCGATTAAAAGCCTACAACGAGCAGACGAACGAAGAAGCCCTCGCAAACGCCGTCGACCAACTCGAAGAAGCTCGAAACATGGCCCTCCTCAACTCCGCAAGATACATGCAGAAGCTTCGACGCTACCACGACAAGCATGTGCGCAAAAGGGACCTTCAAGTGGGCGACCTTGTCCTACGACGGCGACAGAGCAACAAGGGCCGCCACAAGTTAACTCCACCGTGGGAAGGCCCCTTCATCATAGCAGAGGTGTTGAAGCCCGGAACCTACAAGCTCGCTAACGACAGAGGCAAAATCTTCACCGACGCATGGAACATCGAACAGCTACGTCGCTTCTATCCCTAGGGCCTCGATGCCTTCTTCATACATTTTCGTATACGGAATGCTTTTGATCACAAGCTCAATCTTCTTATACATATAAGAGGTAGCCTCGTCTCTGCTCCCTCAGAGTCAAACCTCCCTCGGGGGCTAAGGGGGGGGAACCTCCGAAGTCCCCAAAAAAGTCACATGATTTTTTCAAAACTCAAAAGTCTATCCTCCTTACGCACCTTGATATGCTCTAAATACTTAGTCCAAAACGCCATGTGAACACCCTAAAGGTCGAGGGCTGTCGAGCCAGGAGACCACCGACGCCCCAGGGCTACAGTACCTCCACTCACTCCCACGTCGAGGGGCACGAACATGCGTCACACTAAGTTAAGAAACGTTATCAGACATGCGAGAAAGGAAGGGACTAAACAATTTGCGAAGTTATATTTTACATTCGATAATGTTTCGAGGCCCCCTGGGCCTCACAAACCAGAAAATTACAAGATTTCTTACAAAGGCCTCTTTGCCTAGATTTGGCTCACAGGACATCATCCTCAGGAGGCGGAAGGACCTCACGCTCGAAGAGGCTTGCAAGACGACCGCCAGGTTCCTCGGCAGCCTTGAGCAACCCCATGAAGACAACTTCGTTCTCCTTGTCAGTCTTCGAGGGTCGCTGACGAAGCCGTGGGAGACGACCTCCATGTCGTAGATGTAGCCGGAGCCGATGACCGCCATCGCCCGCTTCACGCCGACATGAAGGGCGCCCTGCACCTTCTCCTTAACCATGTGGCCGAGCTCGAACAGCCGGTCAAGGAGAGGGGCCCCATGGACGTCATCCGCGTCCGCTTCGGGACGAGGGACGCCGAGGCTGTCGCAGACCATGTCGAGCATACCGCCGAGCTCGCCGGTCAGCTTCATCTCGGCCGTGTACGACTTCTGAAGTAGGCCGAGGTCACGATGAGCCTGAGTCAGCTCCTCCTTCAAGGCTGGAAACAAACGGAGTCAGTAACGCTTAAGAAAAAACAAAGGCAAAAAACTCTTCAAGAAAAGAAGGAAGACTCACCGACGGCGTGGGTCTCGAGCTTCGTGTGCGTATCTTGCAGAACGAGATACTCGTTTGCAAGCGTCTCACCAGCGCGGACCATCGACGCGTTCTCCTCCTTGAGCTTCTCGAGGGCCTCACCTGCCGAAATGGCATTCCGCCTTTGCTCTTGCCAGGCTTCGGAAAGCCTGGCGTTTTCGGAGGCCGAGGCCTCGAGCTCCTTCCGCACCACTTCGAGGGCCGCGCCAGCCCTTGCCAGCTCGTCGCTAGCCTCGGACCTCGCCTTCTCGAGGGCCCTCCCCACTTCCTCCTTCGCCTTGGCCTCGGCCTCCTTGGCTTGGGCAGCCACCTCTCAGGCCAAGGCGGTTTCGGACTTCGCCTTCTCAAGCCCACTTCGAGCGGCAGCAGCCTCCTCCTTTGCCTTCGCGGCATCGACCCGGGCAGCCTCGAGCGCTGCTTCTAGCTCGGGGATTTGGTTCCACTTATCCTTGGCGCCGTGGATAAGATAGGACTTGATGTTCGAGCGCTTTCTCAGATCCTAAGAGCAAGAAAACAAAGGACATCATCAACAAAGAGAACACATCCCGAGTTCCATAACTTCGAAGAAGGATGCTTACCGCGAGGCGTTGGTGAAGGTTGTCGCTGACGAGACCAAGCATTGCCTTTAGCGAGCTCTGAAGGCAAGAATGCTCCTCCTCGATGGCCCTCCAGCACTCGAGCTCCGCGGGGTCATCCACTTCCCATGAGGGAGCGTCGTGACTCGTGGGGTCATGGACGCGGATGGGCTCCGAGCCCCATCCCGAAGTCTCCGCCTCGGAGCGCCGTCGCACCGCCTCTGCTCCGGCACCCTCCGCGTCGACGACCGCGCCTGCCGCAGGTCGTTGCTCGGGCATCGCGGGGGGAGACGGACCCTCCCACGGCACGATAGCCAGCAAGCTGGCCTGCGGCTCCTCCCGCTCGACAAAAAGGTCCGTCGGGGCAGACACGGCGACGCTCGCCTCCTCGACCGAATCACCCACGGGGGCCCCGCCTGACGGGGCCGCTTCGGCACCCCCGGACTCGACAACCCCAGACCTCGGTGGCGACAGGGGGGGCGCGGCGTCTTTCTCCTTCCCTTCGTCGATGGAGGCCTCACCCTCCTCGGCCTCGAGGACGATGGGCGCCGCCTCCGAAAACCCCAGCAGCGAGTCATCCGAGGGGCCCTCCGGCACGCTGCTTCGCGGCGCCTCGACGGCCATCCCGGCTCGAGGGCTCGACGCCGCAGCCGCTACAGTCTCGGTGGCCGCTTCGCCGATAATAGAAGCAGCGCCCCGGGCCAACGCCGCGCGTGCGGCCTTGACCCAAGCGATGACCCCCGCGTTCGAAATCGCCGGAGGAGTCGAGGCGGCGCTCGTCGCCAAAGGAACCGGGCCCATAGCCGGAGCCGCCGCGACCGCCATCACCTCTGTCGTAGCCTCCGTCCGAAGGCGCTTGGCCGGAGCGGGCCCCGCCAGTGCTCGCTCGCGCTTGAGTCTGCAAGAAAGGAAAAATTAGATGCGTGGAATCGAGACGCGAAATATAAAGCTGCTCCAAGATTAAGAACTTACCCCACCGGGAACCTCCCTGGGGTGCGTGAGCCCCCCATCGACGGCCGCGTCCTGGCGCCCGGAAGGCTTGAAGTCGCTGCCGGCGGCGTCACGCCGTGAGGCCCCGCAGCCCCTCGAGCGGAGGCCGCCGCCGATGCGGCCAAAGCCAGCGCCACCGGCCCGGCTCCAAGGGCCAGATGACTTTCACGGGTCCCTTCGTGGGCCCCCCAGAACCAGCAGCGCCCTGCGTCGAAGGGGCACCAGACGCGACCCTCCGGGTCGAGAGGTGCTCCTCTTCTCCGCTCCACTCCTCCCCCGACTCCTCAGAGGAGGACCCTTCGACGGGCCCCACCTCTCATCTCTGCTTAGCCGAGCGCTGCTCGCCCGCAGAGAGATCGAGGCTCTGCATCCGCCTCTTCTTGCTCCCCTCCTCCTTCGTCTTCTTTGCCGACGAGGCGCCGAGAAGCCCCGCCAGACCAGCTCCGAAATCTTCCTTAACGGGGGGCAGCGACAACTCGTAGTCGAGCTCCCCCTACATGCAAAGCCCAAAAAAATGTAAGGTGAAAAGAAACAAAAAAGAAGGGCTCGACGAAGTAATACACTCACCAGTTCAGGGTAACCAGGATCCGGCCACATCGGAAGACGGTTGACTTCCTGCGCCGAGAAGGGGCCCGACACCATGCCTCAAACCCTCTTGGCGACGCTCTCCGGCGTAATATCCTCAGCAACCATCCGGCTCCCCTCGAGCTCCGCTCCAAAGAACATTTGGCTCATGCGGAGCGAGCGCCGCATCAGAGGGAGCACCCGTCGATGGTGGAAGGCCGAGGCAATGACCCCGGCAGTCAACCCCTGCCCTCGAAGGGTCGCTAGGGCGTCGAGGAGGTCTTCGAGCCTCCCTTGATGGTCCCGCGTCGGGGCGCCCCAGTTGTGGGGACGTGACTCGATGACGGGCCCCGTGTATTGAGGCAGCAGCCCCTCGTCGTTCCTGATGTAGAACCACTTCGAAGGCCAGGCGCCGTGGCTCGAAGTCAGGCCGATAGGGATGAAGATGTCAGCCTTCCTCACGGCGAAGTTGCAGCACCCGGCCCGCACTAGCCTCCGCACCCCCGGCGACGCGCTATTGGAGAAGTACTCCGCCCGAAAAAGATGAAGCCAGAGCACCCAATGCGCCTCCACCCCGAGGTAACCCTCGCAGATAGTGGTAAAGATGGCGGCGTAGGAGATCGCATTGGGAGAGAGATGCTGAAGCTCGATCCCGTAGTAGTGGGTGAGGGCACGCATGAACCGGCTCGGCGGGGAACCGAAGCCCAGTCGGTGGAACTTGACGTAGCTGACCACGTAGCCCTCTGGTGTGTTCGGCTCGAGGTCCCCCTTCGGCGGAACGAGCCATTCGGGCTCGGCCTTGTTGGTGATAGGGTGAAGGAGCCCCTCCACCACCAACCCCTCCAGCTCCTTCCTCGTCACATCCGAGGGGAGCCACGCCGCGGGCTGAAGAATCTCCGGCGGCGCCATCTCAAGGGCACGGAGCTCTTCGGTGGACGGACGACCCGGAAGATGTCCTATCTTCGCGGGGAAGGCAAAGCGCAAGGAAGGCAATCAAGCGCAGGAAGGTGAATGCGAAAACGGCAGGAAGGCAAGTGAAGAGCAACGGTGCGCGGAATGCCTCCTTTTATAGGGGCAGAAGACCAACGGGCGGCAGTCGCTTGCCCGACCAGTAAGTCCCCGCATTAAATGCGTCGAAAGTACTCTCCTCTCGATTCCTGTGCGTCGACGTCATGAGCGAGGCCGCCGGGCGCCAATAATACCCTCGGGCCCGCGCGTTCAGGCCATTTCGCATTCACCCCCTCGACTCCCATCGACCATGGACACGCGTCAAGCATCCACGAATCAGCCGTCATGCCGGCCCCACCACGATCGCGCCGTTCCGACTCCCGCGACATTACGGCCACGCCGCTTCGAATCTTTTCTTGAAAAACGAGACTAATATGACAACTGACAGTTATCCTCCTCGAAATGCGCTTTAAGTATAGGAATCATCCACTACCGCGCCGCTCCGGCTTCTGCATAAAAAGGCACGCGTGACGGACAGGAGGAGTTATCCGCAGACGGATCTTCCCACGACACGGGATACGGGCCCAGGCCCTCAAAATCTCCAGGGAGCGAAGGCTGCCCTCGAAAAGGGTTCGACAGCCGCCCTCGAGTACTGGAGTTAGGGGTGACCGAGGGGGGCCGACGCGAGTCCCTTGCTCGAGAACGAATTCTCGACGCCCCCTCGGACACATTCAAGGCAAAACTAAGGGACCACGACGGAATCCACTCGAGGGGAGGCATCGACCCACCAGACCCGATCGAAAGGGTTTGGCATCCGTGGGACCCACTGTTTTGCTTGAATAACAGCGCCTCAGGGCCACTAGTCGACCCCTATCGAACGGGGCACGAGCTCTTACTTGAATTTCCCGATAGCAGCTCACCTGAGACATTGATGCTCGCCCGAGCATGGGTAGCACAACGCTTCTCCCCCTCTACCCGATCGAAAGGGTTCGTGAGGGTCGAACGAAAAAGTCGAGCTCGCACCTGACCGGCTTCGACGAAAGAAGCTAAGGAGCGGACTCGCAACCGGGTGGCCTCGACGAAAGAGGACCCAACCACCCGGGGGCTCGATCATTCGAGCACGCCTCGACCAAAACCGAAAATAAAAGACCTCGGGCGAGTATTCTACTCACCCGAGGCCTCGGGGGCTACACCCGAAGGGTGCGCTCGCGCGCACCACTCGAAATACGACCAACACTCCGAGTCCATTTAACTGAGCCTCCGCGTAAGTATGAACACTTACACGAAGCCTCGGGGGCTATTGTCGGTTACCGAGAGTAGGGGTACCCTAAACCTCCCTTGTTTTCAGTTGAACCCCGAGTTTACCCTCAGATTAATCTCACGGGGACCCTTGAAAAAACACATGCAAGACCAGACCGTACATCCTCGACCCACCGGGGCCCACCTGCAAATACACACCAGGCCGACCCACAATAAAATACTTAACTTCTGCCGCAACCCTCGACAAGTCACTGACGTCACCAACTGATGATCACTCGAGAGGGGGGGACCCCACGTCAAGTATCGAGGCCCCGGCGGGACAAGGGTCGAGCCCCCCTCGATCCACCAACTCCGGGTGCGTCCGACGGCGCATTTGATGCAAAACTACCTAACCTCGTCCAATCGTATGGCTACAGTAGCGCACAGTGGTCCGTACAGCGGTCGAATCCCACTTTACCGCCCATACTGGGGACGTGCATCGGTCTGCATGGCACTGTTACGCCATACTCAGCACTGTTAGGCCTCTTGAGGCCCCCTTCGACGCGCTACGCGACAAACAACCGACATCGGATTCCCTAAGTTCAATCTTATCCGTTCAACCACTACGCTCGAGGCTACCCCTCGATTGGGCCTCGAGTATGTGTCGACGCCCTCTGGTCAACCCACATCGACCTCGAAAGCTGTGCCAACAACTCCCGATGCGACCCCAAAAGGGACTCGCACGTCCCCTACAGAGGATCGCGTCTTTCGCCAGTCAGCAACCACGCCTCCGAAGGGCGCCTGTCAACTCCGAGCCATGCTACTACAGAACAAGCCATGCTCAGCGCACGTCTCTACAGTGGCCTTGAGTTGGCCACCACGACCCGCGACGTCACCACTGCGTCATCGAACCAGGACACTTGTACCCCTCTGCCTCCCCTTGGCCTATAAAAGGGGACGCCAGGATACACAACGGAGGGAGAGGCCCAATCAGACGAAGAACCGACTCCAGACAACGATCTCATGAACAACCGAACACACGCCTAGACAGACTCCTAGACTCTGAATAACTCTTTCGCTCTATACTCGACCCCCCCTCGAATTATCTCCTTCGCTTGTATTCACCCCTGTACAAGCACTTAGGTGCAAGATAATACAAATCTTCTCCCCCCCGCTGGACGCAGGGCCTTCTTTGCCTGAACCAGGATAAATCGCTGTGTTCTTCTTGCATCACCATCCGAACGGGTTACGCACACATACGTTTACTCGTTGGCTTAGGACACCCCCGGGTTCCTAATGTCGACAGTTGGCGCGCCAGGTAGGGGCCTGTGTGTGTCAAACCGCTTCGTTCGGATGGCGGATTTCGTATCATCGCTCCCTTTTGGCTCGGTGATCTAGTTTGGGAGTTTGGAGTTCCTGTCGCTCGGCACGAGCCATGACATGGTCCTGCTCTCAACCGGGCACCCAAGCGGGGGCGCTTCAGGGACTCCGCGAGGAGCCCCGCGTCGCCCTCGCCACCACGCTTCCCAATCAAGAAGGAGACGTAGATCGCAGGGCGGGCGACGCCGCCGTGCGACCACGGTCGTCACATCCTCTTCGTCTTCGACAGATGACTTGAGCTCTCTGGCCAGGAGCCTCCCACGACTACGCGTAAGGCCCGAAGAGGGGCAGCACTCGCCAGGGTTGAACGCTTCTCCTCGAGCGAACGCGCCCCTCACGTCTACGGCTCTCTTGCCCCATGAGTAGTTTGCCGTCCGACCGGCACTGCCATTTGGGCTCGACAATGCCGCTTCAACATACTCCACTATCGTGCGCTCGGGTTTCGGAGCGGACAGGGAACGGACTGGACCCCCCTACGCACAGCAGCATGCCGGGAGGTACCGGTACTGGCCCCCGAGCGCCCGATTAACCCTCGCCCACGCGGCGCCTGCCCTCGCGCGCTTCGACAGTGGCTGGAAGTGGAACAATATGGGCGGACCATCATGCCTTACCTGCTCTACTCCGACTCCGACTACGACTCCAGCTACTATGATCCCACGCGAGAGTGTTTCCACATCGACATAGTCGCCGCGTCGGGCAACGACGACGCCGGTCCCGCAGAGATGTCCACACCACCGGCTGCAACAGGTGGACCCCTCCTCCTGGCGGGACATTAGGAAGGGCCCCCTGCCGCGACCAATGATCCATGCGATTCGCAGGGCGCCCATGTCGCCCAGCTCGCGTAGGTCCGGGAGCTTCGAGCCAAACTCGACGAAGACAAAGAGCGACTGTGCCAGCTCGAGCGTACCCTCGAGCAAGACAATCGAAATCCCCAGGCGGAGGGGCTCGGGCCCGAGCGCGGCAAGTACAGCGGCAGATTGTGGGCGCGGATATGGTTGCACGTCCCGCCTTCAATCGAGCCAGTCAGAATGTCGTCGCGGCAACCATGCTTCTCCGCAACATGCCAGCCCCCTCGAATCCTGAAGCCCAACGAGTCCGACAGGAGATCCAGGGCCTTCTCGAGGTGGCCGCCATCCAGCAGGCCGAGAGTTCTACCTCAAGGCGTCGAGGTGCGGCCTTAGGGCAACACCACGAACCCTCGTGGCATGAGAGGCAGGCCTCGACCAAGCCGGTAGACTCCCCCCCGCTCGAAGGGGGCGGTCCCGGCCCACGATCGCGTTCATGACAACCGCGAGCCCCGTGATGCGCGCCATGACATCAACGAACACCACAGATGCAAGAGCGGTGACGCCGAGGCGTGAGGCTACAGCGCTCATCGGGGCGGACGCTACGGCAGCGACGAGGACCGACGTCGATCCCCGGATCCGCCGGGATCTCGAGCCTTCAGCCGTGCGATTTGCAGCACGCCGCTGCCTAGCCCCTTTAGACCCCCGACAAGTCTCGTCAAATACGACGGCGAGACAAAGCCTGAGCTCTGGCTTGCCGACTTCAAGCTGGCGTGCCAGCTTGGTGGGGCCCGCGACGACAGCGCCATCATTCAACAACTCCCACTCTTTCTCTCCGACACCGCACGACGGTGGCTCGAGGAGCTTCCCCCTAACCAAATCTATGACTGGTCCGACCTGGTCAGGGTTTTCGAGGGGAACGTTAAGGGCACCTATGTGCGTTCGGGCAACAGGTGGGAACTCCGAGGTTGCAGAAAGAAGCCCGGGGAATCCCTCCGCGATTTTACTCGACGCTTCTCCAAGCAGCGCACTGAGCTTCCCCACGTCACCGACGAAGAGGTGATCCTGGCTTTCATTGCCGGGACCACCTGCAAGGAACTGGTCCGGGAGCTCGGGCGTGCTCCCCCAAAGACCGCCGATGAATTGATGGACATCGTGGCCAACTTTGCCGCTGGAGAAGAGGCCGTTGGCGCCTTCTTCGACGATGGCAAAGGCCAAACACAAGCCAAGGCGGCCAACCCCGAGGGTTCGAACCGGGGCGGCAAGAAAGGGGGCAAGAAGAAGAAGAAGAACCCGCGAGGCAAGCGCGAAGACGCCCCCGACGATGACCTCGTGGCGGCTGTCGTGGGCAAGAAGCCTCGAGGCCCTCCCGAAAAGGGCCTCTTCGACGAGATGCTCAAGAAACCGTGCCCATATCACAAGGGCCAGGCCAACCACACCCTCGAAAACTGCCGAATGCTCAAAAGGCATTTCGAGGGTACGGTTCGAGGAAAGGAAGAGAAAAAGGAAGAGCCCGACGACAAGAACGACGACAAGGATGATGGATTCCCCGAGGTGCAGGACTGCTACATGATCTACGGGGGACCTACCGCCCGGCTCACCCCTCGACAGCGTAAGAGGGAGCGTCGGGAGGTATTCTCCACTCGAGTCGCCACCCCCCGATTCTTGGACTGGTCCGAGACGGCTATCACGTTCGACCGTGACGACCATCCGGACCACGTCCCGAACCCGGGGCTCTACCCGCTTGTTGTCGACCCTGTCATCATCAACACCGCTTCTCCATGGTCTTGATGGACGGAGGCAGCAGCCTCAACATCATCTACTCCGAGACCCTTGACCTTCTCGGAATCCCGACGGAAAAGCTGAAACCCAGCGCTGGGGGCTTCCATGGCATCGTGCCAGGGAAAAGGGCTATTCCTATCGAATGCATCGACTTGCCGGTGTATTTCGGTACTCTCGTAAACTTTCAAAAGGAGACCCTCACGTTTGAGGTAGTCCCGTTTCGAGGCACGTACCATGCGATCATCGGATGGCCGGGCTACGCCAAGTTCATGGCGGTTCCCAACTACACTTACCTCAAGCTCAAGATGCCAGGCCCCAACGGCATCATCACCGTCGGCCCCTCCTTCGAGCACGCATACGACTGCGACGTCGAGTGCGTCGAACACGTGGAAGCCCTCGACGAGTCGGCGATGCTTGCAGCCACTCTCGAGGCCCTCGCTAACGAGATCCCCGAACCCAAGCGACATGCTGGTAGCTTTGAGCTTGCCGAGGACACGAAGAAGTTCCCTCTCGACCCGAGTTGCTCCAAGGGGAAGGCGCTGCTCATCAGCGCCTCCCTCGATGCCAAATAGGAAGCAGTGCTTGTCGACTTTCTCCGCGTGAACGCCGACATGTTTGCGTGGAGTCCCTCGGATATGCCGGGCATACCGAGGGAAGTCGCCGAGCACGCCTTGGAGATCCGCCCCGGGTCTAAGCTGGTGAAGCAGCGCCTGCGCCACTTCGATGAGGAGAAGCGCAGGATCATCGGGGAAGAAGTCAACAAGCTCTTGGCGGCCGGATTTATCAAGGAGGTCCACCATCCTGAGTGGTTAGCTAACCCTGTAATAGTCAAAAAGAAAAATGGGAAATATAGGATGTGTGTAGATTACACCGGCTTGAATAAAGCATGTCCTAAAGTCCCATTTCCCTTGCCACGCATCGATCAAATCGTTGACTCAACGGCGGGGTGTGAGACCCTCTCCTTTCTCGACGCCTATTCCGGCTACCACCAGATCCGGATGAAGGAGTCCGACCAGCTCGCGACTTCCTTCATCACCTCCTTTGGCATGTACTGCTATGTTACTATGCCCTTCGGCCTTTGAAACGCCGGGGCAACGTACCAGCGGTGCATGCTCCACGTTTTCGGAGAACACATCGGCTCGACGGTCGAGGCCTATGTCGATGACATCGTGGTCAAGACCAAAAAAGTCGAGGATCTTATCTCCGACCTCGATGCCGCGTTCAAATGCCTCCGGGCGAAGAGCATCAGGCTGAACCCCGAGAAGTGTGTCTTCGGCATCCCCCGAGGCATGCTCTTAGGGTACATAGTCTCTCAGCGCGGCATCGAGGCCAACCCGGAGAAAATCTCGGCGATCGTCAAGATGGGGCCCATTCGAGACCTCAAAGGCGTTCAGAGGGTCACAGGATGCCTGGCAGCCCTGAGCCGCTTCATCTCCCGTCTCGGGGAAAAGGCGTTGCCCCTCTACCGCCTTTTGAAGAAATCGGAGCACTTCGAATGGACCCTCGAAGCCGAGGAAGCCCTCTCAAAGCTTAAGTCTATGCTAGCCTCGCCCCCGATCCTAGTACCTCCTCATCCGGCCGAGCCGCTCCTCCTCTATATCGCCGGAACCACCCAGGAGGTCAGTGCAGCCATAGTGGTCGAGAGGGCAGAAGAAGGGCACACCCTGCCCGTTCAAAGGCCAGTCTACTTTGTCAGTGAAGTACTCTCAGAGACCAAGGCCCGCTACCCTTAGATTCAGAAGCTGTTGTACGCTCTAGTCTTTACGCGGCGCAAACTCCAACATTACTTCCTAAGCCACCCGATAACCGTGGTCTCGTCCTTCCCCCTCGGGGAGATAGTCCAGAATCGGGAGGTCACAGGGAGAATCGCTATGTGGGCAGTCGAGCTCATGGGCGAGACCCTCACTTTTGCACCGCGAAAGGCCATCAAGTCGCAGGTGCTGGCGGATTTCGTGGCCGAATGGACCGACACTCAACTACTGCCCGCACAGATCCAGGCCGAGCTATGGACCATGTACTTTGATGGGTCAATGATGAAAACGGGAGCGGGCGTGGGCCTGCTCTTCATCTCGCCCCTCGGGGTTGACATGCGTTACGTGATTCAACTCCACTTTGCAGCCTCGAACAACGTCGCGGAGTACGAGGCCCTCGTGACCGGACTACGCATCGCTATCGAGCTCGGGGTTCGACGCCTCCAAGCCCGGGGCGACTCGCAGTTAGTCATCGATCAAGTCATGAAGGCTTCGAGCTGCCACGAACCTAAAATGGAAGCATACTGTCAAGAGGTCCGCAAATTGGAAGACAAATTCTACGGCCTCGAATTAACCCACATTGCTCGACGCTACAACGAGGCCGCGGACGAGCTCGCAAGGATCGCGTCAACCCGAGGCACCGTGCCACCCGATGTCTTCACAAAAGATCTCTACAAGCCATCAGTTGACTTCGTGGATGAACAGGAACATTCGTCCAAGGGGGTCGAGCCTCAACCAACCCAGGCCCCCTCGACCAGGGCCGAGGTCATGGACCTCGAGGTATCAACCCCTCGAGCAAGCGACGAAGCCGATTGGCGTAAGCCCTTCCTCGAATACCTTACTCAAGGGGAGCTGCCAGACGAGCGAAACGAGGCTCGATGCATTGCGCGAAGGGCCAAAACCTACGTCCTCTTCGGTCTAGACAAGGAGCTCTATCGACGAAGCCCGACCGGAGTTTTGCAGCGTTGCATCACCATCGAGGAAGGAAAAAGGTTACTCAACGACCTACACTCGGGGGCTTGCGGTCATCATGCTGCGCCCAGGACCCTCATCGGGAACGCTTTTCGACAAGGCTTTTACTGGCCGACCGCTGTCTCTGACGCCATCAGCCTCGTCCGCTCATGTGAGGGGTGCCAGTTCTATGCCAAGCAGATGCACCTCCCTGCGCATGCTTTGAAAATGATCCCCCTCACATGGCCATTCGCCGTATGGGGGCTCGACCTCGTTGGTCCCCTCAAAAGGACAACTGGAGGCTTCACCCACCTGCTCGTTGCCATCGACAAGTTTACCAAGTGGATCGAGGCTCGGCCCATCACCAACATTCGTTCCGAGCGAGCGGTCGAGTTCTTCATTGACATCATTCATCACTTCGGGGTCCCCAACGTGATCATCACCGACAATGGCACGCAATTCACCGGCAAAAAGTTCCTGGACTTCTGCGATCACCATCACATCCGTGTGAATTGTTCTGCAGTTGCTTATCCTCGAACTAACGGCCAGGTCGAGCGTGCCAACGGGATGATTCTTCAAGGGCTCAAGCCTAGAATCTACGACCGCCTGAAGAAATACGGCAAGAAGTGGGCCATCGAGCTGCCCTCGGTCCTGTGGAGCCTAAGGACAACACCCAGTCGAGCCACGGGATTCACCCCATTCTTTATGGTCTATGGGTCTGAGGCCATCCTCCCCATCGACCTCGAATACGGGTCCCCTCGATTAAAAGCCTACAACGAGCAGACGAACGAAGAAGCCCTCGCAAACGCCGTCGACCAACTCGAAGAAGCTCGAAACATGGCCCTCCTCAACTCCGCAAGATACATGCAGAAGCTTCGACGCTACCACGACAAGCATGTGCGCAAAAGGGACCTTCAAGTGGGCGACCTTGTCCTACGACGGCGACAGAGCAACAAGGGCCGCCACAAGTTAACTCCACCGTGGGAAGGCCCCTTCATCATAGCAGAGGTGTTGAAGCCCGGAACCTACAAGCTCGCTAACGACAGAGGCAAAATCTTCACCGACGCATGGAACATCGAACAGCTACGTCGCTTCTATCCCTAGGGCCTCGATGCCTTCTTCATACATTTTCGTATACGGAATGCTTTTGATCACAAGCTCAATCTTCTTATACATATAAGAGGTAGCCTCGTCTCTGCTCCCTCAGAGTCAAACCTCCCTCGGGGGCTAAGGGGGGG
>CM041635.1:40716992-40732895 GCA_023333625.1 Bothriochloa decipiens | reverse complement strand
ATATGTGATAGTGGAGGACCATGAGTTGATGTTGACATGGCCTCCTTTTGGCAGATTAGAAACCATTCATTTGACGCCGGCCAAACAACTGCAATTTATATCCTCAACATATATAATGCACATGTACTTAATTAGTTGGATTAGCTTACGTGCAACTTCAAATTTTTTTCATATCACTTAAACTATACTAGAAAACCTTGCAACCCTTGTATATTATTTGGGACATGGAGAATAACTTTTGAGAGAGAGAGAGAGAGAGAGAGAGTTTACATTTAAACTCTACTATATGTGCCAAAAGAATTTTTCCTCTAAATTGAAAAACAAATTTGCTGTGTGTAATGATAAATGGCGCAGACATTGCTTCAGTTGTCTCTTAGGGAAAGCATAAGAGACTTACAGATTTTTTGAAAGTTTCAACGAGGGGATGGGTCGTGTACATTTTAGGTACCTGTAGCCATGTAGACAACCTACATTAGTTGTCTACTAGAGAGAGATACTGTACTCCTTAGCAAATTAATAGGAAACTGTTTGTATTCTCTCTTTGTAGCGGTAAGAGTTTTGTTTTTGGACAGGACTACGTGTGGAGCTGTTTGGTTTACCCCTAAAGTTTATTCGGTACACTTTAGTCACTTTTAGTGACTATAAAAAATATCAAACATCCCTATTAAAGTTTAGGGACTAAGAGGTAGTTAAAATTGACTAAAATATACATAAGGCAATTAATTTAGTGGTCTTAAGTCATTACAATCAAACAAAACTCGCTAAACTTTAGAGGATCACAAGACTTTAACCAAACATCATCTCCAAGGTGAACTGGATGACATCACGTACGATACATGCCCTACCGATGCCTCTTTCAATCCGGTCAAGGTCAATGCTACCCGAATGAATGCGTCCCACACTTGGCAGGGTTGGCTTCTGCTATCTCTCGAGGGACGAGGTGAACAAACAGTCTATTTTTTTTATTCTAAATTATAGTTTATTTTAATTTTTCTAATATATATATTTTACTATATATCTAGACATATTATTTATCTAGCTACATAGCAAAATACATGCACCTAAAAAATCAAAGTGAACTAAATTTAGAACGGAGGAAGTATTGATTGGCCAGCACGCAGTTGTAAATTATACGAGGCTTACACTAATTAATGGGCGTGTTATTAATTAGTGCCTCAAGCCCTAATTACCAAGGCGGCCACTTGTCTTAATCAAAGGCAGGGACCACATGGCACGCGCCCACTTGGCTGAGGTGGGCCCGGCTCTGTCTGCAGTCCAGGTTCAGCTGACGGCTCCACCGTGACGTCACCGCCGTTTTGCCAAAATTAGTAGCCCTATATTTATATGCAAGTTGCAAAGTGGATTGGCGCTTTGTGCGCTCCTCCTAACGTCCACGCCGGATCTTATATACTTGGCCGACCTCTCTTTCATTATTCTGATGATCTTCGTGTTTAATTCGAGAAGAACTAGCTAGCTAGCGTAAAGATTCCTTCGTCATCAGGAAGAAAAATTAGAAGGCGCGGCTATATCATATATGGTTGCATATATAAAAATGTCCACCACATTACTATTTGCAGAAAGGCCACAAGTTTGTAAAATAGCTAGTTGCCCACTACTAGTTCAGATCGTGCATTAATTAACCATCTTGGCAAAGTTGACAGTTTTTTTAATCTTTCGAAAAAGTTGACAGTTTTCTAAACAATGCGCGGCTGTGGCCTGGTTGGAATAAAATACGCAGGGTATCGACGCTCAGATAAAGCCGGAGGCAGTGGTGGCGGCGAAGGTCAGCATGATCCTTCAACGGCCAACAACGCCAGTGGCAGCGGCCGAAAGATGAAGCCGTCCGGGTTCAACTTCACCGGGGCGATGCAGGGCCAGAGACAGGGCGCCGCCGCCGCGGGCCACCATCTCTCGCGGATCTCCGAGGACGGCGCCGCCTTCCCGGGCGGCCTGATGGGCGGCGACCGTGCGGCGGCTGGCCGCGGCTCTGGCGCCGAGAGCAGCAGTGGTGGTGCCAGTGCCACGGCGGCGCGCTCGTACTCCGGCGGGTTCTCGATTGTTGGGCCGTGGGAAGAGTCCAGGGACATCATTACCACCCTCGGTTCATACGACCCTCAGGTATGGAAGACGTACTACACATTTTCACATACCGCAGTGCACGCTCTAGCTAGTAAGCTGCTTTGATTTTCTTTGCCACCAGTGAGTGTCGTCGTCCCGTACGTTCTTTGTGTTTGATGGATCTGCGTGTGAATAATGCAGTTTAGCGGCGCCATGGCGGGCACGGCGCTGGAGATGGCGGGCATGGACAGGTACATGCAGCTGCAGCAGGACCAGGTGCCGTTCAAAGTGCGCGCCAAGCGCGGGTGCGCCACGCACCCCAGGAGCATCGCCGAGAGGGTTCGTACTACGAGTCGTATATCCCAAAATTCCTCTATGATCAGGCTTTCGCGATTATATCCACCATGGTTTATGTTTTGTATTGTATTGTTTTGTATGGTGCAGGAGAGAAGGACGAGGATCAGCGAGAAGCTCAGGAAGCTCCAGGACCTCGTGCCCAACATGGACAAGGTACGAGTAGTTGTTGTTGATCTATGAACTGACGAATTGTGACACCACGACTTCCATACACATTTATATGCACGAGGCAGCAATATCTATATAACTAGATTACTGAACACTACGGCCAAAGAAAATTTAACTGAACACAGTGATCTTGCTTATATGTGTGTGTTGATGTCACAGCAAACGAGCACCGCGGACATGTTGGACCTTGCAGTTGAGCACATCAAGGGCCTGCAGAGCGAACTGCAGGTAATCTTACATTCGTGTGCATGTATACAAATATGTTACTGTATTCCTTTTCTAGAGAGAGTACACTGATCTGATCATCTGAAGACGAATGCGTGTTTCAATTTCGACTGATCAGAGGCGGGTATTCTTGACAGTACACAAAAGATCATTGATTCCATAATATATTGATCGATCGTCAGGAATTATGTACTGACCTTAGCTCCTATCCACAGGCTCTGAAACACGACCAGGAGAAGTGCACCTGCTGCCGAAAGCGATAGCGATTCACAACAGGGAGGGCAAGAACAGAAATGCGTCCTTTAACGGTTATTGATACCTTCAATTTCCATGATGTGAAGAATTGTACATGGGTGAGAAGCCATCTAAGGATAACATCTTGATTGTTGAGTCCTTATCTTGTTGAAAGTCCTAATTTTAGTGATTAGCACACAATGGGAGTGCATTCGGCGCCGCCCATGGATGGAGCGTGAATGTGCAATTGTGCGTGCATAGTGTTCTACTATCTCCAAAGCAGTGATGATCCACATATAGTGGTGTGGACAACTAGCTAGGCAGTGCAAAAATAGAAAACTCTTCTGTTGTGATACTTTGGTTTCTTCTGTTCTGGTTGATGTTCAGCTTGAATTTAGATTTTCTTATGGGATATATCCGAAAACAATTTTGCTATTATCATTGTTACCTATACAAGTAGCCTGATTTTACTTTGTTCTTGAGAAGAGGACATTGCTTTTATGCATAAATGATGTAATTTTAGTTCCAGCTCTATAGTTAAACTATGTAATGTTTGGCCATGTTTATGTAAAATAATATTATCAATATTTATGACGCAAAATAGATATATAATATAAAATCATAATATTTTTAAGAACAATTATTTGGTATAATAAATATTGATATTTTTTATATATGTGGTGAAACTAAAAATGATTTGACTCAATATAATTTGTATATAGACTAACATGTTGCTCGGCTAGTTGACCATTTTAGCCAAATCTCGCGGCGCACCCCACCGACGCCGTCACCGTCGTCTCCTGCGATACCGCCTCAGTCTCATGTGTCTCCTAACCGGTGGCATTGCCAGTGGATTGATGGAGGAGCAGAGCCCCAGTCATCCCTTTCCCTTCATAGTTTTATTTTAAGTTATGTTCACCGATCCTTGCTGATCTAGGGGTTTGTTTCTAGTTTTATCAATGAGGTGGCGGCGACGATGGTACCTTAACTTAGGTAGAATAAGGTTTCTCTAGCCTCTCCCTACCACGACGACATTTGATCTAACATCAGCCGAAGGGCCAGTTGAAGTTGGTCTGTCAAATATGTTGATCTTTTTCAGATCTTCACATTTGGTGTTCGGTTGGCTTTTGATGTGATGGTATCAACTCTCTTGGTTTGGTCTATTCTACAATAATGTCCCACATCTCCAATACTCTGTTTTGATAATGGAAGAAATTTAGCTTGCGTTCTTCAAAGGGTTCCTCGAGCCGATATTCTTTTAGTGGGTACTAAATCTCGTGTGGTCGGCGGTTGTTGCCTTTTGCGGTCTTCAAAACCTTGTTTGTTAAGAGTGTCTGCAGATGTTGGTTTTCTTTGTTGTCTTTACAATGCAATCTTTTAAACTCTGGCAGGCACTAGGCAGTGGACAATTAGAGAAAGAAAGTGACGTTTTTATAAGATAGCGAAAGTGATGGTTTAAAAGGAGACCAAAGTACAAATTAAAACCCAAACAACACGGAGAGCACATTCGAAAAATGTTACACACCCTGGCACAGTGACACCCAGGCCACCAGCCACCAACTACCACTACTCAGAAAAACAACTACCAACAGTACACTCCTACACCGAGCACAACGAGTTCTTGTAGCTAGAGCCGAGCGTTGAATATGTTCCAAATTCATTCTCAAGATAAAGACCGACTTCTGACGGAGCGAAGCGGAGGCCCGTAGAAGCCGAAGGCCGGGCCGGAGCGAAACGGTACATATACCCTTGTTAGGGTTTCACTGAGACGTATTCTTTTGTAAGCCGCCGCTATGGCGTTATAACCCAAAACTCTTTGATTATAGTAAGGAGTGTTTGCTGGCTGGCGCCTTTAGTTTTTTTTCTTCGTATTGAAGGGATTTTTCACGTTAAATCTTGTGTCTCTCTATAGTTTGATCTGATGTTCTTCATAGTTTATTCGTTCTAATCATAACACCGAGGAGGGACAATGTTTCAAACCGGACGTAGCATGCTACGGAGTAGCATATATCACTGGTCACCTTATTAGCTTCTTACACTGTTTGAGTATATTACTGAGCACTCTCTCCACACTCGTTACTACAAAAATAAACGGCTTAGAGTGAGAGCATGTGCAGTCGTCGCTAACTTGTACTAGCAGGAACGACTACACCCGATCTGGTCTCCGTGCCAAATAGACGCGCGCCTGCTTGCACGGTATATGCAAAGTTGCACCCAGTGCAGCATAGTCAACTGGCTCATCACCGCAGACCGCACCATGCAAGTTGCACCCTCTGCGCTGTAGTTAGTTTCCGGATAGAGGTGGCTAAATTCATGGCCATCCACATGTAGTTTATACTTCTTCTATTTTAAATTATAATTTATTCTAACCTTTTTAGTTTATCTATTTTGTTATCATCTAAATACATAGTAAAATATACATACATCAAAAAATCAAAATAAACTATAATTTAGAACAGAAGAGTATATGATAAACACTTTCTAAATAAATCATACAAATCTATACCCCCTGCTACTAAAACCTACAAATTTCAGTCCGTCGATATCTCCGCCAAAATCTCGGCCCTCAGGTGACCGTGTCCGATTAGGACGTGGAAGCAGATTAAAAGTGGAAAAAATAAAATAAAAAATATAGTATTTGAGACGTAAATATGTCAGCGAGAAAAGAAGATAGAATGATATTAATAATGTTTAAAATATATCAGAGTTGCTGACGCAAAATGTCTATAATTTTTTTCTTTTAGTTTTCCTCTTTCCTTTTCTATAACACAGATCTTGCAAAATTCATAAAAAATCATAAAAAATCAGAAAAATGTCAAACCAGTTTTGTTAGCTTGATAAAAAAATATGATATATCCATAGATGTTATGAATATTGTTAGATTCTGCTTTGACTATATGTTCGTTAATTCAGCCTTGTATATGTTATATGCATATAGGTTCAGCGATGACCGAGAACGTACCATAAGAAAACCCAAAATACCGTACCATAAGAAAACCCAAAATACCTGGAGGTGGCCGAGGAGTACAGGTAGGATGTCCTCGTCATCGGTGTTCACAAAGCCTTCACTAACTTTTCATTGTCCAGTTCCTACCCAATACACGGTGCGTAACGCCTATTTTTCAGCACTTATTATATTTGTTTGCGCATTAAGTTCTAAGGAGAAAGATTTACACCATCTAATGTAGTTTTGACAAAAAAATGATATATCCATAGATGTTATGAATATTGTTAGATTGTGCTTTGACTATAGGTGCATTAATTTGGCCTTCTATATGATATCTGCATATAGGTCCAGCGATGATCGAGAATGTACCATAAGCAATCCTAAAATACCAGGAGATGGCTGAGGAGTGCGGGTAGGATGTCCTTGTCATCGGTGTTCACAAGGCCTTCACTAACTTTTCGTTGTCCAGTTTTTACCCAATACACACCCCAGTGCATAACGCCTACTTTTCAGCACTTATTAAATTTGTTTGCGCATTAAGTTTTGAGGAGAAAGATTTACACTATCTGATGTAAGACAAAACTTATCTTTATTAAAATATGGATTAACCCAAAATACGTGGAGGTGGCCGAGGAGTATGGGGAAGATGTCCTCGGTGTTCATGAGGTCTTCACTAACTTTTTGTTGTCCAATTCCTGCACAATGCACGCCCTAATGCATAACGTCTACTTTTCAGCACTTATTATATTTGATTACGCATTAAGTGTTCAGGAGAAAGATTTACACCATATGATATAGTTTTCATTATAAATAGAAACAAAACATATCTTTATTAAAATATATGGATTAGTTAATGTTATAGTTAATTATTTTATGAACCATAATATTTGTCAGATTATTGTCTAAAAATCAAATCCTAAACAAATGTATGTATTTATAATTCTTCATTGCCGTATGAAAAATCAAGAGATGTCTCCCGTCATAATCATTGGCAGACCGAGCCTTGACATATAAAGTTATTTATTTTTATATGTAAATAATTATGCACTTTATAACGAAGAAGAAAATATGCCAAGATGTATTTTAGGTCGATATAGGTTCAATAGGACATTTTTATTTATTTATTGTTATCTAACTTATATTATAGATGTAGCGGTCGTTATAAAATAAATTCTATAAACATTCATGTTTTAGTTTTGCATAAATATTTAATAATTTTTTCTCCCGTTGCAACGCACAGGCATATTTGCTATTAAAGAAAAAAGTACGATCAAAATAAGTTGGATTATGAATTTTTTATATAAATGAGGTTACTGGTGTGCTATTTGGCTGTTAGTTTCAGCTTATCTTATTTTAGCCATATATATTTTGTATGTAAGTTGTACCAAACAAGTCCTACGACAATCACTTCTGCATGGGGCGTCCCTCTATTATTTTGTGTAATTCTTTGTGAGATAAGAATGTACGTCAATCCTATCCCTGTCCCATGCATGCATACAAAATCTACATAACGCACTACTCTGCTCGATTGTGAAAGTTTTATGGTGCTAGTTTAAAACTAGCACGTGATTCAAAAAAAACTCAATCGAGAGCTTTTACTCGGAGGGAGGGCAAAGCCGATTGTATAACACTAACCTCCAAGTATGCCTAAGACGTCTCCAACGGAGGCCCTATATCCCAAAATAAGTGTTGAACGGTGCTTTACCTTTCCAAAAATCAACTCCAACAGATGACCCATACGGGGAGCTATTTTGCCAACCCACCAGAAATAAGACCGAAAAAGGCTCCTCTCTGGACGACGACGCAAGAGTCTGCCGGATGTGGTGGTGGGTCCGCAAGGCCGCGACGACGGCGAGGCGGGGAGGGAAGCGGGCGACGCTGCCAGACCTGTGCAGACGATGACAACGAGGTGGGCCCCACGACGGCAAGGCTAGGAGGCTGGTGACCAGCGGCGCGAGACAAGCAGGTAGGCAGGCGGAGCTTACCGGCGTGGGAGTCAGGCGGCACTTTCACATCTGCTCGGATGATGACAACGAGGCAGGCCCGACGACAGCGAGGCGTAGACGGAGGCGGGCGGTGGCGCTCCACCGAGAGGGAGGCGGGAGCAGCGGGCGCGACGACGAAGGCTTTGGGAGCAGCGGCAACAGGCGCAGAGAGGCTTCACTGCCGACTGCGCCCGGGGGTTTGGAACTACACCTGGGTCTTCTGCGCGCCGCTGCCCCTAAGGTCGCCGAACGACATGGAGCTCGCCATCGCGGGCGTGGACCTCAACCACGGCGACATCACGGGCTACCTCCCGTCAAAATCGAGGACGCCAGGTACGGGTTCCGATCCCGATCGTGGGTAGGGCTGGACAATGCGCTTATGGAGGGCTTTGAGCTGGCGCTGTCGTCGCAGGGCGCCGGCGGCCAGGCCGTCCGGCCGCTAGCAGTCGATGGAGATTGGGTCCGCTATTGGAGAAGGGTATTTTTTGCGTTAGTTAGCCTTCCACTGTACGTCACCCAATGTATGGAATGCCTCCTGTATTTGCGTTGCGTCTGTTGGAGACAACCTAACTTTCACTATTTTACAATTTTAAATGCAAATATGTATAAATCTTTTGCATATTCGAGAAAAAAAGAATATTACGAGGGATTGGATGGGTCTCATCGACGTTGACTTCGAGAATTTGATCACGTGATTTGTTCGAAGCTGCTAAACTTTGTAGAAGATATAAAGATGCATGTGACCGGACGGAATCTATCTAGATGCCACATAGAAATGGTCCAAAAGGGAAGGGTTGGCAGTTTCGCGCCCATTGGTCGTGTTGCCTACTCACCAACACAAAGAAATATCAATGCTACTCCTCCGTAGTCCGTCCATATATAGAACAATACGATTTATAGGTTAAACAAGTTACCATCTCTCCATAACTCGGCTAAGAGCTTGAGACAACAGAGAAGATCATGGATTCTGCGGGTGGGTGGGGAAGTGGGGCATGAGCCCCCCTATTGCCGCCAAACACACTACTTTCAGACACGTTCGAATGTTTCATACACGTTTTAGTATTTCACGTCATATTTAGTTCATTGTAGACATGGTTTAATTTGCGTTGTGATGACCTGAAAAACAATGTCCTTCCAGCAACGGATAACAGTGGCCTTCTTGTTATTCAACATAGAGCCGAATGTCCTCACGGGCTCAATATAGTGCAGAGCACATCAAAAGCACTGTAGGTTTAGTTTGTGCGCTCATGCAGTCCTTCTTTATGAAGGAACGGGAATGCTCATTCCTCCAATCCAAATGACCCTGACGTCAGCAAAACGAAGGAAGTGTATCCTAGGGGGCGGCGAGAGAAGGGAAGAGATTGAACACGTACGGGCACGTCTCAAGAAAACCCGCGAAATTTACCATCCATTAATTTGGTCCAAAATGTCGTCTTTCACCGCGAAGAGCTACTGTCCCGGCAACGCATTGAGTCGCTGTCAAGGCACAGACGCGCGACCCCAGTGGAGGTCTGAGCGATACATACGGCCGGATTACGTGGTTGCGTGCGACCGTGCGAGTGCGACGTGCCTTGCTCACGCCGTCCGGTGCAACATTCTCACCTTCCCGTCCCGTCGACCAACCCATCTGGCTCTGCCTGGATGGCTGGATCTGATCTTCCGAGGCCCAGCCGTTGCTCCTGATCTCTTCCCGGTTGTCAACAACATTTGGCACGCATATACCCCGTTGGCGGCTTGCACAGCGTGGACGCGGAGGCCCGGCCCCGTGTGCCAGGAGTTCCTCGTTTTCCCTGCCGCCGAGCGCAAAGATCGGATAGGGGGAACACGTAAGCACGCGTGCGGCCTCGCGGTCGATCCCAGCCAACGGGATAGCAGCTTTCCTCTGGGCTTATTCGCCGTGATCCAAACGTGCTGGCCGAGGCGTCGCCGCAAGCCCCCAACCAACCATGTCGTGTCGCCTCTTCACCTCTTCTATAAAACCCACCCGGCCAGCCTTCTGCCCACGGAACGGCCAAATCTGGAAGCACCACAGCACACACTTCTCCCTCCCGCAGCCGGCAGCTCATCTCTGCTTCTCGCTTCGCGGCGCTTTTCATTGCCTCCTTCGATCCTCTGCCTCTCTCGTGACTCGTGAGCCGCCGCGGGGGGTGTCGAAATGGCCGTTGGAGCAGGCGTGCGCGTGGCGCCGTCGCCGTCGTCGATGGAGGTGTGGGGGAGGAGAAGGACGGCTGCGGGAACGGGCGTGGCACGGCGCGGCGCCACGGTGGCCATCAGGTGCAGCAGCTTCGTGGGCGACGCGGGGGTGGGCGTGGCGGAGGAGCACTACCGGACACTGCGGCTGCTCCCGGGGTCCACCCGGACCGAGGTCAAGAAGGCCTTCCGCCGCCTCGCGCTCGTGGTGCGTTCCATATACATACATAACTTCTGGACTCTCCATTGATCCAGCTATCGATCAATTACCATATCCACGCCGAAACCGTTTGATTGCGTGTTCCTCTGCCTGACGTCTTCTTTTTCGTCTCCCCTGCGTCGTGCAGTACCATCCTGACGTTTGCAAGGACAGCGACCGCGACACCGGCGTCGAGTTCCAGAAGATCAACATCGCGTATCATGTACATGAGCTTACTCCAACTCTTTGCTAAACATTTTTTTTTGTTTGTTTCTGTTTCTTGACCTGACGGCTGAGCAATCCGTCATTGGGTGCAGATACTGATGAACAACATGAGGGAGGCCGAGGAGCGGCTCGAGTACTGGCGGCTCAAGTACGGCCTCACCGACCAGGATCTCGACAGGTACAGGTACTACCTCAACGAAGACGACGACGACTGGCTCGACATGTGAAGAAAACTGCCCATCGATCGATAGACACGGAAGATTTTTATTTAATTATATAGGAAGCGTGTTTATCCACATTGACCTTACTGACGTGGCTTACCATGCCATCGATAAATTCTTGTTGCATTGCCGAGGCAGAGGCAGCAGCATTGTATGTATGTATATATTGAAGCGTTGTGATGTGTACTTCTCCCCTGTTTTATAGTGGGTGAAAGGATAGACCAAAACTGTAGGGACACTAGTGTTTCAGACCATTGTTGATCATATACGATTTGTGCCGAGAGTTGTGTTGCTCAAGAGGATTTCTAGTTTGGCATATGTCCAGTAATCAGTACGATAATAACATATATAATACTTTTTCTATTCCAAATTATAAGTTCAGGTTTTTCTAGGTATATTAATTTTGCTATGCACTAAATATAGGCTATCTATATACTACTACGTAATAAAACTATATATCACTAATGAAAACCAGGGTTTTGCCGAGTGCCAGAGGCTTTGCCGAGTGGCAAATCTCAGGCACCTGGCAAAGCCTGTCTTTGTCGGCAACCGGCAAAGGTTGCTTGCCGAGTGCCAAAGGCTAGCAGACGGCAAAGACCATCTTTGCAGCGTGCCAAGCACTCGGAAAAGCTCAACACTTGGCAAACGCTGTGAGGGCTGCCATGAAAGCCTTGTCGGAGGGCCTTACCAAGTGTAATCGGGCCTTTGCCTAGTGTTTTTGCACTCGGTAAATTGCCTGAGTCGAGTAGTGTATCTAGAAAAATCAACGACTCATAGTTTGACTTCCAGAGTACTCCGTATATACAAGGATCAAATACATCTCCAAATAACCTAAAATCTATTCCCGAAACTTTTGGAAACAAAAAAACAGAGAAAAAGGAAATCCCGTGCACCGATACTAACAAAAAAAAAAACGTTCCTAAAATTGACGCGTGTCCAATCCATTCGTCATCACTCCTTGTATATTTGCTGGTTCAGTGGTTCTCAATGCGTCCAATCCTGAGCCGGCGGGTTATTCCCTCCCAATGAACCACGTGCAACTATTAGCTACATATTACGCCATTCTCGATGCATGTTTCACAAGGTTTCAGACCTTGTGAAAATAGTAACATGACAGGAAATTTATAAAAGGAAATGAGAGATGAGTTTCATCAGGACAAAACTAGGCGTACAGTGTTTCTAAATGTGAATCCGTATTTGAACTCTTTGTTTTGTGTTAGTATCGAACAAACAAAAAAAACAAGGTAATGATGGAATCACGCTTCCGGACTGTTTTATATATGGAATCACGCTTGCAAGTTGCAACAAAATGAAGAAAAGGAAGAATTTTTAAGTTGGCAACCAATAAGGAAACTATTGAAGAACATTTTTTCTATAAGAAACCATTTGGGTAGCTTCCTGGAACAGTTTTGTATGCGCAGAAAGATGCAGATTCTTCCCTTCTTCAGACATTTTCTTTTTACCTTAAAAAACATTTGGCTAGTTTCCTTATGTGCAGTTCTTCCCTCCTTCGGACATTCTTTAATGCCTTCTCTTGGTGCTATTTGCTTGCATTGCGACGGATCATGGCCGCCCTTGCCGCTGCCGTTCGGCCCTTCGCCGGCGGCGTCCTCCCTCGTCGCGCCGCGCCAGCCCCGTGTGATGACAGTGAGCGTGCCTCCGGAACGAAGCCGCGGCGCGTCGCTCTAGCTCCCGCACGAGACTCGTCAGTTTGCCTCGCCGGGGTCGAGGAGCTCTACGTGGCCAGCCAGAAGCGCAACATGGCCTGCAACCGCAACAACGTCGAGACGGCTGCCGCCGACACGAAGGTCTTAACCGTCGGCGGCGAGATGTCAGCTCGGGAGCTCCTACGCAAGCGCAAGATGACCTGCAACCGCAACAACGTCGTCGAGACCGCCGCCGCCGACACGAAGGTCTTAACCGCCGCCGCCGGCGGGATACCAGCTCGCGAGCTCCTACAGAAGCGCCTGGTGTCCGAGCTCGATGTCTTGCGTGGTCTCCTAAAGAAAGCAGAGCTTATATCCCGGCGCGGGACATGCAACGGCGGCGCACCAGCTGCTGGCAACGAGGAGCGGTTCTTGGCCTCCAATTCCAAACAGCGACCGGAGCCAATGGAGGATGGTGGAGGCAATGCGCCTTCGGTGATGAAGAGAAGGAAGATTTCAGCTCCGGTGGTGGAGCACGAGCAGAAGCAGGTACAGGCGCCGCCGCGGATGTCGGCAGAAGAGAGGAGCCAGCTTGCTTGTCGCCTGTCCTCGCTGTCTGGGGAAGTGCCAGGGCACATCGTGGAGTTCCTGCTGAATCACGTCGGCAATGCCGATGCCGATGGTGAGATCGAGATTGACATTGACTCTGTGGAAGACTCTGTACTGATCGAGCTGAAGACCCAGCTCGACAAGCTCGCCCCGGAACGCCCCCTCGTCGTGGATGTCCTCCCAGACGAAAAGGACGAGAAGCTTGCTGAAAAGAGCAAAAGCGAAGGCATCCTGGTAAAGCAGGAGGAAGAGGACGTCCACATCTCCACCATCGTCCAAACCGGCAGCAAGCCGAGCTCAAGAAGCAGCAGTGGTTCAGACAAGGGGCCGAGCTCAAGAAGCAGCAGTGGTTTAGACAAGGGCAGGTACTCTGCTTGCGAAAGATACTCCGACGGTTTTCCAGCTCTACGGGAAGCTCTTCCCAAGCAGATCATTGCCACGTCTGTGCAGCCACCGTCGGAGCCGGCACCAGGGGCGGCGCGGAGTGGTGAAGCAAAGAAGGTCCAAGACGTCCAGCGTGCCGCCGCGGCGCCAAAGACTGTTCCCCTGGCCGGCCTGATCTACAGGGCGAAGGTTCGCCGGGAGCTGATGGAGATGGAGAAGGCGGTGCTGCCCGACGAGCGCATCCACCCGCGAGACCTGCAGCGTCTCGGCATCGCCGAGTATGGCCATCCCAGCCTCATGCGTCAGCTCGGGTCGTCTGCGGCCTGTCCCCCATCGTCGAAACCGGCAGCATGCCGAGCAGCTCAATCAGCAGGGGTGATTCAGGCTCAGACAGCGACTCTGGCAACGAAAGCGACTCCGATCAGATCAAGGACACGTCTGCGCGGCAACCGTTGGAGCCAGCATCAGGGACGGCACAGAGCACCGTACAAGCAGAGAGCGTTTCCGGCGTCGAGAGTATCGGTGGCCCGGCTCCAGTGACGGTGGAGGTATCAGAAGTGGCGCAGAGTGGTGAGGCAAAGAAGGTCCAAGAAGTCCAGCTCCAGCGTGCCGCGCCCAAGGCTTCTGTCTACACGCCCGGTCTGCTCTACAGGGCACCTTCGCCGGCAGCTGTTGGAGATGGAGAGGGCGGTGGTGCCCGACGAGCGCATCCACCCGCGAGACCTGCAGCGTCTCGGCATCGCGGAGTATGGCCATCCCAGCCTCATGCGCCAGCTCGGGCTCGTCCTCAAGGCCGACGACGCGTAGGTAGACACGGCAGCACGCGGCGAGCAGGAGAGAGGCGCGGTATCTGTAGACCGTAGAACGTAGATGGCGTCATATTGTCATGCAATGATGGCATATATTTTGTCGGTGTCAACTGTCAATTAAGTATCTTCTGTCAGGCAATGTGCTTAAGTACTGCGCACGGCAGTTATTTGTTTCGCCACTGAACATTATTGTTTTGCAGCAGGGCTGTAAGAGTGCTGGGGGATTGATTCATCTGCCATCACGACACCAAGGCTTGATTCATCTGCCATGAAACAGCTTCGACAGGCACCTGTGATGAGAATGCATGTATAGGAGCACGCTGGACCGCCCAAATCTTGGTATGTTGTTTAACAGGTATGGGGTGGCTATGTAACACTGCAGCCCTGACTGCAACGATTGCCATCCGATGCTATGGACCAAGTAGAGAGGGAACAGCAACCGAGCGTCCCCATTCAGCTAGGTTTTCTGCAATATCTCGCGTTCAATTGATGGCTCTAGTTGATAAGAATATCACTCCTCCCGAAACGCGCCATGCGCGATGTAAAAACTCTTATTCTTAAATACAAAGATGTGTAAGCCTTTTCCATATTCGAGAAAAAAATAAGAATATCACTAGACTAGTGAACCAAACCGAAGTGTTAGTTTTACGGATGATCACTAGTTAAGCCAACTGCCTTGCCAACCAGAGTCAGCTTCATCAAGCGCATAACGAATCTATATCAGAAGGGCCAAGAAATTGTTTTCACAGACCAAACAAGAATAGCAATTAGCAGAACCTTTGCACCCTGATGGATGATAGGATTCATCTGATATATCGTATCTGTTTCGTCGGGGGTGCTGCAGACTTGCCGTCACCCAAAACTTCTAATTTTTATTTCTCAAATCTCAATAGATGTACAAAATGTGTAGGGATGATGTACATTGTATGCTCAGTTACTGCATTGCGTGTTTCGCTTTACAGAATATAAACTACAGACTAGGCAACCTACAGCCCTACTCCTCGGCAGGTGGATCCACCCATCGGCCATGGTCCTTGATCAGCTGGATCAAGGCGTCAGTGGCACCTTCCATGGCAATGCCACGCTGCACAACGGTCTGCAGAAAGAAAGATTTATTGTTTTAGAGGGATGGGGACAGTAGCTTCGACAGCTGCAGGTCAAAAAATCATAGTCCTATCATGGGCTCAGTACTTAAGCACATTGACTGGCAGAAGTTTTTTTGGTATTTGGTTGACGCCTTGGGAGTGCTAACTGGACCAGGCAGCTCTGGCCAACGTACAGTAGTACTTTCCATTTCATATATTTTGGCAACCAAGCAATGGAATGGTTACCTTGCCAACGTAGAGGTCAATCTTTCCAGGAGTGCCTCCAACGTACCCGAAATCGGCATCTGCCATCTCTCCTGGCCCATTGACAATACAACCCATGATAGCGATCTGCCAGGCAAAAACATATACAGTTGATCAGTATAACTGATAGAAAAGAAGGAAATGATAATACAGCTTATGTTTTTTGAAAGAGATATATTCAGTTGATCAGGTCATATACATTTGAGTCAGAAAACTCACCGAGACACCTGGCAGATGAGAGGTCTTTTCTCTAATCTCAGCGCTGATTTCCTGAAGGTCAAAGAGTGTTCGGCCACA
>CM041635.1:40685193-40698961 GCA_023333625.1 Bothriochloa decipiens | reverse complement strand
GAATCCGATGTCGGTTGTTTGTCGCGTAGCGCGTCGAAGGGGGCCTCGAGCGGCCTAACAGTGCTGAGTATGGCGTAACAGTGCCATGCAGACCGATGCACGTCCCCAGTATGGGCGGTAAAGCGGGATTCGACCGCTGTACGGACCACTGTGCGATACTGTAGCCATACGATTGGACGAGGTTAGGTAGTTTTGCATCAAATGCGCTGTCGGACGCACCCGAAGTTGGTGGATCGAGGGGAGGCTCGACCCTTGTCGTATCGAGGCGTCCGTCCCGCCGGGGCCTCGATACTTGACGTGGGGTCCCCCCTCTCGAGTGATCATCAGTTGGTGACGTCAGTGACTTGTCGAGGGTTGCGGCAGAAGTTAAGTATTCTGTTGTGGGTCGGCCCGGTGTGTATTTGCCGGTGGGCCCCGGTGGGTCGAGGATGTACGGTCTGGTCTTGCATGTGTTTTTTCGAGGGTCCCCGTGAGATTAATCGGAGGGTAAACTCGGGGTTCAACCGAAAACAAGGGAGGTTTAGGGTACCCCTACTCTCGGTAACCGACAAGTGACCTTTCTGATTTCTGAGTTAGAGACCTGCGGGTTAGCCTTCAGTGTTTCTAACATGTTCCGTAGCCCCTCCAATTCTTTAGTAACAGACCCAAAATTTTCCTTGCTCCAGGATCTCAACGCACGCTGCACATGTTTTAGAGCACAGGCTATGCCGCCTAGACCCTCTCTATTCGGAGCAGAACACCATGCTTCCTTGATCTCTAGAGCCAAGGATTCTAGTCGTTCCCACATAATTTCATAGCAAAAACTCCTTGGCTTGTGCCTTTCCCAACTCTCCTTTTTTGTCTCCAACATTAATGGGCAATGGTCAGAACGTGAGGACACAAGATGGTGTAAAGTTGCATCACCAAACAAATCCCTCCATCTAGAATCTGCCACCGCCCTATCCAAACGTACCTTCACATTTGCGTTACCATCCCTCCCATTGTCATAAGTGTAAGGTAGACCAACAAAGCCCAAGTCCATCAAATCACAATCTGCCAACACATCTCGAAAGGCGACCATTTGCCGCTCAGGACGTTGGCACTCTGAAAAATGCTCATACCCCCACATGGCCTCATTAAAATCACCAATGAGGAGCCACGGCTCCATCGAGGCCCCCTTCAAGCGCCGCATCAACTCCCACATCAGATGTCTATTCTCTGCGCGTGGTTCACCGTACACGAACGTAACTCTGAATCGAGGAGATGTCCCATTCTTGCGGACATGAACATCAATGAAATGTCTATGCTTCTCAATGAGTGAGACGTCAACAGCTTCATGCCAGAACAAAGCCAAACCACCACCACCTGTACTTGAGCAGTCAACAACAGTACAATTTTTCTGACCAAAGCGCCACCTCAAATTTGCAGCACGCGCACCCGATGTTCTTGTTTCTGATAAGAACACCAGGCGGGGGTTTTTTGCTCCTACTAGAGCAGTAAGATCTTGAACTGTCCGAGGGAGCCCCCAACCCTCGGCAGTTCCAACTTAGTAGATTCATTGCTCCTGAAGGGCCTCGTCTTGAGGACCCGTCAGGTTTAGAATCGCCGGCTCCGCCATCTTCATTGTCTTCTCTACAGCACCCTCTCCAATCCTTCCAACTTTTTGAACATGCTTTAGATCGTCCACCTCCATGTCCTCCATCACCCTTGGCCTTTTCTTCTCCATACTCCCACCACTTTCTACCTTTTCCCCCACCCCCTACGTTCTCTTCTGCCTCTTAAACCCTCTCCCTTTACCCCCAACCTCTTTCTTTTGATCTACAGGCTGCTCCTTTGATTCATCGTGGCTATTGACACTAACGCCTTTCCTTGTGTTCTAAATAGTGTTATTCACATAATTCTTAACCAAATCTCCTTCCAACTCTACTGTTAACTTATCCTCTGTTACCCCTGGGATTAGATGAGCTTTTGTTGGATTTCGTGTCCTCCTTTTTGTCCATGCCGAATTTAATACTAACTCCATCACGATTCTGATATGGAACTTTTGGCGGAGCTGGGACCTCATCACTTTTATTCTTGTCACTACTGTTCTCCTTTCTCCATGTCAAGGCATCACTTTCTGACCCCGTCAACCCCCATCTATTAACATGAGCACCAAAGATTTGCCTACTACCTGATTCCCTATTCTCCTACAGGTTCCCTAACATCACGCCAAAACCACGCTGACTATCCTGTATCTCCTCTTTATTTTTTTCAGGAATGAAACGAAGACTGCTTGAGAATTGTTGAACTTCCCCTTTTTTCCATCGTATTCTACATTGCTTGTCCGTGTGACCAATGAGACCACACGTATAACAAAATTTAGGTAAAAATTCATAGGAGAATGAACACCATTTCTCCTTTTCATCCGGACCAACCTTAACAATTATACCACGCATCAAAGGCTTACGAATATCGATGATCACCTTGATTCTCAGCACCAGTCTCTGTATTATAAAATTTCATAAATGTAAAGTTTTGCCAGTTTAACCATGACCAATGTTTTTGAGGCGTTGCGGCGTCCTGTGGCGCTGGGGGTACGTCTCAACGCCTAGGCGCGGATGAGGTGCTTGACTACAGGACGCCAGAGGGTGCCAGCCTGCAGAGCCCATCAGGTAAGAAGTACGATGGTGTCATCCATTGCACGGTCGGGATCAGCTGGTCGACGTTCGAGCCTGTGCTGGCCACCACCGGGAGGGTGATCGACATTACTCCAAACTTCACTGCCATCCTCAAATCGGCGCTGCACAAGGTGACCTTCGCCAGGAAGCGGCTGGTGCCACACTGCTCCTGTCGCCCAACAAGGCGGACCTAGAGTTCCTGGTCGGGCTGCTGAAGGACGGCAAACTCAAGACGCTAATCGACTCGAGGTTCCCGCTGAGCGAGGTGAGCAAGGCTTGGGAAAAGAGCATCGAGGGCCATGCCACCGGAAAGATCATTGTCGAGATGGGAGGCTGATCTGGGATGCCTCCATTACCGACATAGACTTGCAGGGAGAATATACTTTAGCATGCTCTAGGCAGTTGGACACTACAGGGTTAAGGACAACAGCTGAGTTTGGACATGCAAATTATTCGGGTGTGGTGTGCCTGTTTACAGGCTTGTTTTTCTTTTGTTTTCTGAGCATGTACATTTCAGGGGTTTATGGATTTGCATGATTGATCAGCAAAAATGTAATTACATATTTGGAGTTGATATATTTCTGCTTCAATTTTGCTAATCAGACAAGAATCTCACACAAACAGCTAGTACATATTGCCTAGGTAATTAAAAAAATAAGTTACCTGAGATGTATGAAATGAAATATAGGAAGAATGTACATATTTACACGTTAGTCTACAAACTATGTGAGAAAATGCAAACAATTGTGTAGAAATCCTAACAGTACAAATCTATCTCGATTTGTAGGTTATTACCTAAGCGTTTCTTTTTCCTCACTCTTAATGTAACAAAGTTTACTGGTTTACTTTTTTTTTAGACGACACCTTCTAGCACATTTCTCGTTAAGGAGAAAGAATTTGAAACAAGGACGGCAACACGAGGTTACCAAAACAAAGCCATAGTTACTGGATACACCCGGCAAGTATTACATGATTACAAATTTTGCTCCTAGGCTAAGCAAGTCCTATCAAGAGGTGGTCAATAGTTTACTGGTTTACTCTTTAGAAAATTTCTCACTGCTTTGTGCTTAACGCACGCCTGACGTGTGTATTATAGTTATACTACATCGATGACACATTTAGAAACCGTAGTCGTGAGCAGTGGCACCTGACGTGTTATAGTTACTAGTATGGAAAAAGATTGCATCACCCCCTGAACTATGGGGTGGTATCTACTTTACCCTTCGAACTATGAAACGGTCTAATTTACCCTCTAAACTATCCAAAATCGTTAAAATCACCTCGTGGGCTGTTTTCGACGGCGGTTCTGTTACAGTAACCATTGTTTACTACAGTAACAACGGTTTTGACTTTTTTATTTGTTTTTGCTGAATCTTTAAAAAATCATAGTAAATCATAGAAAAATCATAAAATAGAAAATCTAATTTTATTGGACTCCGTATGAGTAGATCTACACAATGAATATATAATATGGTATACTTTAATATAAATTTTTTCTGTAGATTTAAATTAGTTAGAAAAATCAAATTTTATCTGTAATTAATTAGAATAATTCATAGCTGCAACTTCTATGGTCCAATTGTGGTGAAATTTTTATGGACTAATTATTGTATACTTGAACTATAGTAGAAATTTCATACTCATTGGATCATGTATAACTTAGTTACAGATTTATTTATATTTAACAAGCATAAAATAGAATAAATCTATAACTAAGTTATATATGATCCAACGAGTATGAAATTTATACTAAAGTATACCATATTATATATTCATTATGTAGATCTACTCATATGGAGTCCAATAAAATTAAATTTTTTATTTTATGATTTTTTTGTTTACTGTAACTTTTCAAAGTTTCAGCGAAAACAAATAGAAAAAAGAAAAAGCCAAATCCGCCGTTACTGTAGCAAGAGCATAGTCACTGTAGCAAAACCGCCATAAAAAACCGTCCAGAGGGTGATTTAAATGGTTTTGGATAGTTCAGGGGGTAAATTAGACTATTTCATAGTTCGGGGGTAAAGTAGACATCACCCCATAGTTCAGGGGGTGACGTAGACTTTTTCCTTACTAGTATTGCAATGTATTGCAGTTCAAGTACTACCAATTTCTAGCAGCAAGTCAAGATCGAGACTTTTCTTTCCCTCGCTTATATACATTCCACCTGGCTATGACACCTTAGTACGGGCACAATAGTACATTTTGAAATTCTGCAGTGAAACAAGCAGCACCATCATTTTCGAACTTTTTTTCGAAAGGACGGCAAAAGGTTTATCATGATTTCTATTAGACGAAAGAAAAAAAAAGAAGGCAAGCGCCCCGTCCAGATTTTGAAGTGAAAGCTGGGCGAAAACCACGTATACAATTGTGGAGGGTACCCTACTCCCACAGCACACCTAGGTACCAAGTCAACTCAACTTGCACCACAAAAAACGCTAACTCAACTCAACTCAGCTCCAACTCAACTCGCGCCACAAAGAGCGCCAACTCAACTCTACTCAGCTCCATGCTTGGTCGGATTAGGACATCGACACAAGCCTATAACCACCAGAACTCGGTCGGATTGGGTCGTCGACACGAGCCTCCACTTTAAACCACTAGAAGCTCCACCACTGACACAACAAACAACTAAAAGCAAGCAACAAAAACCTATAAACTAAGCAACTAAAAGCAAACTAAGCCTATTTCACCTCAGGCACCAACCACGAACACGATGGCGAAGACAACGAAGTAGCACTGCCCAAAGGTATCCCGACCGAGTCAAATTTCACAACGACGCCTTCAAGAAGGTTACGACACCCAAGCGCCACGGTCGTCCGTCCATGACAGGACTGGGTTCTCACCCATGGAATGTGCTGAGGCGCGACGCCCTCAACAGGGAAATGACACCCACGAGTGTCGCCGTCACCAGGCTTACGTCCAAAACAACCTCAGCACCGACCTCAGACAAGATCTCGGGTCCCAGCCAGCCACAAAGACGTCGCTGCCAGTCATCCAGAAGAAGCCTCACCAGAGTAGACGCGCCGGCCGCGCGAGCAGCCGCAAAGCTGCGCCAGCACCCCGTAAGGCCACCTGCTGAACACCAGCCTCCCGCCATCGTGAACGACCACCAACCGCGCGCCGAAGCCGCAGCCGCCACCGACCACCGCCGCCGGCCGAGCACCCGTCGCAGGAACTGCCACCCCCCGGAGGTACCGGATCTGGAGCAAAGCCCTAGACCCACACCCCCAAGGACGCCATGGCCTCCGTCTTCATAACGACCGCCCCACGACGACAGGCGGAGGCATGGGGGAGGGATGGCATAAACGAAGACCGCCCTCAACGCCAACACAACCCCAGCCATCGCCATGACACGGCCATCATCAAGAGGAGACGAAGGGCGAGCAGAGAGGGAGGGAGCCCCTCCGCCATCCCCACACCCGAAAGGGCAGCAGCCATGTGACGCCCTGCAGACGAAACCAGTCGAAGAGGAGCAGCCATCACCGGGCCCGGCACAGACAGCAGAACCGCCACAGCACCGCAGATCCGCCAAAACCTCAGCCGGCCACGCCACCACGGCGTTGCCGAAGAAACCGCTCCTCCACAAAGCACCCCCACCGCCAGGAGGTGAGCGGGCCATCAAGCAGCAACTGCCCGCCACCCAGCTAGGCCGGCGGCAGCAGCAACAAGCGGCCAGACGGGGGGGGGGGGGAGCGGCAAGCCTGCTGCCCTCAAAGGTCTACGCCCCACCCCACCAGGTCTACGCCACAGGGGCGCCAAATCCAACCCCTACGAAGCCGGACTCGCGCGAATCGGGACCCCAGCGGCCCGAAACAGTTGCCACTGCCAGGGTCCTGCCACCCACCACCCGAGCTGACAGAGGGGAGGGCTGGCCGCCGTCACCTTCACCGCGCCGGCCGCCGTCGCCTCCGCCCCCGGGCTGGCCCGATCCGGACGGACGGTGACCGGATCCGGCCGCCCATATATAGAAGCACATGCTAAATAATCCGGCTGACAATGGATAATAGAGTCTGCTTGGTTGGGATCCAAAATTTGTCCAACCAAAACTAGGGTAAGCCAAAATTAGGACATACCAAATCATGGTTGCCAAAACTTTGGTAAGAATTTTGGTATACCACTTAGTTGATTGCCAAAATGAAGGCTTGCCAATTTTTTTATATGTAGTTTAAGAACATTCTAATGATTTGCCAAAACTTTGGCATAAAAATTGGCGACACCGATTCTTTGGTAATGAACCAATTGATGGCCATAATTTAGCATGCCATAATTTTGGTTTGACAAAAATTAGATGCCAACGAAGCAGGCCTAAAGTTTGCAAACATCCAAAGTATGAAAGAAATAGAAAGAAATCGCCACAGCATACTGATGGACATGAGCAGTTGAGCACTAATAGTTTTTTGTTTGGAGTTTCTAAAGAAATTAGCCAACCTGTAAGCTTCTGATGGAGCTCTTTCTCAATGTGTGTCACATTTCTGCCCCAAATGCAACAGTATAGCCATCCCTCACATCCTGGTGCATACGATGAAGCCCCCATCATAGCATAGAAGACGATGCCACCAGGTCAACAATAGTGATGTTGTCTTAGAGAAAAAGACACACTCTTTTGTACCCGTATCATACGATGAGACCGATTTCATTCAGTACTTGGAATATGGTCAGTCTTTGCTCGAGCTCTGAAAGTCCCATGCGCGAAACATGTGTTCAAAAATCTTCTCCCACATGGGATCGGTGGTTTGGACGGACAGGTGACCACACAGAATGTGTTTTGACCTCTATTTTGTGTCAATACATGTGGTGTGACTCCATTTCTGGTCTCTGCCGTCGGCCCCGCACACACCTGTTGCAGGCTGTGTAGCGCCGGCGGGCGGCGTTGCATGGGTGTGGGCGGGCGTGGGCGTTCGTCCAACTCGCCCAGAAAAAAAAGGATAGGAGGAGCAGGCGAGCGGATGGAGAGGGAGACCCCGGGCGGCGGGCGCACGTTCTTCTTAGCTTGAACATGTGGGCTTGACAACTGACAGCACGAGCGCAGTGTGTCTTTGATAGCAGTTTCTCTCGTCGTCGGGTTAAATCCGAGCCAGCAGAGGTGGTTAGGTTGCCGATTACTGTTTTTTGAGTAATTAGGTTGTCGATTACTGTTGCTTGCCGTGACAACCGAATGAAGCAGTGTCCTAGGATTATTTAGAGGAGATAATTCTTGCATTATCACCACAAAATCTAGAAAAATTATAAGGTTACAATAACCAAGAAAAAAGAATCAAGAGGCACAAATAATCTGAAAGTCAAAGGCTTGAACAAAACAAATTGAGTACTCCAGAAAAGGAAAAAAACAAGATTCCATCTGCATTTACCATGAACACTAGAACAGCGAGTGAATAAACGCTCTGCTACTCCATCTGTCGTATCAGTGGAATTAATTAAGTTTGATTGAGTTTATAGTAGACATAGTTTGTCTTTGAATCAATTTATTAAAAATATATTTTATAATTAATTTAATAATACTTATTTTATATTATAGATATTAGTGTTTTTCATATAACTTTGATTAATTTTAAATCTCAAAAATAACGGCTCGTGTCGCCAGTGCACGGGAAAACGATGGAGACTGGCACGATAAAATCATGGCGAGCAGCGCCCGGAACTCAACCCTCGGCCGCCCCCACAGCGCCTCCCCGCACCTGGTCTACATAACCAGTGAGTCCTAGGCCGAAGCGTCAGTGCCACAAGGCCTCAGCGGTGTACATAGACCGGGTGCACCCAGCGGCTCGGGCGGTCCCTCCGGCTCGGAGATAAAAGGCTATCCAGTAGAAACCCACCACGAACTGGCGTGCCACTGCCACGGGCTCCTCCTCTTCTTCCGCCCACCCGCTGTTTGGAAAAAAAAGGGAAAAAAGATAGAGAAAACTCGCGCACTCGCGCGCTCCATTCGGTCACCGAAAGGGAGGAGCGCGGGCGAGGTGTCGCCCGCACGGAGCTGCGAGGTCCGATGAGAATTTCTAGCTTGCTGCCTGCCTCCGATGTCCGATCGCATTCGTCGTGCTGTGTCGCTGGGGCGGGATTCGTGCTCGGTTTAGCTGGATTGGATTATTCTCCTGTTCAGCCTTGGCAGGTTGCTGGACGCCTGAACCAGTGGTGGATGCTTGCTTGGGTTTGGGGAATTTGTGTTGGTGAATGGGAGGATTTGAGGAACTAGCTCACAGTCGGTCTGTCAGGTTGCAGCTTCATCGAATTCGGTAGAATCCTCTTTGGTTAGGACGGTATTGAGCCCAGGCATTTCTCGCATTCGTTTTGCAAGGATTCAGGCCGTTTTCGTCTTCGGATTTACTTTTCTCCTCCTTGTTTCCTTCACCCCAGGGACGGCGGCGGCTGATTCGAGTTTGTTGAATTTTCTATGCTGTTTATTATGCAAAACATGTTGTCAGTTTCGCTGCAAGAATTATGCTGTCAATTTCGCTGCGCGAATTGTTAATTGTTCCGGTTTAGTAGCACACACCCTATATTTGTCCTGTTCCAGCTCCTCCAGCGATAGGGCATATCCCACTTGTGCCGATTAAAAGGCCACCATAAGCAGCCACTGCTCACCTCATCAGCCACCACTTGTGTTGGTTGCTCTGCAGGTGTTTGTAGGATCGCCTAGGTGAGGCTGCTTCTGCTTGGAAACAGCCATGGCCACCGGCGTGGCTCCAGCTCCTCTCCCGCATGTCAGAGTGCACGATGGTGGCGTCGGGTTCACCAGGAGCGTCGACTTTGCGAAGGTATTGTCTGCTCCCAGCGCCGGCACGATGAGGATAAGCTCGTCTCGAGGCAGGGCGCTGGTGGCGAAGAGTTCAAGTACTGGTTCGGAGACCATGGAGCTCGAGCCATCTTCAGAAGGAAGCCCACTGTTAGGTATGATTTGCATGCTCTTTTGACTTGTGTCCTTGCACGTGTATTTTTTCAAGGCAAGGGTTCTGTCCCATATTTAATCTATGCTCTCTTTTCCTAACTGAACGAACTGTCCTTTCTGCGTACTTCAGTACCCAGGCAAAAGTACTGTGAATCAATACACCAGACGAGGAGGAGGAAAACTCGAACTGTGATGGTGGGGAATGTGCCACTTGGCAGTGATCATCCCATAAGGATTCAGACCATGACGACGTCAGATACCAAGGATGTTGCAAAAACAGTAGAGGAGGTGCATCCCTTCTGAAATTCATGTTGATTAGAGTTACGCGGGAGATTTTACTCAGCCTTTTTCAGATGATTTCTAAATATCACTTGCACCATTCAGGTGATGAGGATAGCAGATAAAGGAGCTGACATTGTTAGAATAACCGTCCAAGGTAGGAAGGAAGCTGATGCCTGCTTTGAGATCAAGAACACTCTGGTTCAGAAGAAGTAAGGTGCCATTTTCACTGAGTTCGCCTGTATGCCTGTATGCGTTCTCACCCTTTTCATTGTGTTTGTATAGTTACAACATTCCACTAGTGGCCGATATTCATTTTGCTCCTACAGTAGCTCTAAGGGTGGCAGAATGCTTTGACAAAATTCGTGTGAACCCAGGAAATTTTGGTGAGTGAAATCTTGGCATCCCTCATTTTAGTCTGTCATATTTTTATGATTGTAAAATGCTGAGAACTGTACTGGCAGCTGATCGTCGTGCCCAATTCGAAAAGCTGGAATATACTGACGATGACTACCAAAAAGAGCTCGAGCATATTGAGAAGGTTGAAAACTTGTCACTCTTAGTCCTATTTTGATCAATGTGAACATATGGTATGTTATCTTACAAAGCCATATTTATTTTGCCTCAGGTGTTTTCCCCATTAGTTGAGAAATGCAAGCAGTATGGAAGAGCAATGCGTATAGGAACAAATCATGGTAGTCTTTCTGACCGCATAATGAGCTACTATGGTGATTCTCCACGGGGAATGGTGAGTATCTCATTTCTGAGGAAATATTTAAATATTACTACAGTACATAAAAGTTTGACATCTTCTGCACAATGTTGCAGGTTGAGTCTGCTTTGGAATTTGCTAGGATATGCCGGAAGCTGGACTTCCACAACTTTGTATTTTCGATGAAAGCTAGTAACCCTGTTGTCATGGTCCAAGCATATCGCCTGCTTGTGGCAGAAATGTATAACCTAGGATGGGATTATCCCTTGCACTTGGGTGTTACAGAAGCTGGAGAGGGTGAAGATGGAAGGATGAAGTCTGCTATTGGTATTGGGACACTGCTAATGGTAATTGCTTCATTACTTATTTACGTTGTATGAAATTAAATCTCTTTCAAATAGTTAATCTGGAAACGACGTAAACGACATGGAATGATAGCCTCTTCTCAGGATGAAGAATACTTGCTTCTTTTGGAGCTTATAGCTGGAAGCTTTGAGGATGAATATTTTAAAATAAAATTTTCCATTCAGTTCCATAGCACGATATGTTATGAATTATGATTCCATATTAACAAAAACCCTACAATCAAATAGCTGACTGGAAAAAAAAATATGTTTAAGATTATTAAAATTGTTTTGTGGATTAACTGATTGGGACATTTGCCATGCTACAACACATAATAAAGTACAAGACTAGCAGTTTCCTGTAAATCAATTGAATTATGGAAACTGGCAAGTTCTAAGAAAAAAATGGACTATATCTTCTATGTCTTCTATTACAGGATGGTTTGGGTGATACAATCCGTGTCTCCCTCACAGAACCACCCGAAGAAGAGATTGATCCTTGCCAAAGGTTGGCAAATCTTGGGGCTCAGGCTGCAAACCTTCAAATTGGGCTGGTAATGGACTTTCACTTTCCATACTTTCTAGTCACCATATAGTGAATACAAGTCCTTACTATTTGTGTCCCTTAAGCATTTATTTAATTCTCTTCGATTTCATATTGTTTTTATCAGGCCCCATTCGAAGAAAAGCATAGGCGTTATTTTGATTTCCAGCGTAGGAGTGGTCAATTGCCTTTGCAGAAGGAGGTTTGTTAAAATAATTCCACATTGTGATCATAAAAACTACTAATGCTAGATTTCTTATCGGTTGCTCATGCTATTATGACAGGGTGAGGAAGTTGACTACAGAAATGTCCTGCATCGTGATGGTTCTGTACTGATGTCAGTTTCCCTGGATCAATTAAAGGTAATCTGCACCCTTTTTACTCTTTTTTGTTGACTTTTCTGGAATACATAATATAACACACTAAAAGGGATTTCAGCACTGGGTTTTTTATTTAGGATCCACACCTAGTAGTTGTAAGTAGTACCACTGTTGTTTTCTATGCATTTTTCTATTGAAAATTGGTTGTTCCTTCAAATCTGCAGTGACCACTCTTTATTGATTAGCCATGTGAACAAATATGCTCTGTAGTGATGAATGCTCCCTTTATTTGCCAGGCTTCTGAGCTCCTTTATAGATCTCTTGCAGCAAAGCTTGTGGTTGGCATGCCTTTCAAGGTCCGTTCTATGGTTTTTATGTGCTAATACACGACTGTTTTTAGATGGATTTTAGTTGAAGTTGATTATTTCTCCTATGGCTATCAGGATCTGGCTACTGTAGATTCCATTCTTTTGAGGGAGCTCCCCCCTGTAGAAGATGCTGAAGCTGTGGGTTGCAGCCACATTTCTACCCCTCTCTCAAGTGCATATGTTCTTTTTATTCCCTGTTTTAGAGCTCTGCTCTAATTTTGTGAATGTGTACAGAGGCTTGCACTCAAAAGATTAGTTGACATCAGCATGGGTGTGCTGACCCCCTTATCGGAGCAGTTGACAAAGCCACTCCCTCATGCAATTGCACTTGTCAACCTCGACGAATTGTCAAGTGGTGCACACAAACTTTTGCCAGAAGGTAGTTATTTAAATTTTACCATGACATTATTGTTTCTTTGCTACTAGTTTAAGGGCAAATATTTCACTGAGAAGACAGAATCATAGAAAATGAACTTTCTAGTTCAGATTATTAGAGAAGGTGTTCCCTCCGTTCCAATATAAAGATTGTTTCTAATTTGTCCTACGTCAAACTTTTCTAACTTTGATGAAGTTCATAAAAAATACACCAAACATCTACAACCTGAAGTTAGTTTTTTTAAAAGCACCATGAAATATATCTTGATAATTAAGTTTGGTATTGTAGATGTGAATACATTTTTCTTATAAACTTGGTCGAAGTTAGAGGAATTTTGGCTTAAGATAAAACTAAAACAACCTACATTTTTTGAACGAAGAGAGTATATTGTTTTGCCTAATCTCAGCAATTTGTCCTTTTTATGGTGTGTATAGGCACTAGACTAGCTGTCACTCTTCGTGGTGATGAATCATACGAGCAGCTAGATATTCTTAAGGATGTTGATGATATAACAATGGTTTTACATAATGTTCCATATGGTGAGGAGAAGACAGGCAGGGTGCATGCTGCTAGGAGGTAAGAAAACACAGTGGTCGATTAAGATGTGCTATTAATCAAGAGATTTTTAGGATTTTTAACCATCATGCTCAACAGCACTGTGAGTTTTTTTTGTCCTTTGAGGTTTAACATATTTAATATTTTTTTTGTCTTGCAGGTTATTTGAGTACTTAGAGGCTAATGGCTTGAACTTCCCTGTAATTCATCACATAGATTTCCCTAAAGCCATTGACAGGTGTTGTTAATACTCCTATTTTCTTCCTCTTGGAATTGTGAGTCATGGCTTTCTTGTTTATTATAATCTAACTATGTGCAGAGATGGTCTTGTCATTGGTGCTGGGGCCAACGTTGGTGCTCTCCTAGTCGATGGTCTTGGTGATGGTGTACTTCTTGAAGCTGCTGACCAGGAATTTGAGTTCCTGAGGGACACATCTTTCAACTTGCTCCAGGGTTGCAGGATGCGCAACACAAAAACTGTACGTTCATGGTTTTTTGGTTTAATGATATAGCTATCTCTGTCTGTATATCCAGTGGACAACATATACCACTACTTGCAGAATTGTAGTAAAAAAAGAAAAAAAAGGAAAAGAAACAACTAAACAAAAAATAACTGTTGACGTTTCTCTCTGAGATGAGAATAGATTTTGTGAAAAGTGATTTTCTGACTGAATGTGCAGGAATATGTGTCTTGTCCTTCGTGTGGCCGAACACTCTTTGACCTTCAGGAAATCAGCGCTGAGATTAG
>CM041635.1:40586152-40660193 GCA_023333625.1 Bothriochloa decipiens | reverse complement strand
CCGCTAACTCCTGCCTAACCTCATGGCTACAGCGTGGTTACAATGGCCGGGTACAGCGGTCAACTCTTCCTTTTACCGTCCATACCCGGGAAATCGGTGGTTCGTACTACACCGCGACGCCATACTGAGCATTGTACGCTGTCAGGCGGCCCCTCGAGGCACATCTACCAATATCCGTACCACATTTCCCGGGGCTTGGTCTAATCCATTCGGACCTCGACCCCCTCGGTCACCCCTCGAGTCAGATTTTGACGCCTCCGGTCAGCACTCCAACAACCCCCGATACGACGTCTACAGGGATCCGCACGTCCCCGCATAGGCATGGGTCTTTCACCGGACACTATGAGCATCATCGTGACATGCTTGAAGGACGGCCATCAACTCCAAGCATGTCGCTACAGGGCAAGCCATGCCTGCTGCACGCCTCTACAGGGACCACGACATGAACGGCGTCAACCCCTCGACGTCATCACCTACGACAGCTTTAAGCATTCTTGTACACCTGAGCCTCCTCTTGGCCTATGAAAGGGGATGCCATTCTAGGATAGAAAAAACAATGATCGAACAAGCATCGGACAACACTTATAGAAATCCGAACACCCTAGCGGTAGGGCTTAGGTATAGCGCTCCAAGGCATAGGCTTTGCTCTCCCCTCCCCCCTGAGTTCGTATACACTCGCTTGTATCCCCCTGTACAAGCACTTCAGTGCAAGATAACACAAACTCTCTTCCCCCGCTGGACGTAGGGCCTTCTTTGCCCGAACCAGGATCCAAATCATGTGTTCTTCTTGCATCACCATTCGGATTTGGACATGCAACACGTAGTTACTCGTTGGTGCTAGGCCCCCGAGTCATGACACTGACAGTTGGCGCGCCAGGTAGGGGGATTTGTGTGTCACCAGTGTTTCGTGCCATTTTCTGGATGGCCGACTCTGTCCCGCCGCTCCCGTTCGCCATGGTGATCTAGTTCGGGAGCTTGGAGTTCATGTTACTCGAGCACGGCTATGACATGGTCCTCCTCTCGGTTGGAGATTCAAGCAGAGGCAATCACGACCCCCTGCGTTCAGGAAAGGCCGCACGCCGGTCCCACCATCACGCCCCCATGACTAGGAGGAGGCGCGACCAGCGCAACCATCATGGTCACACGGGTGAGACGGCGCCCGCCATGGCCACCTCGTGGCCGACTAGCGACGCGGGGTCCCTGGTTAGGAACCTGTCTGACCTGAGTTTGGCCACAGGGGACGGGTTAGTGGAGCACCGTGACGACTCAGACTTCAGCTTCGTCATGCGCTCGTCGAGGGGGTCAGGGATGGCCTCTCTAGCGGGCACGACGTCAACACCGCCCGACTTGCTTCCGCACGGGCTGTTCAAGTCCCGATGACCATTTCTGTTCGATCTCAACAACACCACCAAGTTGTACTCCTCCTTAGTGAGCACCAACATGAGCATGTATGAGGACCTCTCGGAGCACCTCCTTCGCACCACCGTGGACCCGCTGACTCCCACACCGACCTCTGAGCACCCAGAGTCTTCGGAGACTCTGGGCCCGAGGCACTACACCCTCGACACGATGCGACGCCAGCTGGAGGAGGAGCGGCGGGGACAGTTCCCCATCTTCTACTCTAGCAACCCTGCCTCCGGCTCCGACAACTACGACCTCACGCGCGAGTGCTTGCACATCGACAGAGCCGTCGTGTCGAGCAGCGACACTATCGGCTACGGCTGCAGTGGGAGGTGCCCTCGTCGTAGCGGATCGGGAGGAGCAGCCGCCAGCTGCGCCAAGTGACGTGCGGTTGCCTCAGTCCGGGAGATGTAAGCCAAGCTCGACGAGAATTGAGAGCATCTGTGCCAGCTTGAGCGGACCCTCGAGCAGGAGCGCGGATATCCGCCTGGCGGAAGGGCTCGAGCCAGAGCCCGAGAAGTCCATCAGTAGATCGTCGGGGTGGGTGCGGTTGTGCACCCCATCTTCAACCGCGCCAGCCAGAACATTATCGCGATGACTATGCTTTTCCGCAACATGCCGGCCCCCTCGAATCCCGAAGCCCGTCGCATCCAGCAGGAGGTTCAAGGCCACCTTGAGGTAGCTGTCGCACAGTAGGCCAAAAGCTCGGCCTCGAGACATCGAGGGGCGGTCTCGGAGCAACCCCCGAAACCCTCCCGACATCCACATCGCCTAGGGTCTCCTTCAGCCTGGCGACCTCGGTGGACAGGGCCTGGGCACGGCACTGTTCCTCCTCAACTGAGATGTTGAGGGTGTCGCGAGCTTGGGAGGTCTGGGCGATTTCTACCTCGAGCCCCTCGATGCGCTCTGAGGAATCCCTGACCTCCCTCTCGAGCCCTCGAAAATGCTCGGCCACCTAGGAGAGGTCCTTGAGGGCCTTCTGCGTCTTCCCCCGGGCCTTGGTGGCATCCTCCTTGGCCTGGGCAGCTTCCCCTCGAGCCGCCGAGGCGTCCTCCTTGGCTTTCTCCGCTTCCTCTCGGACCCTGGCCCGGTCATCCTTCATCTTCACTGTCTCAGCCTGGGCAGCCTCAAGCTGGTCTTGCAGCTCGGGGACTTGCCCCCATCCACCTTGCGTCATGTGGATGAACTGGGACTTGGCCTAGGAGCGCGTCCTAAGGTCCTAAAAACGAAAAAGCACAAAAAGACTAAGAAACCATGAGGAAAGTAGCCTAGTCCTAACATAACAAGGAGCACGTCACGTACCGCAAGGGCTCGAGGCATATCCTTGACAGCAACATTGACGGCTAGCTACAAGGTGTGCTGCAGCCACACCCTGAACTCCTCGACGTTCTTCCAGCGCTCGACCTCCGTCGGGTCATCCATCTCGAAGAGGGGTGCATCAGGGTTTCTCGGGTCTTGGAGTCAAAGTGCCTCCCGACCCCAGCAGGGAAGGTCTCCTTCGACCCTCCCCGAACGGCCATCGTGATGCGGTCCGCCATCTCGGCCGAGCCACCATGACGGACCACCCTATTAGCTAAGGTGGGAAACGATGATTCGACCTCCCTCACGGCTCCCGACGGCTCGGCTTGTCCGACCTTGCGCTTCCCCTGGGTGATGTAGCCAGAGTTGTGCGGGCCGAAGCCTTATAAGGATCCCCGGATGGCCAACGCCCTAGCAGGCAGTGGGCGAGGAAACAGTGCCATCGCAACCACCCCAGACTCTGACGCGCATGCTAGGACCGCCTGCACAATGGGCTGCCCTACCTTCCTCCACACTGGGACATCCTCGGCCGCCGGCTCCTCCGGCTGGCTCAAGGTCGACATCTCTGGCCTCCTATCCTCCTGCCCCACGTCCGACGGGGCTTTCGTCTCCTTCTCCTGCTACTATTGATGTGATGGGCTCGAGGCCATCGTCTCCTCCGGTTGTGCCCGCTACGGCAGGCTCAAGGCTGCTGGCTCCTCCTGCTATAGTTGCAGCGGCGAGACCACATTCGACACCTCTTCCTGCCGTGTTGGCAGGACCGAAGACGCTGTTGCCTGTTCTCCTTACTACTGTTGCTGCTCCTGCTGTTGTTGCTTGTGCTGATGCTGTTGCTGCTTCTGCGGCTAGCCCAACGCCTGCCACTCGCCCTCCTGCTGCTTCTGCAGCCGCTCCTACTGTTGCCGCTCCTCCAGCTCGTGCAGCCATTGGGGCCATGCCGGCCACGGCTGCTGCTGCTGGGGATCTTCGTCGTCTCCTCTACATCGCGGGCAGAGGGACCCATCCCGTCATCCTCGATCATGATCGGGGCCTCCTCCGTCGACCCTAGCTCTCGGCCACAGCTGCATCCCCGAGCCCGGCAGTGCCGGGAGACACCTCAGTCTGCTCCTGGCTCTGAGCTATGTCCATCCTCGCCATGGCCACCGAGGCGCTCGAGCCTGCAACGGAAGCAGCGCCAGTCAGCCTACTTCGAGTCATGGCGGCGCGGGCCTTCGCCACATAGGTAGCCACCACCACCGTCCAGGACATCGAAGTAGCACCTGGTGTCGACGCCGCCACTATCGCCGTAGCATCGATCTTGAGCCGCTCAGTGTGGGAAGGGTCTGCCGTCTCTGGCGCGCTTGACCCTGGAGCACACACGAGCAAGAGATGCTAAGAACCCCTAAAACGCCAAAAAAGGGAAAGAAAGCCCCAAGATACCAAAAACTTACCCCACGGGGATGAGGGGTGCCCTCTTGCCCACCTTTGACCTGCTCGGGGGCTCCGGAGCCCCCTCCTTCGATGGGCCCTTGTCAGAACCATAGCCGCTCGAAGCCGCCACCGATGACATCTTCGGCGTCCCTTGATTCTCCAAGGTTGACTGGCTCTGGCTTCGCGCACTGAGTGTCGAGGACCTGGTCTGAGGCGGCAGCGTGCCAGACCCACCACATGAAGGGACCGGCGGCGTCCCGTCGTGCATGTAGCATGACGAGGACCTCCCCCGAGTCGAGGGGTCACTCATCCTCTGCTCTCGGGGCTACTCTGAGGCCCTCATTTCCCGACCTTCGACTGGCGCCGAGGCCACCCTCGAAGCCTGAGAAGATGACCCTGCCTCGATCGTTTCTTGCGCGAAGTGGGTGTCAGCTCGGGCCATACAGGGCACCAAGGCGTCAAGACGCACCTGCACTCCTTCATCATCACTGCCCTCGGCCTCCTCCTCCTCTTCCGAGGGGGATTCCTCTTCAGGAACCCCCTCGCGCCTCTGCTTCGCCCGGTGCTGCTCATGCGCCAGGCGCTCAAGGCTCTTCTTCTACTCTTTCTTTTCCTGATCTTTACTTTTCTTCTGTTGTTAGGCAGTGAATCGTCTCACCTTGTGACCGGGGTCATCCTCCTTGATCGGGGGCGTCGACATCCTAAAGTCTATGACCCTCCTGTACACAAGCCCATGGCACATAACACAGGGATGAGTCAAGGAAGAAAGGAATTCGAGGGCGACATTACAGCATACTCACCAGATGGATGTGATCGTCGTCAGGCAGCATCGGGATGTTGTTCACATCCTCCAGGGTAAAGGCGCCGGTGACCACTCCCCTCACCTGCCTTGCATTGTCCTCGAGGGACAGCACCCTGGCCGACATATGGCACCCCTCGAGCGACACACCGGGCACCATCTGGTCCAAGCACAGCAGGCGCCGCATCAGCGGGAGAACCCTCCGGCTATGGAACATCGAGATGACGATCCTGGTGTTCAGTCCCCGCTCACACAGAGTCCTCAGCGCATCGAGGAGAGGATTCAGCCTCACCTGAAGATCCTTCACCACGCCATGTGGCCAGTGCTCCGGGCGCTTCACGATGGCGCGCCCAGTGTTGGGCGGCAGTAGGCCGCCATCATTCCGGAGGTAGAACCACCCGGCGTGCCACCCGCCGTGGTTGGAAATCAACCCCGTCGGGATGAACAAGTCTGCCCACTTCAACGACAGGTTGCAGTAGCTAACACAGACGATGCTTCTCACCCCCTGTGACACCAGCTTCGTGAAGTGCTCGCCCTTTAAGAGATGGAGCCACAACTCCCAGTGTGGCTCCATCCCCAGGTATCCCTCGCAGGCGGCGGCATAAATTGCCACGTTGGAGATGGCATTGGGGGAGAAGTGCTGGAGCTCAACCTCATAGTAGTTGGTCAGCCCCCGCATGAACCGGCTCAGAGGTGACCCGAGCCCCATCCGGTGGTACTTGGCGAAGCTCACCACGTACCCCTCCGGCAGGTTTGGCTCCTGATCCTCCCTCGATGACACCAACCACTCCGGCCGATCAGCCGAGACAATAGGGCGAAGGAGCCCGTCATCCACCAGCTCCTCGAGCTCCCATTCCATTACGGCCGATGGGAGCCAGTCCTCTAGAGGAAGAAGTTCTGGTGCCATGGCGACGGCAAGGATTTGCTCACCGGATGGATGGGAGGGAAGATCTCTAATCTCTCTCTTTTCCCTCTTGCACTAATGGACAGGGAGACTCTGCTCTCTAGCGGCGGCGGCAACGAAGGTGGAAAGACGAGATGGGTAACGGGCGGAAACCTACACCCGAACTTATAGGCAGGCAGGTAAAACCCCGCATTTAATGCCTGCACCTAACCGCTCCCTCGGTTTACGGGTACAGGGACACGCGTCGAATGCTCGGTCTCTAGCCGTTGTCCCCGCCCCCCACGACTGCGCCGTTACGACTCCTACCTCAAAAGGCATGCCCAGTGGACAAGAGGAGTTATTCACGGATGATTCCTTCCACGGTAAGGAACGTCGGCCCTGGCCCCACATCGAGCCGCCGAACCCTATCGAATTGGTTTGGAATCCATGTGTCCATATCTTATCAATGAGAGCGCCTCCATGGCCACCTGTCGACCCCTATCGAACGGGGACGAGCTCTCACTTGAATTTTCTGATAACAGCTCACTGGAGGACGTCGGATCTTGCCCAAACAAAGGTAGCACGGCGCTCCTCACCCCTCCTCCCGTCGAAAAGGAGCGTGAGGGTCAAAATAGAAAGACGGGCTTGTTCCTGATCGACCTCGATGAAATAGGCTTGGGAGCTAGCTCGCAACCGGGTGGCAGCGACAAAAGAGGAACCAACCAACTGGAGGCTCGACAATGTGTGGAACCACTAGACAAAAGAGGGGTAAGCGCACTCGGGGGCTAGAAGACTTGAACTCCCCCCGATTGCACATCTAAAGTTCATGAGCCTCTACGTGAGTGCCAGCACTCGCACAGAGACTCGAGGGCTACTGTAGGGTACTCGAATAAGGGGTACCCTAAACCTCAATCCAAGTAAATTAATCCCCAAACACTCAGACCCAAATTTCCAAGGAAGCCCACGACCAGCCCGGAGAAACAAGGGTCCACCAGCGTACATCGAGGTAGGCTGGGCCGGCCCACAAGCAGCATCATCCAGGACAAGACCATCACCTAATCGACGGGGGCCGCTCGAATGACGGACGTTTGCCCCTGCGGATGACCCCCCGTCGAAGTGACGGAGCGCATCTCGGGCGATCGACCCCCCTTCGGGTGACAGATCTCCGCGCGAGCGGATGACCCCCCGTCGATTGCCACTCCCCCTTCGGCTCATCTACTTCCTGTTCGGATCCAGGGCAATAAATGCATCCGCTAACTCCTGCCTAACCTCATGGCTACAGCGTGGTTACAATGGCTGTGTACAGCGGTCAACTCTTCCTTTTACTGCCCATACCCGGGAAATCGGTGGTTCGTACTACACCGCGACGCCATACTGAGCATTGTACGCTGTCAGGCGCCCCCTCGAGGCACATCTACCAATATCGGTATCACATTTCCCGGGGCTTAGTCTAATCCATTTGAACCTCGACCCCCTCGGTCACCCCTCGAGTCAGATTTTGACGCCTCCGGTCAGCACTCCAACAACCCCTGATACGACGTCTACAGGGATCTGCAGTCCCCGCATGGGCATGGGTCTTTCACCGGCCACTACGAGCGTCAGCGTGACACACATGAAGGACGGCCATCAACTCCAAGCATGTCGCTACAGGGCAAGCCATGCCTATTGCACGCCTCTACAGGGCCACGACATGAACAGCGTCAACCCCTCGACGTCATCACCTACGACAGCTTTAAGCATTCTTGTACACCTGAGCCTCCTCTTGGCCTATGAAAGGTGATGCCAGGGACTAGTTTTTGGGATAGAAAAAACAATGATCGAATAAGCATCGGACAACACTTATAGAAATCCAAACACCCTAGCGGCAGGGCTTAGGTATAGCACTCCTAGGCTTAGGCTTTGCTCGCCCCCCCGAGTTTGTATACACTCGCTTGTATCCCCCTGTACAAGCACTTCGGTGCAAGATAATACAAACTCTCCCCTCCGCTGGATGTAGGACCTTCTTTGCCCAAACCAGGATAAAAATTTTGTGTTCTTCTTGTATCACCATCCAGATTTGGGAGCACGCAACACGTAGTTACTCGTTGGTGCTAGGCCCCTGAGTCAAGACACCGACAATGCCTCACTGGCATCGAAGAGGGCAACAGGGATGTGTTTATCCCTTGCATCAAGGTTCTCATCTCTTCTGCCTACACCCCCCCGAAATAGTTGTGATGCTTGCCTGGTATTTGTGATGATGAAATGCTGCTTTTGTGTGTTCCAGTGACAATGTTATGTAATGTGAGACTATGTTATGTAGTGTGACAATGTTAGCTTTTTGGTATGAAGGTACCTGCAATTTGGTATCTGTGACGATCAATATGCACAACTTATGATTTCCGCTATCTGAATATTAAGAACTATATATTAACTACGAATTCAGAGAAACCAAACATATATTTACAAGATACTAAACATATTTACAAGTACACACATCATACTAGTTTTATACATGCACCACAAAAGGGTTTCCTTCGCCTCCACTAGGATTACAAGATACTAAACATATTTACAAGTACACACATCATAGTAGCAGTACATTAAGCAAAAGCTAGACATCCATATCCCATTGTTGCTGCTCCTCAAAAGCTAGACATCCATATCCCATTGTTGTTGTACACCTCAAAAGCTTAACAACCAATTCGATTAGCTGTTCAACGACTCAATTGCCTTCTCAACTATCTCCCTTTCACAACTAAGAGAGTTGGGAAGCATGCCTATTGCCTCTAGCCTTGGCTTATTCATGTGAGGGATCTTGTACCTATTCCCTCCATTATCTTTCATAACCTCAATCGTGCATTCTTGTAGCGTCAGGAATACCCTATTTAGAATAATAGGGTTGTATTGTTCATATTCCTTGAGAACATTTGCGATGATGTCATTCATATTTCTAGATGTCGTTCTATCCGTCATCGACTGAAGAGATGCAAAGAAACCAAGATCTAGGCAATTCATATCAGGAGAATTAGCAGGTTGATTCATTATGCGTATATCTAGGCTCGTTTGGGCAACTGCTGCTAGAAAATTAGGATCATCACCGCAGATATGTGAGGGAGAAATGTCCTGCTGTATCCAAATTATCTCACTGGCATCTTCTCGAGGCCAACGAATGCGTATAGCTTCAACAAGTTTTGTGATCACATAAGATCTCATTGTTTGTCTATCAACCTTCATTGTCTTCATGATAGGTGTTCCCCTAGGCCTATTTTTACTTGTTCTTAGTGCTGGTTCCTGAAAGTACAAATATTTATATGAGAATACAGTTGTACTGATTCTTATGTATTGAAACTAGAATAAAACATGACTGAGAATGCTACCTCAAGGACAAAAGGCCAACAGCCTAATCTTCCATCAAAATAACATCTGCCTTCAGCATCAAACCTAGGTTGTGTAACTCCAGAATAAAACATGGCTTTGTCAATGGCATTCTTGTTTTGCACTGTCCTGTGGGGGTCTTGTTCGTCTGGAGCCATGTATATCTTCTTATTCTTTCTTGTCCCATTGAACCACTTCTCATCCGTGTGGATTATATTTTTCATGTGTTTGAACTTGGGATTAGTTGGCAGCATACTTGGTTCTAGCATAGAGAGACACCATTGCAGCCTAGCCTTTTTATTTGCTTCCTTCAAATAGGGTTTCAGCGAGTTGGAGTGTCGTCGCAGCAATCCTTGTCTAAATGCCCTATGCAGAGTGCTTTTATGGACACCTAGAGCATTTGCAAGTGACCTTATAGTATCCCTTCTGCTTATGGGAATATCTGGAACTCTGGAGAGATCCACTTGAACTTTTTTATGGCCATATTTCTTAGGTTTCAAACCCCTGACATCTACTGGTATGCCTGCTGCCCAACATCTTTTTGCTCTCTTCCATACACATTGTATGGTACGTTTAGGGACATTGTACTTTTCCTCAACAATAGTTGTACTGTTTCTTTTTAATTTTCCTTTGTTACTGCTCCGAAGCAAATTTTCAAATATGTCTTGTCTTTGTCTATATGTTAATTCCTTCAATCTATGTGGAGCCTGATCATGATTTGCTTGGTCATCATCTACACCATCGTGTGCTTGGTCATCCTCTTCAGCATCATGTGCTTGGGCATTTTCTTCGTCATCATGTGTTTAGTCCGAAAACTCGTGTTCATCAAAGGCGATGTCTACAGTTTCAGTGTACACGCCAAAAACTTCTATGAGATCATCCAAGGCATCTTGTTCACCTGGATAAAAATAGAAATGATCAATACAAATTAATTTGGACTTGAGCTAATAAATGTGTTGTAGGAACTTTTTATTTGGATCACATGCCGCACAACTACAGATATGCACAGAATTAACAATTTTGCCTACGATGTGCACAAATACATTAAATCTGATTTTTGAAGCAAACATATGTGTATGCTCAAGTCACTGATTGAAAATAATCACCTGTCAGCAGGTTTTCTTATTCACTGCCCTGTTGAGGAAGATTCAAATCAAAGGGATGACAAACATTATGAACTGGTGCATCATCAAAGAGGACAGGTAAGGCATCTGCTCCACCACTAAAGTCGTTTATGAGATGTTGTATGGTATCTTCTTCATGTTGTGAAGCTCTGTCATTGCCTGTACCAAAATTTATAATATTTGTATGTATTGTCAATACATAGATGATGAAACTTTTGTCATGCATATTTTTGTGGAAGTAATGAAAATACTCATCTGTCACCAGGTTTGCTTCTTGTTCATTTAAAGCAAATGGGTGGGCAGCTGTGAATTGCACTTGTGAGTTATCCACCCCTATGAAATGTACTCCCTGTTAGCAATATTTATTTTGGACAAGATGCTAAAAAATATTCGGTATACCAATTCTTTTTTGGAATCAACAAAATATATGGTGAGGTTAGATGCAATTCTTAGTAGATTAAACTTTTTTGCACATCTGTTGAAGCCACGAAATAGCCTTAAGGTACACCAAATTGAAATCCAATAGGAGTAAGGCATCAAACTACCACACAATCAGTTTAGGAGATAGAGAAAAGCGAAAAAAATCCAAGCAAACTCATTTTAGGAGACAGAGAAGATAGAGAAAAAGAACAACAATCGTCATACTACTAAACTGTGTTGAAAGAGGAGGGTAGGTAAAGAATCACCTCTTTTTATTTCGCCGACACCATCTGCTTCCAAGGGATCATGGATGCTCCTATCTTGTTCGTTTGCAGGTGCCTAGTTGAGATCAGGCCCCTCATCTCCTTCCTCATCTAGAGTTGCATTCAAGTCAAGGGCCATGGCGAGTGAATGGTTTGGAGGGGTTGTGAGCAGTGAGGCAAGTGGCTTTAGTAGCCTAGAAGTTAAATATGGCGTCGAATGTCTATTTGAATTTGTCTGTGTTGCTTCTCTTAATTTTTGGCGCTAAGTTTGGTTCCCATCGGCTGAAAATTTTGTTTCGGTGAAATGTTCATTTGTTTAATGAAAATTATGCAAGCAAGTGGATGCATGCGGTCTGCAAAATGTGTTGGTGGAAGCATTTAATGCATCCAAAGTTGGTGAACCTGGTTGTGTGTTTTATGTTGTCTGTACATGTAATGATTGTAATTGTAGGGTATGCAGGTCATTTGGTAGTGGCCTTGGTACTCCCCCGGATCCTAAAACGTCAATAAAATTGGGACGGAGGGAGTACTAGCTTGCTAGCTATAATGGTGGCAGTAGGCGTTGTTTCCTCTGCAGAAAGATGCGAAAGAAACAACGGAGAGGAGCAATTCATTGGCGCGCTTGCACACCAAGCACCAACACCTTGACTGATCGAACTTCGCACACTCATAGTCACACCACACCCCGTCACCGCGAGCCTTTTACAGCCCCAGTGGCCGACTCCAACGGCAACAGGTGAATGAATACACACCTCACGATACATAGCCGTTCAACGATCAAAAAAGCACTTGCCTCGCTGAAAAAAGAAAAGAAAATTAAAACTCAATAAAGGGAACCATCCAATGCAACCTGCGCAGACTTGCATAATGCCCAAGAAACCACTTACATGAATTTTGGTTCGATCTTGTTATGATATCAATGGCAGGCTGAGATCGACTCCCGCAAAATTTCTACCCTCCAAGGGTCTCGCCGGATACCAAATGTTACGATCTCCAATCAATCACAGGAAATGGTAACCAGAAGCAGGGAATTGAGGATCGGAGAGGCAGTCTAGACGAAGAACAGAGTTGTTAGGGGAAGGAAATGATTTGGTCACTTGCCGTCGCTGATCTCGTACAGGGCCGCATGGGCTAACTGCTGGAACTCATAGGTCCGCGAACTGAAAAGCCCAATAATGCTAAGACCAACCTTACCCCACTTGCTACTGCATTGGCCTGACTGGGTCTGTCTTCTTTGGTGCATCAAGCAAAGGGTGCTGGACGCCATCTGAGACCCGGTTAAAGCAACCTATATATAACACGATTCAGAACTAGTTTTTTTTTATAAAAAATACACAGTACAACGCAGACACCTACAACACGCATGCACACTCATACCCTATGAACACACATACGCAAACCCTACCCTTATGAGCACCTTCGAAGGACTGAGCACCCTACAGATGTGGAGATTCTCGAAGTCATCACTGGCGTCTCATCGTCGACTGGAACATCGTTTACCACTTAATACATAACGCCAAAAAATCTTTATAAATCCTAGATCCATCGATTAGAACCCAGGTCAAAGATTGGAATTCTAGGACAGGGCGTTTATTTGTGTGCTTCACAGCGGTGGGCAAAGAAGTTAGCAAGTGGGAGCACGAGCAGGGAGGCAGAGCCGTGCGTGAGGCCGGAGGGACCGCACTAATCTCAGCCGGCAACTAGAGGGATGAAGCCTATAATGCACACGTTAACTAAAACATACATCAACAAGGATGACAACCAAAGCAGCAAATCGAACACAAATCTGAACTCCATATCAATGCGAAACGCCTACTCAGACCCTAGTAGGGCAGGCAAGGAAGCATGAAATTCCTACCATCCCAAAACACAAAAGATAACAGATACAGATCCATGAAATAAATATGAACCCTGGCATCTAGAACGAGAAATAGCACGTGAGCATACCCTAACAACCAACATTTCTAGGAGCCGAAGGAAGCAAAATCAACGAACCTTTCAAGAAATAGCACGTGAGCATACCCTAACAACCAACATTTCCAGGAGCCGAAGGAAGCAAAATCAACGAACCTTACAAACACTTGGAATCACAGCTCATCGGTGAAGAACGCCGCAGGCAAGAAGATGAAGGAGAAATAATATAGTGAGATGAAACGAAACAGCAACCGAAAAAAATTCAGGCGCGACTCCTGATTACAAAACAGTAGCGCCAAGAAGTGGGCTTTGCATGTCAGAGACACAAAGCAAAGAACATAAACATAGACAGATGTGATGGAAACAAGTAACAACCGTTAAGCAATTCAAACAACATCCAGTGGCCACAAAATCGAGTGTCACCGGCGGCCAAAACAACGTGAGTGTTGTATAGCATTTCATTGTTTGTTTACATAGCACAAATATGTTAAACGCAATAAGAGAAGCACATAGAAGTAGAACACAGTAAGATCACCAACTAAAAGACCTCCTTCTTAATGAAACATGGGTGAATGGCCTGATCGCGAAAAAAAAAACAACTAAAAAGACACTAGAATGTCATGTATTTCCAACCCGTTACAGTGCAAGTTACCACACAGGAACATATTAACCAATAATGGAGGCGATAATTCGCTTCAATTATCTCTTGATCGGAGCATTCAATCAATCAGATGGATAAATGGAGGCGACAAGGGACGGCCGGTGACGCACATCATCATACAGCACTACAGCAGCTAGACGAGCCGTACTTCAGGGTGCGGAGGGCGGTGGCGGCTTTGGCTTGAGGAAGCGCCATCGTCCAGTCCGCGAGCATCGTCACTCGTCATCTCAGTTATATCATCATCGTCAGCAGCATCACCTGCTCTGTATTGCGACTCTGGACTCTGCAAAATAAAAGGCATGGATACCGTGTGTAAATAAATGATTCAGCTGTGCATCTTACGCGGACCGCAGAGGCTAGAACTTTGTTCCTTTATCTAAACAAATCTATATGGAGACAAAGTAGCTAGATAGACCGGCAGGCAGAGGTATAGGTATATACCTGATGATGATTAGAGTCGAGGTCCTCCCAGGAACGAATCCGAAAGATGTAATCCCACCCCATGTTGATGCCCTGTTGTGGCGGGGGATCAAGGCGCCACTTGTGGATGCCGGCGTGATAGAGCAGAGCCCAGAGATGGGTGATGAGCTCACCGCCCTGCGACAGATGCTGCAAGTGATCCTCCAGCTTGTCCGATGGCGCCGCGTACACCAGCGCCTTCACCCAGAATTTTGCCAGCAATTTCCACCGATCAGCAGCAGGCATGCTTGTGTGGAGTCCCTCCCCCAGCTCGACACCCGCTGCATAGATGGAGGATCCGGCGTAGTAGTCAATGCTACTATCGGTTATCTCTCTCTTTCTATAGTACTCTGAGTCAACAAACTGGTCTCGATCAAAATCTTTCATTGCCCGCAACCTGTCTGCAAACTCATGTACACTCCAAATTGCCACTCCCCTAACTCCATGCTACATTGCTCTTTCTGTAGTGTTGGAGCCCCCAGGGAGTAAGCCTGGCGCTGAAGCTACCAGGTATGCACACTATTTGGACAGATAGGTGGCCACACGATGATGCTTCTTTGCATTGTCGTTGCCCATGCGTTGCTGCAAGAAACCTTGGTCATCGTGCTGCTGTGCCAGTTCACAGTAGCACGTTGCAATGTGCCACATCAGAACACAAGGCACGTAAATCTCATTAGACAAATCTTCGGCAGTTACGAACCTGGAATGTACGAACCAGGAGGCATAACCATATTCCCGGTTGTTATAATGTGGGACGCCACTCTGTCCATTGTTTCCAACCTTGGACGAAGCCCAACCACTCACTTCATTGGACTTGATCTTCTTACTAACGAACTCACCAATGGCTTCCTTGACATCAGCATGCAACTCAACGGCACCCCCTGTGTTGCTGCACCGCAATGTTTCCTGGAGCACTCGGCCTATGTACCGCAATCCAAACACCACCTGACATTTCTGGATGATGCGGGCCAGGTAGAGTCCACATCTATTTGTCAGCGCAATGTTGAGCAAAAGAATATGGCAGCTGTCCATGGATCCGCCACATAATAACCGACGGCAGTGACTGGGAGAGCTGATTGGTTCAATTAATGAATGCTGATCAAGCTTATTTTGCCAGAGGTACTGATATTGGTACTGATATTTGTCAGACCAATTAATCCTCACAAGAGATGCCCTCAGTCTCATCCCCCAGCTCCTCCTCACCACAGCCTTCGCTGTAGGTAGTTCGTCATCATCATGTTCAAATACGTTGTAGTACGAGCCCTCCAAAATCTTCTTAACGCAATCACAGGCAAAGGCAACTCTAGCCCAATTTGAGGTCCAGCAGTGTAGCAACTGCAGCACCTGCACGAGAGCTAGGGACACTAGTGTTACTCCGGTGATGATAAAGTCCACTAGTGTAGTGGGCACAATGAAGCATGGCGCGTTGTCCTCGCCCGAGGTATGACAGCCACTGCCCCAACAAAGCATATCCCAATAAGTGAAGCAAATGCCCAGACGCTTGCACTGCTCGCTTCATAGTAATGGAGGAATGCATTGCTGGTGTACAATATATCATACATGAAAGCCAACTCAACCTCAACCACCTTGAACGCCCGCTCATAGTTTGGAATCAAGTGCTGGGTGCTGCTGTCCTTTGCTGGTTCAGTGTTGCTTAAACCAAGCAAACGCCGTTGCAGCAAATGAGAGAGAGAGAAGGAGAGGCACACTTCCTTGCAGGCATTGAGATCTGATTCTAGCTTCCTGTCACCTTCGCACTTCATGCAAGCTATAGCTATCCCTTGCATCTCAACCCTCCCAAGTGTTGAAATATGATCCGAATTCTATAACATGAGTCTTGTGGGGACGCCTGGAGGGCCCACAGTTCGGTCATGTTTATTAGCGGATTTATTTCCGTATTTGACTGCAGTCAGTCCGTCCTATAAATACATCTTGTAAGCCGCACGGGAAGAGTAGACGACTCATTGTATTCCCTGTGTTCTGTAAACTCTCTCCATATAGTGAAGATCGCCGGTTGGCGCCCGTGGTTTTTCCCGCAAGGGTTTTCCACGTAAAAATCTGTGTCTCGTGTTCGATCTTGATTGCATTATTTGCTAACAAGTGGTATCGGAGCTAGACACGAGATTATTGAAAAAAAAATTTAGGGTTTGGTCCCTGTTCACGCTGCCGCCGCCGTTCACCGATTTCTTCCGTGCCGTTCAGTCGGCGACTGGACGTCTCCGGCGTCAAGTCCAAGGCAGAGTGGAAACCAGATCGGTGTTTTGCCTGTTCACGCGGAGGGTCTGCTACTGCTGTTTGACGAGTTCATTGCACCGCCGCCCCTGCAGAGTCGGAATCGATTTTACCGTGGCAGAGTTCGTTTTGGAGTCGGTCTATTCTTCAGATCCATAAATCTGTTGTCCGCTAGCATGTGGAATTGTGGATCCATCAGATCGATTTGCTGCTGTCGCTGTTTCTTGCGTAAAGTGAAATTGATTTGTTGTTGTGCACGCTGTTCGAGGTAGCACATTAATTTGCGTTGCCTGTTGCTGCTCTCACGTGAAGGAAGTGGAATTTTTTGGTGAAGGTTTGTGCTACGTGCACACGTGAAGTCTACCGGAGGATTTCTTCAATTCAGTTTATTGCTGATCGTACACGAGTCAGTGTACCAGCTGCGGGTTCTGATATTGTTACACAGTAACATACCCAGATTTTCTGTAGATTATTATTCTTCTGGTTATCGCTATTATTTCTTCACCATGTCTTCTGTGAAGTGTGATATTCCTTAACTGGATCATGATACAAGGTTCGCTTTATGGCAAGTCAAGATGCGGGCTATTCTTACGCAAGCTGATGTTGATGATGCTCTTGATAAATTCGGTAACAAGGATTCCAAGTCTTGGACCGATGATGAGAAGAAAAAAGATCGTAAGGCCTTGACTCAAATTCAGCTTCATCTTTCAAATAATATTTTGCAAGATTGTTTGCAGGAGAAAACTACAGCTGCTCTATGGCTCAAGTTAGAGTCAATTTGCATGTCTAAGGATCTGACAAGCAAGATGCATATGAAGATGAAGCTATATTCGCACAAGTTGCAAGAAGGTGGTTCTGTCATTAACCATCTGACGGTCTTCAAGGAGATCGTTTCTGACCTTCAGGCTATGGAGGTAGAATATGATGATGAGGATTTGGGTTTGATTCTTTTGTGCTCTTTGCCTAGTTTATTTTTAAACTTCAGAGATACTTTGTTATATAGCCATGATACACTAACTCTTGATGAGGTTTGTAAGGCCTTGCATGCTAAAGAAAAAATAAAGTTGATGGTGTCTTCTGAAGGTTCTGCTTCCAAAGGAGAAGCATTGTCTGTTCGTGGAAGGACAGAAAATAAATCCAACAATGGCAATAGAGGCAAAAGTTCTAATCGTTATAAAAGCCGATCAAAGTCTCGAGGTAGAGGTGATAAATTCTGCAAGTATTGCAAGCAGGATACTCACTTTATCCAGGATTATTTCAAATTAAAAAATAAAGAGAAGAGAGCTGGCACATATAGAGAGAAAGGTAAAACCAATGATGAAGGTAATGCTTCTGTTGCTGCTTCTAAGGCAGATTATTCCGATCGTGATTCTCTTGTTGTTTTGCTGGATGTGCTAATAATAGTGATGATGAATGGATTCTTGATTCCGCTGCTTCATTTCATATATGCACTAATAGAGATTGGTTTGTCACCTATGATTCCCTCCATGGAGGTTCTGTTAGATTAGGTGATAATAGTCCACGTGATATTGTGGGCATTGGTTCCATTCAGATTAAGATGCACGATGTCATTGTCAGAACATTGGCTGACGTGAGGCATATTCCTAGCATGAGCAAGAATCTTATTTCTCTCAGTACTCTTGATGCTAAAGGGTACAAGTACTCTGGTGGAGATGGAGTTTTAAAGGTGTCTAAAGGTTCTCTTATTGTGATGAAAGGTGAATTGAAATCTCCAAATTTATACCGTCTTCGTGGTACTACAATTACAGGTGATGCTGCTGTAATTTCTAATTTACCATCTAATTCTGATGCTACTGATCTTTGGCATAAGCGTCTTGGACATATGAGTGAGCAAGGCTTGCATGAATTATGCAAGAGAGGACTTCTTGATGAACATAGCATCAGTAAGTTAAAGTTTTATGAGCATTGTGTGTTTGGCAAACACAAGAGGTGTCATTTAATATCTCTACTCATAAAAGTAAGGGTATTCTTGATTACGTGCATTCTGATTTATGGGGACCATCTCGTAAGCCTTCTTTTGGTGGTTCTCGTTATATGTTGATAATCATTGATGATTATTCTCGTAAGGTATGGCCTTATTTCTTGAAGCATAAATTAGAAGCATTTTTAGCATTTAAAGAGTGGAAGATTATGATTGAAAATCAAACTGAGAAGAAGGTTAAAAAGCTTCGCACTGATAATGGGATGGAATTCTGTTCTAATGAGTTTAATGCATATTGCAAGTCTCAAGGCATTGTTAGGCACTATACTATTCCTTATACGCCCCAACAGAATGGTGTAGCTGAGCGTATGAACAGGACTATCATCTCCAGGGCCCGTTGCATGTTGTCTAATGCTGGCTTGAATAGGCGTTTTTGGGCTGAAGCTGCTTCCACTGCTTGCTATCTTATTAACCGTTCACCCTCTATTCCTCTTGATAAGAAAACTTCAATTGAGGTATGGTCTGGATCTCCAGCTGATTATTCACAATTGAGAGTTTTTGGTTGTACTGCTTATGCTCACGTTGCTAATGGTAAATTAGAGCCTAGAGCTGTTAAATGCATTTTTATTGGTTATCAACATGGTGTTAAAGGTTATAAATTATGGAATCCCTAGACTCAGAAGGTTATGCTTAGCAGGAATATTATCTTTAATGAGGCTGTTATGTTTATTGATAATCTTTCTGTTGATGCTCTTGTTGAGGGAGAGAAAATAAGTGTGCAGGTGGAGCACTTAATTGATTCACCAGATGTTGATAATGTTGCTGTGTAAGATGCACCTATTGCTGAAATTTCTCCAATTGTTGATGATTCTTCTGCTGTTGAGCATTCTTCTCCAGTTGTGCAGTCTCTATAACGTTCTATTGCTGCTGATAGACCTAAAAGGTAGCCAAAGCCTGTTAAAAGGTATATTGAAGAATGCAATGTTGCTTATGCTATGAGTGTTGCAGAAGAGATTGAAGGTAATGCAGAACCTTCTAATTATTCTGAGGCTATTATTTTTGTTGATTGCAACAATTGGATGACCACTATGCAAGATGAGATGGAGTCACTTGAAAAGAATGGTACTTGGGATTTAGTGAAATTACCCAAGAATAAAAAGCCTGTCCGTTGCAAATGGGTTTATAAAAGAAAGGAGGGTCTTTCTCCTAGTGAGCCAGCAAGGTATAAAGCGAGGTTGGTTGCTAAAGGCTATAGTCAAATTCCAGGTATTGATTATAATGATGTCTTTTCCCCAGTTGTTAAGCATAGTTCTATTCGTACTTTGCTTAGTATTGTTTTCATGCATGATTATGAACTTGAGTAACTTGATGTTAAAACTGCATTCTTACATGGGGAGTTGGAAGAAGACATTTATATGAACCAACCTAAAGGTTTTGTTATTCCTGAAAAAGAAAACCTTGTTTGTAGACTAAAGAAGTCTCTTTATGGTTTAAAGCAATCTCCTGGCAATGGTATAAGAGGTTTGACTCATTTATGCTCTCTCGTGGCTTTAAGCGGTCCGATTATGATAGCTGTGTTTATTTGAAGATTGTTAATGGTTCAGCTATTTATTTGCTTCTTTATGTTGATGATATGTTGATTGCTGCTAAAGATAAATCAGAAATAGCTAAATTGAAGGCACAATTGAGTAAAGAATTTGAGATGAAGGACTTGGGTGCAGCTAAAAAATTCTTGATATGAAAATTACTAGAGATAGAAAATCTGGTAAATTGTTCCTCAGTCAGCGAGGTTATATTGAAAAGGTTCTTCGTCGTTTCAACATGTATAATGCAAAACCAGTGAGTACTCCATTAGCTGCACATTTCAAATTATCATCAGATTTATGTCCAGAATCAGATAGAGATATTGAGTACATGTCTAGAGTTTCATATTCCAGTGCTGTATGTTCTCTTATGTATGCCATGGTTTGTTCTCGTCCTGATTTATCTCATGCATTGAGTGTTATCAGTAGATTCATGGCTAATCCTGGAAAGGAGCATTGGAGAGCTGTTCAGTGGATTTTTAGATATTTGTGCAGTACTTCTAATGCCTGTTTGCAGTTTAGGAAATCTAGAGATGGACTTGTTAGTTATGTTGATTCTGATTTTGCTGGTGATTTGGATAAGAGGAGATCTCTCACGGGTTATGTTTTCACCATTGGTGGTTGTGCTGTTAGCTGAAAAGCATGTTTGCAGTCCACTGTTGCTCTGTCTACTACAGAAGCTGAATATATGGCTATTTCTGAATCTTGTAAAGAAGCTATTTGGTTGAGAGGTTTATACTCTGAACTTTACGGGGTTACTTCTTGCACTACTATTTATTGTGATAGCCAGAGTGCTGTTTGTCTGACCAAGGATCAGATGTTTCATAAAAGGACCAAGCATATTGATGTGAGGTATCACTTCATTCGAGGTGTTATTGCTGAAGGTGATGTTAAAGTGTGCAAGATAAGTACTCATGATAATCCTGCTGATATGTTAACAAAGCCAGTTCCTGGAGCTAAGTTTGGGCTATGCTCAAGCTTAGTTGGTATTAAAATTAAGTCCTAGTGACTTTTGGCGCCGGTGATTATTTATTATTGAAGTGAGTTGATTGATGATACTTCATCTGCTACAAGATGGAATTCGTCTCAAGGTGAAGTTTGTTGGAATATGATCCGAATTCTATAACATGAGTCTTGTGGGGACATCTGGAGGGCCCACGGTTCGGTCATGTTTATTAGCGGATTTGTTTCCGTATTTGACTGCAGTCAGTCCGTCCTATAAATACATCTTGTAAGCCGTACGGGAAGAGTAGACGACTCGTTGTATTCCCTGCGTTCTGTAAACTCTCTCCATATAGTGAAGATCGCCGGTTGACGTCCGTGGTTTTCCCGCAAGGATTTTCCACGTAAAAATCTGTGTCTCGTGTTCGATCTTAATTGCATTATTTGCTAACACCAAGCATTGGCTTGAACACTGTCATTATGTCGTCAATCGGCATGTGCACAAGCAAGCTGGTTTCTTCACAAGGGTCTCTGAAAGAAAACTTTCGATTGAAATCTGGAATGTCTCTGACCATGTTCCGCATAGAACTTGGTAGAAAGTCACAGCAGACAACACGCAGATGGCTATGTTACCAATATCACTGGAGATGGTTGAGATGCTCATCAAAAGAACATATCCAAAGTAGAGGCAGAGCTGATACAACATCTTCCAGAGCTGGCTCCTGTTGTCGAAGCCAGAGCTATACGCGGTGGCTGAGTCGACACAGCACAGGAGGGCCAGTAAGGATACCGCCCATATAGGGTACATTTCGCTCTTCACTGGCAAAGATTGCATTAGCCCAATGCTGTATGTTCCTAGGGATAGAAACACCGCATTTGCAGCCAAGAAGCCCTTTTGTATGAACCAACTGTTGGACCAACGCCGGCAGGAACCGAAGGCGGCAAGGTAGAAGGACAGAGCAATGGCCACCAGCGCTAATGCCTCAATTCGGAGCACTGTGCCCCTAGGACTATTCAACAGATCTCTCAGCTCATGCGCAATGCTTGTTGATGTCGAATTTTCCAAGTAATGTTGATGATGACCCATACTTCCCATTCGGCGGTAATGCACCTTGGAATAGGAAGACTACGTGTCATATATTAATATACATATATTAAAATATATATATATATATATAGACACACACTAATATAATAAAAGTAACTAGTCAACCTCTGTTATAAAAAGAAAGGGTGAAGTACACTTGTCAGTTGTCACCATCAAACTTGTGTGGCAATCAGCAACCTGATTCTCACCCTTAACCTATGAAACCAGATAACATTCCATCCAATTATCGAAACCAATCAAATTTGGTCCTCATGTTCTTTAAAGGTGGCTTTCTTGTTTTGTAAAAATAATAAAAAATATTTTATTTCATAAATGATTTATTTAAGTCAAAAAATATGAAACAAGTATTTTTTTTTTCAAAAACGTTATCTACTTATTTACACTGGCAGAGCCATCCTGGGCCGTGGGCCCCTATACGTGAATACAGAGCCATGACCGCTAAAGTTTGTATTGCAATTGCATGCTAGTATTAACTATTTGCTCTCCTTCACACTAGAAGTCTTGTATGCATGGCTTCTATGCACGTACACAAAGCTCATAAACATGCGTTAGCAATAGGTACAGAAGCCTATTGAAGTATTGATATGTCCATTCTTCTTTGATCTACTTTTCTCCTGCTAATAATTAAAGTGGTCATGAGTTTAGTTTCACATAGAACTTGAACAAACAAAGATGTCTCCATAAAATTTCTATACAACTTTGGCAGTAGTTATTACTGTAGCAGTGTACTTTAAATTGGCCCCCGCCTACGCATGCAGGCTGGCTCCGCCTATATGATGATCTAAATATAAGTATTTAGGAATGATGAAATTAATTCTACACTTGTATCTTATTTTATTGCATTTACCTTTATGCTTTAGGTTTGTGCCTTGGCTCTCAAGTTGATCATGAGGTGCCTTGGCTGTCAAGAGTCTAGGAGCATCTTCTTTTATGCAAGAATATGCTTAGAGTAGTTGGTAGTGCTCAGCTCTATATAAGCTGCAGCAACCCCTTTGTATCATAAGCTTTGCAACTTTTCAATTCCAATAACAAGCCATAGCAGGCAAACTGACCTGGTCAGGTTTGCCTTTACCCAATTGCAACAATTGGCATCGGAGAATTAGGGTTTTGAAAAGCCCCCAGCAGCCGCCACCATGTCCACATCTGCAGAGCATGCACGCCTCGCCGTCGCCGCCGCCTCAGCCAAGGAACAGAAGCCGGAGCCCTCAATGGCGACCTCAAGGGGAGGTGTACGTGCGGCAACCACCCGGGTTTGGCGTCGCCGAAGAAGAAGGAAAGGTGTACCGGCTGCGCAAGGCCCTCTACGGGCTCAGGCAGGCACCGCGCGCCTGGAACGCGGAGCTAGACCGCACCCTGAAAGAGATGGGGTTAAGCAGAGCGAGCGGCGATGTACCGGCGAGGCGAAGATCGCTCCGTCCTGCTGATTGGCGTCTACGTCGACGGCCTCGTCATCACCGGCGCCAACTGGAAGGAGGTGGAAGAGTTCAAGCAGGAGATGAAGAACAGGTTCGAGATGAGTGACCTCGACCTGCTCTCCTTCTGCCTCGGCATCGAGGTTCACCAGGATGCCAAGGGCATCACGCTATGGCAGGCGCACTACGCCCAGCGCATCCTCGAGCTCGGGGGACTGGTGGATTGTAATCCGGCGGCTACGCCCATGGAGGAGAAGCTCAAGCTCAACCGCGAGAGCAAGGCAGAGGAGGTGGATCCCACTCAGTACTGGCGCCTCATCGGCAGCCTGCGGTACATGGTGCACACCAGGCCAGACTTGGCATTCGCCGTCAGCTACCTCAGCCGCTTCATGGAGCGGCTGACGATCGAGCACCAACAGGCCATCAAGTGCATGCTCCGCTACGTGGCTGGGACCCTAGACTACGGTCTTCACTACAAGAGGGCTCCCAGCACGATGCGCTTCATCGGCTACTACAACAGCGACCTCGCGACGACATCGACACCAGCAAGAGCACCAGTGGAGTCATGTTCTTCCTAGGCAACTGTTTGGACAGCTGGCAGTCGATCAAGCAGAAGGTGGTGGTATTGTCCAGCTGCGAGGCAGAGTACATCGCCACAGCCTCTGCAACAACTCAAGCTCTTTGGCTGTCCAGGTTGCTCGGGGAGCTTCTGGGTAGAAACGTGGAGGTGGTGGAGCTCAGGGTGGACAGCAAGTCTGCCTTGGCACTGGCCAAGAACTCTGTCTTCCATGACAGGAGGAAACACATCAGGACTAAGTTCCATTTCATTAGGAACTGTCTTGAAGATGGAAGCATCAAGGACAGCTACATACCCACCAATGATCAGCTGGCTAACATCTTAACCAAGTCTCCAGGGAAGACCAAGTTCCAGGAGATGAGGGGAAGAATTAGCTTGAAGAAGATTAAGTAGTGTTAGGCTTAAGGGGGAGATTGATGGAATTAAGCCTACACTTGTATCTTACTTTACTGCCTTTATGCTTTAGGTTTGTGCCTTGGCTCTCAAGTTGATCATGAGGTGCCTTGGCTGTCAAGGGTCTAGGAGCATCTTGCTTTATGCAAGAATATGCTTAAAGTAGTTGGTAGTGCTCAGCTCTATATAAGTTACAGCAACCCCTTTGTATCACAAGCTTTGTAACTTTCCAATTCCAATAACAAGCTATAGCAGGCAAACTGACCTAGTCAGGTTTGCTCTGCCTTTACCCGATTGCAAGAAGGAATTGGTTTTTTCTGCTGCTTTATTGCTTATAGTTGCACTCACTACTTATATGGACAAGTAAGATCCGATGACTCTAAATATAGCATCAACACATATATGGCAATTTTAGAAGAAAACTAGAGCTAGTTTCATATTTTTTACAATTTAAAATAAATTAATTATTAATTTCTTGAGATCAAACTAGATTTTATTATTGTTATTATTAAAATAGAAAAAAACCACTTTTTGAATCTAGCCAGAGGACCAAATTTGCTTGGTTTAAACAGTTTGAAAGTGTATGGGTTTCATAGTTTAAGGTGGAAATCAGACTACACCGTAAGTTGGAGGTTGAAAAATATACTTTACCCAAAACTAAATAAGCATTCAAATTAGGGATGCAATGTGGCTGAAGCCTTGGAGATGATCTGACTCGGACATACTACCTAGCATCCTAACTCCTACACTACATATAGAGCTTATGAATTGCTACTCTACTGTTTTTTGTGCATAATTAGCAGTTATATTATATATTTTTTGTTTGGAACTTCTCTCCAACATTTGTTTTCTAAAAAAAGTCGGATTCAGGGAGGGGCCTACGCTCCCTCTCACCCCACACCGGCGTGTATATATCTCCACTAAGACATGGAGGATGGAAAGGTGGATGGGGGAAAAAGAAGATAGAGAAACAAGGAGGAGATCAGTATGTAAAACATTCTCTTCTATTTAAATGCAAAGATGCGCAAACCTTTTGCATGAATTATTCCAACAAGTCCGAATTATTCCGGTGCAAGTAGTGACTTAAAAATAATATACGATGCTAAATAATCACTTCAAAAGATAAATTAGTTTTTGCGTGACAAATCACATACCAGATTTTCTCTTGCTTTTGTTTTCCTAGCTCAGTTGAGTTTTCCTGTGCGCCAGCCTTCTTCCCGCTCCTTGCCTCCAGAGTTGGGTGCAGGCTGCTGTCTTCTGAACGCTGCAACGTTTCCTCTTCAATAGAAAGGGTGCTCTTGAGAGCACAAGTTTCCCGATGCGGCAGACTTGGATGCTTTTAGATGGTCAGATCTAGTTTGGCACAGCTCTAAATAGTTTGGATGCTATGGAGAGTACCCTTTGCGTGTTGGCCTGCAGTCTTTCTTTATTCTTTGCTCATAACCAAAGTATTCTGCTTTCTGTTACCAGATAGATCAGCAATATGGTGATCACGCTGTGTGGCTAGTGCTCTACATCTTGCATTCTCCTTTACCTTTTTCTATTATTTTTAAAATTTAGTTTCACCTGTTTAAAATTTTAAATAAATTTATTCAAAGACACTATATATTGTTAGTTAACGTTAAACAGGGTAACATAGTTTTCTTTTTCTTTTTTTGCATGCGCCAAAGGACGTATTGTACAGTTGTACTGCATGCTTCTCTTTCCCGGCCACAGACTGCACGCCACCCAGACCATGCACCAGGAACATATTCGGGACTGTTTGGTTCACTTCTCGAGTCCCAACCTGACTAGAAATTAAAATAAGCCAGGCTAGACCAATCCAGTATTGTGCAATCCACATACCTTTTGGTTAATGTACAAGTTAAGCCTGCACCGTGTAGAGCTGTGTTTGGTTGCCTGGCATGCCATGAATCCATGATGCAGTAACCTCATCTTTGTTAGGGTGAGCTTACCTCCATCACTTGCAACTAGGCATTTTGTCGAACACTTGACACGTACCTGAGCATGGCCAGGACGAACGAACCACCGCTGCCTCCATTGCCGGTGGTGACGCCCTCCCTCACCGCGCGCGCCATGGTGACGGCCGCGACGCCACCGCTGCCCCCTACAAGCGCCATGTCCAAGCTGGGGCTCCTCCTCCGGCCATGGTGACGAGCCCCCTCTCCAAGCTGCGGGCCCTCCGTCGTGTGGGCCGCTTGAGCTGCGGCTAGGCACCATGGGGATTGGGGATGCAGCGGCGTTGAGCTCCGGTTTGGCGACGAAGAGCTCCATCGCCGGCGTTCAGCTTTGGTGGTGGTGGCGGTGGCGGCGTTGAAGATCGAGCTCCGTCTGGGAACATGCTCCCACGCGCTTGCGCCCGGGACATGGGACCTCAACGCCGGGGACAATGGTCGCAGTGCTCGACGATGACGGCTGCGGCAGGGGGCGCGGGCTGGAAGAAGTGAGGTAGATAACGCGATTCACATCCGAGGCCAGTGGCCACCGACGGGCTGCCAAGCCTGGCCTCAAAGGCATGGCTACGGCTTGTTGCATGCGTCCGGCCACGAGTTTGGCTTTCAAACATGTTTTGTTTATCTTTCAGGCTTTCGGGATGGCAGTATAACTAACCCGTGTGCCGTGTTCTCTTACCACAAAGTCATTTAAAAAGTATTTTTTTTCTCATCCTAAAACAAAATTGCTAGGTACTAGGTTACCAGGTTTAGAGCAGCTGAAATGCTTCCCGTATTCAAAACTGGATTTTAATAACTTGCAAAGTCAGTGTGTGCATATAGCTGGGAGCTCGTTCTAGTTTTTGCGATCCACAGGATTTGGATTCTTGAATTGAGATCCATGCTGAGTCCTGGCCCTAAATTCTGAAAAAAATACCAGGATTTGCAAATGTCTCGGGTCAAATCTTCTAATCGGGCCGAACCCCCGAATAGCAGTTCCGCTTAACCTTTGTCCAGGCCGCTAGCTTGCAATATCCGCTTAGCCAATTTGGCCTAGTGTCAGCATGTCAGGTGAGCCTCTCCATTTTTCTACTCTTTTCACCTCCGGTAGCCATTGTGGTGCATGGCCGTAGGACAGTGACAGTGACGGGAACAACATAAAGTAGTGCCCATGGTTGCGACGAATGATGTATGGAAGGAATATTTTGTCAAAATTTGTCAGGGTCTCTTGAATTTTAGTAGAAAAGTATTTTGTTTTTAAAATACAACTCATATGTTTAGAAACGTGTTTCTTGCAATCACTGTGGAGTATTGTCTTCTGTTTGAGTTTTGTATAAGCCTCACACCTTTGCTATGGCCTAAAGTTAACACCCCAATCAATCTGTGACTTCTCTTCTACAAATTGCATGAACACACCGGTACACTACTAGCGGTAGTTATATAGCATCCAGTAAAACAACATTATGCAACATAAAATTTTCTTTTATAAAATAAACATTACTCTGTACGTAACAAGATTTATTTTGGTTGCTATGTCCAAAATATAAATAAGCAAAAAAAACCCTCTCACCTTCGCTCAGTTTCCTCCACTACTTGCACCCCAAAGTAGAGCACGCTGGTACCATCACCTCGCTTCGACGTGCCGATGCAACCACCTCAGTTCAATGAGCGGGCCCTACCACCGTATCAGGAAACCCCAATTTCCAGTTGCACACGCCACCGCCTCACTTCGCTTCGACAATTCGCTATGCCCGGTACCCTTCGCACTTGTAGGCACCACCATCTTGTCTGGCTCCGCCCGACCACCACATTAACTGCATAACCACACGCCTATCTAGTTTCCCAGTCTATTTCGCCTTCGCTCGCTAAGTAGTACAACCCACCTGCGGTAAGGGAACAATCTCCAGTTCATTTTTTATTATCAATCAGCAGCACCCACCCCTACCACTGCACTGGCAGTAGCAATACCACCACCGTGATCAGCACCAACACCACCATCACCATGAGCAACAACATCACTACCACCACTATGTTAGTGTTAAGCAAGGGCACTTGCACTGTCGTTGCAGCAGAAATATAGGTTGCAAAGCTCCTCCTTCAATCTACCAACAGAATATAACAATGCCTCGAGGGGCACCCATGCTACCACCTGCAAACCTTGGGAAACGGCATTTGGAAGATGGGGAGTGGTCAAATTCTAAAAGCATCAAGAAGGTGACCGGATTACCGTTGGCTATGTTAGTTGAAACATCCTTAAATTTTCCACCAAGGAAAAATTCACAGAATAAATAATAATATAAAAATATAATTTATCACATTATTATACAACAGTTGATGAAACAAATTCATACATCGAAACTAGATAAAGGAGTACATGAATAAGGCTTACATCATTTATTGCATCGCCACATGTCGAATCATCAGAGTACAAACATCTAGAATAGCTGCGGAAGTAGAAGAGCATTCGTGGAAGGGTCTTTATCAACCATCTTGAGCACAGGCACGAGACCTTCTAATCCTTACAATTCCAACATCACTGTGAAGCAGGTAAATCTGCACACTGCCAGATATGTGCAGGCCATGGTTAGCATCGATGAGCTTTAGTGAAATAAGAAGCAAGGGATCTGACGATCCTAAAGTTTGGCTGTGGTTTTTCTATGCATGCAAGCAGTAATCAAATTTATAACAATAAGTCAAGTTTTAACTCATTCCCATCCCACACACACACCTCCATCCATCATCCCATCCATTCCAGAACCATCACCACATCACCATCACCATCAAGACCCACTCTTAGGTCGACCAGGCCAACTCCCTCTCGGCCGATCTCAGCGGCCCACAGCCCTCAACCTGGCTCACGGCCAGAATTAACTCTCAAGGGGAGGTAGAACACTCCACTCACTAGTCCGGTGCAAGCAGAACACAGGAAAGGTCCATAGCCAACGAGTCGGCATATGTATCGATCGATCAACAATAACACTCTGCAGAGGTTTTACTAATCCACCAGATAGCCATCATCGATGTACTAGCCCATCTAGGCAGATTCCGGGCGCCTACTACCAAGAATGATGCCATCCTACCTCTCAGCCCTAGAACACCCTTAAAGTGGCTAATACTGTGAGGGGACTCATGATCGCATTCCCACATAGCATCATGACCGTCTCAAAAGGGTGTGAGACTCATGCTCCTACCTCCCTAACACACGCTCTCCTGATAGTAATGGCATCGATCTATCCAGCTGTACGGCCGTCTCCCCCCAGAAGAGAGTGGGTGGATAGCAAAGGATTCCTATGATCCGATTACCAGCACAATAGTTTCTAAGTGTGATCTAGCCAGGATATCTCCTCCAGGGTTAATTCTTAACGTGCTACCATAGCACCTTCACCCCGGGCTCCACCCCTCAGAGGCTCACACCCAAGGATTCACCATCTCAAACAGGGTTTACCCACCATAGGTAACTAAGCACAGATGCCCAGGTTGCATCATCGGCAAGACTTGCTCCATAAGCTCGTCATAGATCCCAGCTCGATTGACTCAACCCTCACACTACACCCTTCTGTAAGTTCCACCCCAAACCCAGATACATCACCACAGCTCACAGAACCCATCTGATCCAACGATCCATCGAGCTTGGCATCCCCGCCAGACCCTCCCAGGGTTCATCACATCGCATCAAAATGTAAGCGAGTAAAGTATATATATAAGTACAAATATAAACATAGCATAAGCATGTGGCTAACATAACAGCGGGTAAGCAGGTGAAAGGTTACGACAAGGTAGGGGCTATCAAGTAATATTCTACCATGCAAACCTATCTCACGTGTAAGCATTGCATAAAAGTAAAACACTAGCGATTCTAGATATTAGCCATGTCTAATAGGATTTCTAAAAGGAGGTGCTCCATGACACCTGCGCCGTCGAGGTAGTAGTGGTACGAGTCATCATTTTTCAATGTAGTCATTCAGCGGAACCTCCTCCTTGGTGCTCGTAGCCTCCTCCCTCGGATCGTTCCTCGTTCAACTCTGAAATCAGGACGTAATAGTCGCGTAAGCGACTCCTATAGAATAGCATAAAGAACGAATAAATATCAAAAAGATCCAAATGCACACAAACAATAGCTCAAGACGTAGAGCTCGATTTATAGAAAATTTGGATGCTTGTTTCATATTTTTTCGAGTTCGTATGAATTAGCTATGAATTTCTGAAGAATTACAGATATTCTGAAAAAGATAAAAGGCTAGATAATTATCAGGCTGACACGTGGTGGCTCGGGATTAGGCCACGTGTCATGCGTGGGTCCAACAGAAATAGGTCAAGTGCTGATGTGGATGGTGACGTCATGATGACGTCCGCAATGACAAGTGGGACCAGGGTGACGTCATCTGCTGATGTCAGCAGTCAACGGTCAACGATCAACTGACAGGTGGGCCCCACTGGGCCGTTAATGGGCCGTCTGGGCCAGATATGGGTCATATACGGGCCAGGCCTAGCCCGCCATGTTGCACGCTGTATGGTCAAGATGGACTAGAGGGGGTGAATAGTCTTTTCTAAAACTTATCGCACTAGCTAACCGAAACAATTGCAGATTTAAACTAAACGGTCTAGCTAAGACTTCACCCCTCTAACTATGAGTCTAGATGCACCTTGATAAAAGAACCTAAGCAAGATAACAAGGTGCCAATCTAGCTAGTGCTCTCCTAAACAATTCTAGCTTGCAAGGTCACACAAATCTAAACAACTAGTACTTTCACAAACAAGGGAGCACCTACACAATTCTAATGAGCAAAAGCACAAAGCCAACCTAAGCTAACTAGATGCTCAAGGACAAGGTTACTCAAACCAAATCCAAGAGCTCAATTACTTAGCTACACAAACTATCTAGCTACACAATCAAGAAGGCAATTAGAAAGCTCCACAAGCTATCTATTCACAAGATCAACTACACAAGAAAGATATATATATAAGAATGTAAATACAAGCTTGTGAATAGGAATGCAAATCACCGCGAAGTGTGAACAAGATGACACAATGATTTTTCACCTAGTTCACTTGGTTGCCACCAAACTACGTCCAGTTGTGTCGACCAACACCCTTGTGATTCCTCCGGTGTGACTCGCAAGCCACTTGCCTCAAGACACTCTGTTAACGGTCCTTAGCGCCCTTTTTCTACCGCCAATATGTTACTAAAATAAATATTAGGTAGGGCTTTAAATTAACATTTCCACAAGTTTTGGTGTATACTTGACTTGCAGGTGCGACATGTGGAAATGCACAAAAACCATAAAGAAAGCGCATTTTAGAATTCATATTCAGAGAAGGCGCAACCAAAAGAAGAAGAGTGCCCACCTTCATTAGCATTCTGGGCCCATTCGTAACCACAGGAGAAGTCTAGGCCCAGAGATGAACTAACCACAAAAAGGCAGTGGCCAGATGGGCTCACCAGGGTACCGGCCGCCCCAGGACCGGTCACCCCCTGGTGGGGCCTCCCGGGCCCAGTATTCTTTGGCGGTTCGTAGGACGGTTCCCCAAGGACGATCCCACCTACGAATGACACAGATGGAAGGTGGAAACCGCCCTTTGGAGGTCGGTTTGGATCCTTCCATATGGAGATGACCATTTTCCAAAGAGCCCTCTCTTCTCCACCTATAAAAGGAGGTTCTTTCCTCCTCATTCAATCATCAACACACCAAGGGAGAAGAGCACCACTATAGTATTTGTGTATCATTCCAAAGGGGGCTATGCCCTAGTAGCTACCTAGAGTTAGAAAGAGAGATGTGAGGGAAGAGAGCTGGGAAGTGCCAGACTTGTCGGTGTCTCCTCGAGCTTGTACCTCTACGAACAAGTACTTGGCCCCTTCACGAGATCTTGGCTAAGTAAGTGTTCGTGTTTCTTATAGTCTATTAAGTCTTTTGTTTAGTTGAGCTTTATCTATACTTGTTTGCGGGATCGTTGTTCGCCCCTTGTGGCGGGTGTTCTAGTAGAAGGACCCTGGAGATGGGTAAGCCTTGAATTCACGCTAGAGTAGTAGTTGACGGCTTAGGCATGGTGTCTAGGCTTGAAGCTACCTTTGTTTGCCTTGTAACTCGACAGGTAGAGGGGTAGGCGGGCAGGTGGTGATAGCCCTGTTCATCCCTTGCACTCCCCTAGGTCAGAGTGCGGCGTAGAGCTATAGGCAGGCAACGCTTGGCAGACCAAGTGTTATCCGGTGCCTGAAGTAAGCAAGTAGAAGTTTAGCAACGCTGTTCTTAAGACCAAAAGGCTATAGGAATCCATCTCTACCCCCTTTCTATCTCTACCCATGTGTTGTTCCTTGGGCGAATTAGCTAGAAGAAGTACTGCGTTCCTTGTGGAAAATACGATACCCTGAATACTTCCGGGTGAAGGCTACAATGGTATTTCCGTGCGCTTGCGAACTTATCTGCTAACGCTAAGAAACACCAACACACTCTCTCGCAAGGGAACCGCGAGCGAACCCACACAAAATTGGTTCTTTAGTTTGACTCGTAAGCAAATTGCCTCACAAGGCGAGCTCTCTCAAGAGCACCGCAAGACCCCACTGCATCGAGTGAGGTAACTCAATGACACGAGCAATCCACTACTGTTGCTCTTTGCGATCCCCACAAGGTGAGCACCAACCTCTCACAAATCAACCTTCCGAGCACCGCACAATCTCCGTTGCGTGCCTCACAAAGTCTCCAGCCGCTAAGCCATCTAGGAGGTGACAACCTCCAAGAGTAACAAGCTCACAAGCTTGCAACACGAACACCTAGTGCCACTCGATGCTATCTCTCAAAGCAATCTGCACTAGAATCGCTCACTCACACTCTCCAATGATCTCAATCAAGTATATGTGAGTTAGAGGGCTTTCAAGCAACACAAAGCAAGCCACCAAGGCCCTTGTGTGCTCAGCACCCGGCCATTCCCGGCCACACCATGTATTTATAGCCCCAAGGGCTCAACTAGCCATTGCTCTCTTCAAAGAGCCATTACACAGCTTTTCGGGAGCGTTGGATACGCCCAAGGCCCTGCATCGGACGCGTCCAACACCCTGCGTCGGACGCGTCCGACGCTATACAAATTCATGCGCCTAGCCTCCATGTCAAACCGCCCAAAATACACACGTGGGACGCGTCCAATGCTCATCACGGGACGCATCCGACGCTATTCAAATTCGCGCGTGTTTAAAAATCTGATCGTTGGACACCATCGGACGCGGAGTCGGGCGTCCGAGGCTCACCGTTGGACGCGGCCTCCCGGCCTCCGATGCTCACTCACCCATGCGGTCAGCTATGAGTAGCATCCAACGCTCACCAGACGCGTCCGTCGCTCCATTCAACACATTGGACGCGTCCAACGCTCTATAGAGCAGTAGACTACCCCGCACTAAAACGGACATATTTTTTAGCTCCGAACTCCATTTTCAATGATCTTAGACTTGTTGGAAAGCTTACTCAGAGGGATACACAACCCATATAGCCACTTGATCCAATTCACAATAGATAAAAGCAGTTTTCCATCCCAAGAACCATCATCTCTCTTTTTCACAAGAGTTCGTCGAACCTTCTCCAATAATTTCTCCTTTGCAAATGTGCCAACACCACCAAGTGTACATTACCATGTGCATGTGTGTTAGCATTTTCAAAAATATTTTCAAAAGATTTTCTCTTCATCTCACAACACCACTCGATCCTAGCAACATCGTAATGTTAGATCTCTCAAGTGGCACTAGATGACCGATATGCAAACTTGTTTGCCCCTCTTGATAGTACGGCTTATCAATCATAAATCCGGTCATCAACTTCTCTACACACCTCATGACCGGTGAAATAAAAATGCCCTAGGTTATACCTTTACCTTGCATCTTCATTTCCTCTGTCGCCTGTAATGTGCCAAAGCACCGCATGCATGACACAATCAACAAATGATATGATTCACTTCATATCATCACATGACCATCTTGGTCCATCGATCTTGACCTCACTTGCTCTTCTCCGTTGCGTCAGTCCATCGGCGCCAAGTCTTGCCCAAGCTTCACCATCGCATGGTCCTTCACTTCGAAGCCTCAACTTGCCCTTCACACTTGCAACCGGCCCTTCGAGCCAAGCCTCATCTTGATCTTCACCATGCTTAGGTCACATGACTCCATGTCATGTTTCATATGCAATAAGCTCCTTCAATCATGCAACCTTCTTGGTACATTGATCTTGGCCTTACTTGCTCTTCACCATTGAGTCTGTCCATCGGCGCCAAGTCTTGCTCAAGCTTCACCATCACAATGGTCTTTCACTTCAAAGCCTTGACTTGCCCTTCACACATTCAACCGGTCCATCAAGCCAAGCCTTATCTTGATCTTCACCATGTCGGTCACATATATACCTATGGACTAATCCTGTGTATCTTAACTATAAATATATTAGTCCACCTAAAGTTGTCACTCAATTATCTAAAACCAAACTAGGAACTTTGAATCTCCTTCTTTTTGGTAATTGATGACAACTCTACAAAGATATAAAAATTAAGATTTTTGGACCTTATGTCACTTATCCAACATTTAAGCTCAATGTTATGATTTGGATAAGTACCACAAAGTCTACTTGATAGTGATAAATCCCCCTACATGTGTGCTTCAATGATTTAAATTCAAGCTTGCACACATGCATAAATATGAAAATTTTGGGAGAGTTAGCAGTACTAAGTGATGTTAAGGTATATAGGATAAACATTTGAAGCGTGATATACCAATCGGAGTGGCACCATTGAGTTCATGCTTAGCATCATGGTTAGCTAGGTATCACATGAAACAAACTAGATACGTCATGAGATCAAAATTATAAGCAAGGTTCTAGTACCACTTGAATGAACACGTATCTAGCTATACCATCCTATGCATGCTAGTTATCAAATCATCAATCAAGTTCTATGACTATCATACACCTCATAAGCAATGCATATTGAATTTGAAAACTTATGTAAATGCAAGAAAGCACATGAATATGCACATATCAAATGCAATCAACCAAGTTCATGAGCTTGCTTCCCCTACTTGTGTGCTTCTCTTGTCTAAGAATTTTTGATCCCCTTCCATTCTTCAATGTTGCTCCCTCTTGGTCCATGTCCATTGTCTTCTCTCCATCTTGATCCAATGTATATTTCTCTCCCCATTTCTAGAGTATGCTTCTTGCATATCTTGTACATTTCTCTCCCCCTTTGTCATCAATCACCATAAAGGTATTCCAAAACCACTTGAAAATGAACTTCTTGATGCAAAGGGTTAGAACTAGGGGTTGATGGCTGATTCTTGAATCTTTAATTTTGATGGACACACCATATGTTGGAATGACACCACTTGTAAGTACCACATGTAGTTGCATGAATACCACCTAGAATTACCACATGTAGTTTATTACTTGTAGAATCTTTGACCTTGATTCTAATGATTGCGGCAACTTCCCCTATGTCAAAGCATGGGTCAACCAACTTATAGATGAGGGTAGCTTTCTTGATTTGAGTAGACCACTTAAGGTTGAGGATAACTTGCCGAACCACCATTTTCATGTACTAGATACAACATATATGAAAGCCTTGTATTCCATGTGAAGGTTTTTGATAATCTAGACAAATCTTCCAAGAGCTAGCATTATGGTCACCACTTGTTGGATTTGTCAATAATAACTAATTCTTGAACATTTGACATCTTCATGAGCTTCTTTCTTGTTGACTTGAGCTAAAGTGTTTTGCCAATAAGCTTCCAAGTCTGATTTAAACCAATGACAAGCTTCTTCACACCTCACTAGAAGGGTTATATTGCCAATGTTGTACTTGTAACTTATATGCAATCCAAATATAGATCAAGCACTTGGGTTCACTAGCTCATGCATAAATCCATATTCATACCACTAGATCAAACAATGAATCAAGCAACAGTGGTAGATTATGAATCTTAAACATTTTATTTGTTATGCATGATCCTAGTAAGCATGTACTATATACATTAACCGCATACTAGTAAGGAATGAAATGATCATGCACATTACAATGATAGCTTTGCTATCTTGGAGTATAGGATAGTCATTTGATTCCAATTTCATTACTCCAATAGCAATGTGAAGTCCACTTATAAGCTTGATGAAGCCAATATATACCAATTTGAATTCCATGCTTCATCCATATAAAATGATAACCACTTAGGATCAAGTGCATTTTTCTTGTTGTGGTTGGCTTGCTTTTTCTTTTGATCTTTGCTTGCATGATGAGAGCATGCCACTTGTAATATCACTTGATTTGTCATGTATTGCTCTCTATTGGGTGTTGCTTGCTTTCTTGATCAATCCTTTTGATTGCATCAACTAAGCATCTCCAACAATTCTTAGATCACCACTTCTATGTTAGCCTTCCAAGTACTCCCACTTGGTTTACCCACTCATGGGTGGCATGCCCCCTCAGGGAGAAGTGATCTCTCCAAGAAGGAGATCCTTGACACTCACTTGAGTTACCTTTGTTTGATTGATCCAAGTGTTGGACTTGATATAATGAGTAATCTTCAATTCTTCTTTAAGTCATTTTCTTTCTTCCAAGAGATCTTTAATTGTTACTAGGACTTAAACTCCATCTTGCTCTTGATCTTGATTTTGATCTTTAATTTGAGTACCAAATGGTGTAACAAATACATTCCTCAATTAAATAGCTCGTGACTTGTCATCCTTCTAGATTAGATCAAAACCAAACATAGATTCTTCAACCACTTATATTCATGATTCCAACTTGAGGACCTTTCAATTTGAGTGATTCTTGATATATCCAATAGATGTTACTTTTCTGGCAGATTCTGTACCCTTCAAAGAATAATACATATCTCCCAAAGTACAGATCCAAATGCCATGAAATTTGGTGGAGATGTGTGACACCAAGTATTCTAGTAGCTGTAAAAATTTGAGCCTCATTGGCCTTCTAGGTTGCTACCAGATTTCACATCTTCCCCAACTGCTACATGCTAAAAACTGTTGCACCATGGCTGACAAGAACTACTCAAAACCGTAGCAATCCTTATTCAATGCTCTTGAATTTTGTACATCATCTTGTATCATAAGTGTAGAGCATGTATACTAAATTTTAAGCCAATCCAAATAGATTTGATTCATGAACCATGGCTATTCTCTCAGCTTGCTCAGATTTGCAATTATAGGACATATTTAAGCAATTGAGCTATGCTTTCTCAAAAGTGAATCAAACTTGATTTCAACTTGTTTGAATACCAACACAAGACATATATCCATCCATACCACTTACTCAAAAAATCTTGTGATCATATCCATCCAAATCAATCCAAATTTGACTACTAGGCATTAAATCCATTCACACCTTATAGCAAGCAACATGTGCATATATATCAAATTCAATCAACTTATATGCACCCAAAAGACTTAGACCAACTAAAGATATAGCTTGAGAGTTCATGATCATCAATAGCAAGCTTCTACTTGAATATTTGCAAGCAACCAAACATTATCACAACTTGATTTTTGCACTTGTATGTTGAAGCACATTTGGACTTCACTTTGTCATGACTTAGCATTGGGTTGAGATAAGCACTAAGCGTGAATACTTGACTCAATCGAAATGATGAATAATATGAAATCAATTGAATCAAGCCTCCAATGCCATGGTACCTACAAACAATCATCCACTTTTTGATGGTACCCAAACTCATTTGGGTCCTCTCAAGTTAGGAGTAACATACTTAGGCAATGCCTTAGTATGAGTAGCAGGATGTTTTGCAATAGTAACCATAGAGGTACCATTATCATCCTTCCTAAGCATATTATTTGCATCAATTGAAATGGGCTTAGGAGTTTTACCTAGGGGACATGAATGAGCCATGTGCCCCCTTTTCCAGCATGAGTAGCATCTTCTCTTTGGTTGAGCCTTTTCTTTCTTGCTCATGTGATGCTTCTCATTGCCTTGCCTCTCAAGACTTGCTTGAGCCTTCTTCTCAATCTTGGTAGGTCACCCCGAGGCAAACTGTCTCATATCTCCACATTCAAAGCACTTGATGTGAGCCAAATCCCTCTTCTCTTGAGTCTTACTCATCATCATCTTGTTGACATCATGGATATGAGTTGGATGTCTTGCATAAGCTCTTCCACCCCTTCTTGTTTTCTTCTTCATCTTCAAGTCATCAACTTTATCTTCATAGTTGATCTTGACTTGATCTTGGAGCTTCTTTTCTTGCTCAACTTGTGGCTTTTCTTGAGTTAGGAAAGCATTTGCAAGATGTCCTATTTCATGGCATAGATAGCACATGAAATGAGATAACTTCTTCTTTTCTTGCCTCTTAATCTTCATAGCTAATTTTCTTGCTCCTTTGGTCAACTTCTTCATTCCATAACCAAGATCACTCTTGTCATTGAGGCTTCTTGGATTCTTCAACAATTTTCTAAAGAGGACCTTGGAGTTGTAGCACCTCTCTAACTTGTTGCTCAACTTCTTCACTTTGTTTTTGAACTCATTGTTCTCCTTCAACATGTTAGTCTCACAAGACATAAAAGTAGAACAAGCATCTAAATATGAAGAACTTGTCATAGATAAGATATCATCACAAGAGGTGGATACGTGCTTCTTCCCTACATCACAAGGCTTAGTAACAATATGTGATTGATCAATCAACCCATGTGATGAGCTCTCACTAGTTTTAATATTTTCATTGAAAACTTCTTAGTGAGAAAAGCATGTTTTTGTAACAAGTTATCATGAGCGACACTAAGTTCCTCATGAGCCAATTTTAGCACATCATGTGAATAAGTATTAACATAAAATAGATGCTTTTGTTGTTCACACGTTGTCTTTAGAAATGAGTTTTCATTTTCTAATTTCATTGATTTGGCTTTCTCATTTTCTAAAGACATGGTCATGCTAGCAAGCCTACTAACAAGCTCATCATATGAATCATGATCAATCACATTGCAACTTGATACCTTTGTGTCACTTTGTGACATGAAGCAATATGATGATGTAGGAGAGCTTGTTGTAGCATCATGATTGGAGCACAAACCATCACCATTACCATCAAGTGTGCTTGGGGTAGACTCATTGTTTGCATCACTTGAGGCATCATCATCCATCTTGTCAAGTGAACTTGGAGTAGATAGATCATCATCATCACTTGACCATGAGGTGGAGCAATCCTTCACAACCTCCTTGTTGTGATCATGCTCATCATCCTCATGCGCCACCACCTTGGCCTCATCCTCCTTGTACTTGCCATCATTCCATGTGGAGGCATCACCATAGGTGTGCTTGATGTTCTCCCACAACACATGTGCGGACACCCTAGTGTACACCTTATCAAACACATCAAAGCTCAAAGATTTGATTAGATATAAGAGAGCATTTGAATCAAGTGCATAGAGTTCCTTTTGAGCTTCGGTGAGGTTCTCTTTATCCATCACATGGGTGAGACGAGTGAGGTAACTCAATGACATGAGCAATCCACTAGCGTTACTCTTTGCGATCCCTGTGAGGTGAGCACCAACCTCTCACAAATCAACCTTCGGAGCACCGCACAATCTCCGTTGCATGCCTCACGAAGTCTCTAGCCACCAAGCCATCTAGGAGGTGGCAACCTCCAAGAGTAACAAGCTCGTAAGCTTGCAACATGAACACCTAGTGCCACTCGATGCTATCTCTCAAAGCAATCACACTAGAATCGCTCACTCACACTCTCCAATGATCTCAATCAAGTATATGTGAGTTAGAGGGCTTCCAAGCACCACAAAGCAAGCCACCAAGGCCCTTGCGTGCTCAGCACCCGGCCATGCCCGGATACACCATGTATTTATGGCCCCAAGGGCTCAACTAGCTGTTGCTCTCTTCAAAGAGCCATTACACAAAATTTCGGGAGCGTTTGACGCGTCCAACGCCCTGCGTCGGACGTGTTTGACGCATGCAAAACTATCGCACCACGAACTCAAGTCGAACCGACCGAAACAACACTTGTTGGATGCGTCCAACGCCCTGCGTTGGACGCGTCCGACGCTATTGTAAGGCCCTAATGGCTAGAGGGGGGTGAATAGCCTAATAAAATTTCTTACAAAGACACTTAAGCAACTTGTTAGACTAAGGGATGGCATAAATGCAAAGCTAAAGCTTCGATTACTCTATGCAAGCCTTTCTAACAAGTCTAGTATATATAGGCTGTAAGCACCCAATCAACAAGCCTAGCAATTCTAAACAAGATTACTCTAAGCACTTCACTAAGCTAGCAAGAGCAATAAGATAAGAACAAAAAGGAGCTACACAAGCTAGCAATTCTAATCACTATCTAGCAAGACAAGCAATCAATCAAAGAATAAATAAAAAGCTAGATACAAGAGAGGAGGATTGGATTGTTATACCAACGCGAAATGTAGATGGCCAATCACCCAATCAAAATAACCGCACAAGAGAATCCTCAGCAATCACAATATGAACACAATGATTTTTTTATCGAGGTTCACTTGCTTCCTAGCAAGCTACTCCTCGTTGTGGTGATACCCCCGCTTGGAGATGTGCACGCTAAATTGGCACTCAATGCCAAATCAGCTGCTGGGTGTAGCACTATCAACACAAGACGGGGATCCTCCAAGCCACGCGCAATCCACTAGAGTGTCCTTTTGCAAACTCCCACGGGGAAGGATCAAGAACCCCTCACAAGAACACCGGGTGTGGCCTCGAACAAACTCCACCTCGAGCTCAACACCCCGCTGCCTCCAAACCATCTAGGGTGACCGAAATCACCCAAGAGTAATAAGAACTCCACAGCGAACTCGAAGATCTAGTGCCTCTAGATGCAACTCTCAATGCTTAGCACTAGATTCTCACTCAATCTCACTCTAGATGAACAACCAAGTCAAGAGATGGGTGGGGAGGAGTTTTTCTCGTGCAAAGAATGCTCAAGTATGAAGGAAATGGGCAAGAATATCTCCCAACAGCTGGCCAAAACCCATATATAGTCACCTCAGATTGGCCTACCGGAACTTCCGGTGGAGCCCCACCAGAACTTCTGATCAGTCCAGATCTAGCCGTTGTACGCGAGTCAGTCCGCGAAGTCAACCAGAACTTCTGGTCACCTGACCGGAACTTCCGGTCATCCACCGGAACTTCCGGTCGTGAACCTGAAGTGATTCGGGGCCCGTGGTTGCTCGGGCTGGGCTGACCGGAACTTCCGGTCCAAGCCCACGGAACTTCGCTGGTCCAGCACCACCCGCACTAAAATGAGCATATCTCTTAGCTCCGAACTTCGTTTTCGATGATCTTAGACTCTGTGGAAAGCTTATTCAGAGGGCTACGCAACCAAAATATACTCTAGATCCTAATCATTAAGGATTAAAGCAGTTTTCTATTCCAAGAGCCATCACTTCTCTTTTCCAACCCAAGTGTTCTTCATCGTTGTGCCTTCGCCAATCCAAGTCACACCACTTGCCAAGGACACTAACCTCAACATGTAAACCTCTTTGATCACAAGAGTTAGCATATCTCCATGAAGAACAGGGGAAAGGGTTAGCTCTCTAGTTAGTCTCTCATGTGCATCATGCCAAGTCAAACCTAGAGGCACTTGAACCGCGAATTCAACCATGAATTTCCCTCTTGATAGTCGGTTATCAATCCTAAATGTGATCACACTCTCTATAGTGTCTTGATCACTGAAAGGGAAAACACCTATATCTTGATACCTTTGTCTTGAGACTGTGATGCTTGATCATCCCATGTACAAGTTCACACCAAGTCCCTAGGCATCACCTCTATGTTGCTTAAGTAACTAGTCAAACTTAGATAAAAGTATTAGCAACATGAGTGTCATCAATTATCAAAACCAAACAAGAGCTTTCAGCTATACAAATTTGTGCGCCTAACATCCATGTCGAACCACGCAAAATACACACGTTGGACGCGTCCAACGCTCATCACAGGATGCGTCCGTTGGACACCGTCGGACGCGGAGTCGGGCGTCCGATGCTCACCGTTGGACGCGGCCTCCCGGCTTCTGAGGCTCACTCGCCCACGCGGTCAGCTCTGAGTAGCATCCAATGCTCACCAGACACGTCCGTCGCTCCATTCAACACGTTGGACGCGTCCAACGCTCTACAGAGCAGCAGACTACCCCGCACTAAAATGAGCATCTCTTAGCTCCGAACTCCATTTTCGATGATCTTGGACTCGTTGGAAAGCTTACTCAGAGGGCTACACAACCCACATAGCCACTTGATCCAATTCACAATGGATCAAAGCAGTTTTCCATCCCAAGAGCTATCATCTCTATTTTCTCACAAGAGTTCGCGAACCTTCTCCAATAACTTCTCCTTTGCAAATATGCCAATACCACCAAGTGTACATCACCATGTGCATGTGTGTTAGCATTTTCAAAAACATTTTAAAAAGATTTTCTCTTCATCTCACAACGCCACTCAATCCTAGCAACATAGCAATGTTAGATCACTCAAGTGAGACTAGATGATCGATATGCAAACTCGTTTGCCCCTCTTGATAGTGCAACATATCAATCCTAAATTCGGTCATCAACTTCTCTACACGCCTCATGACCGGTGAAATGAAATGCCCTAGGTTATACCTTTGCCTTGCATCTTCATTTCCTCCGTCGCCTGCAATGTGCCAATGCACCGCATGCATAACACAATCAACAAATGATATGATTCACTTTATATCATCACATGACCATCTTGGTCCATCGATCTTGACCTCACTTGCTCTTCTCCATTGCGTCGGTCCATCAGCGCCAAGTCTTTCCCAAGCTTCACTGTGACACGGTCCTTCGCTTTGAAGCCTCAACTTGCCCTTCACACTTGCAACAGGTCCTTTGAGCCAAGCCTCATCTTGATCTTCACCATGCTTAGGTCACATGAATCCATGACATGTTTCATATGCAATAAGCTCCTTCAATCATGCAACCTTCTTGGTCCATTGATCTTGACCTTACTTGCTCTTCACCGTTGAGTCGGTCCATCGGCGCCAAGTCTTGCTCAAACTTCACCATCGCAATGGTCCTTCACTTCAAAGCCTTGACTTGCCCTTCACACATTCAACCGGTCCATCAAGCCAAGCCTTGTCTTGATCTTCACCATCTCGATCATATATATACCTGTGGACTAATCCTGTGTATCTTCACTATAAACATATTAGTCCACCAAAAGTTGGCACTCCATTATCCAAAACCAAACTAGGGACTTTATCATGCTTTGGTGCTACACGTCATCAATCTGGATCTCAAACGGCTCGGTCCATAGTTCTGGTCCATGGTGCACTAGTTCGCTTGGGGTCCACTAGCAGTGTCTCTGGCTCACGTAGACCGCGCCCACCATCTTCATGATGACTCGATCCCCTTTCTCTGTTTCCTTAGCCCGACAGCGGGGCTCGCCGGCGGTGAGGGGTCCTTCGATTCCCGGCGTCCCGTGGTCCTCTGGCTCCATCGACTCGTCCATCGGTGACACAACGACGGTCTTCAAGGTGACAGCTTGACTCTGGGCGGCGTGGTCCGTGACGTACAGTGGCTCGTCGATGTCGACGCACGGCTGCGTTCCTACCGCGTCTAAATCCAAATCGATACGGGGCACGGGGGTGCAATTGGGGTCACCAGACACCTTCCTGATGCATCGACGGTGACCATACCCCACAGCAGAGCACGCGCGGGCAGCAGCGCCCATGGCGGAACTTCGGTGTGGCCATGGAGGCTCCCCGGTCCCCATCTTCTCTGTCTTCTGATGCAACACGTCATGGCGGAGTCGTTCATCATCTTCTTGTCCTCTACAGTAGCCGGTGGTGAACGGGGCGCCCTCGCCATGGCGACGCTCTAGAGCAGCTCGGCTGCGGCACGGCAGTGACATGGTCGGGCGCTCACGCGACCCGATGCGGAACACCGGCGGTTGGCATGTGCACAGAGTGCGCCACAATGAGGTGGATGCAGATCTTCAGTCAATGAAGCCCAAGCGTCCTTGGCTAGCTGGCAGCTCAGCCTCGCCGCGACGGACCATGGCCATGGTGATGTACTCGGCGACGGCATGGTCGCCTGGGGACGACATTCGAGACAGCAACCCTAACAGCTAGCTTGTGCACAAAGATCACCACGTCAAGGCATCCACGGATCCAAAGTCGAAGCAGCTCAGGGCTCAGCGATGAGGCAGCAAGTGGGCTTCGTTGTGGCGGCGCACGGCGCGCGGCGGCAGGCATGGCGGCTGGCCGTTCTGGCGTCCTCCTGACGCCGTGGGAAGCATGGGACTTGGCTGTTCATATGCGTGCGTGCGTGTGTCTTCTAAGCTGGCCGGTGTGGCCTCGGCGGAGCGCCATGGATAGAGCAGGGGTCAAGGTTGGGAGAGAGGCCATGGCGGTGCTTACCGACGTGTGATGCGGATAGGAGGTGCGGTACACGTCCTCTACAGCGGCTCACAGTACGACTTCGGCTCCTCGGTCCCGACGCACCGTAGAGCAGCAGCTCCAACACGGCTCATCCCTTCTGGCTCTGGCGGGGCTCCTCCCTTTTTCTCCAGCGACGGTGGTTCCTTCTTCTTCTTCTCTTCCTTGCTTGGCATGGTTCATGTGGTCGAGGCAGCCATCGAAGTTGCAGTATACATCGGGGAAGCGGCTTGGCAGCAGCAGCTCTCCGATGAGGTCCCTCTTCTCCAACTCCGACGACGGCTCCGTTTTCTCTCCCCGTCTTCTTCTCCTCCTTTCCTCCCCCTTCTTCTCCAATTGAAGTGGCTGGTGGCAAATTGGGAACCACCAATGCGGTGGCGGCGGCATGGAAGCCCTAGGGCGTTGTGGCATTGCTTTTATAAGGGAGGTCACAGTGGTAGGTGGTGCGGTGGAAGCAGGGGCATGGCGGCGATGGGCTTGAGTGGCCGGGGGCAAATTGGTACCCGGCGCTCCAAGGGTTTGCTGCAGCGAGCCGCGGGCTCCAGCTGCCAGTGGCTGATACGGCGAGGTGCCTTGGCGGCCAAGGGAAGGAGGGGACAGGCAGGGGACAGCGCGCGCGTGGCAGCGCATGTGTGCATGGGAGAGGGAATTGCTCATGGTCGTGGGCATCTTGTGGCAGGTCTTGTCGGTCCAGGTGGTGCGCAGGAAGGCGTTGATGCGGTGGCGGTTAGGATCGAGCAACAGCGGTGTGTTGCATGGCGTAGGCGCGGCTCTGCCTCAGCGCCAAAAGCAGGGGAGGAAAGAGTGGGGGACCGGTGGGGAGCTTATCACAGGTGGGTCCAGGTGCGGGGCTCGCTCATCAGCTTTTGCGGCTAGCTCATGGCGCGATGCGGGCGCGGGCGTCCCTTGGTGGGCCGTCGTGGGCTGTTGCGGGGCAAGAGAGAAAGAGAGGAAGAGGGAAAACTGGCTGGGCCGGGGCTGGGTTGTCTTGTGGCCTCGGGCCAGGAAGGAAGTGGAGGGGGAAGCAGGCCTAGCCGGGCCAGTTTGAGGCCACAGGCCAGAAGTGCCTTTTCTTTTGTTTGTTATTCTTTCTTCCTTTTCTCATTTCTGTTTTTGTGTGTGTGTATATATATGTGTGTGTGTGTGTGTCTATATAATAAAAGTAGCATGTTGCAAATAGACGTTTAATGGACTTACATGATCCTTGGCTATGTTGGGTATTATTCCCATATCACATATTTATTTATTAGATAAATAAATATTTGTTGGCATTCATAAGATATCATCACATAAAATCCAATGAAGAGCCAAATCACATACTATTTAGCAATGCAACATTGATGATTAACTAAAGCCACTTGAAGATTGAACTAGTGCAACTTGAGACATAACATATGAAGTGTGGGGAGAAACATGAGGTGCATTGGACATATGATCCCAATGTAAGAAGCTTGAGCAAGGTGAGGGGAGTTAGTGGAGTAAGATAAGTGATTTAGATAAGAGGGAAACTCTAGAGTCTAGTCTCCTGTAACATAAGTATAAGAGAGCACATGGGTGAGTCACATGTGCAACTTGGATACTTGACTCATGAAACATAAGGTGCTAGACAAGGGTGCTTATCACATGTGGCTTAAGATTATATTAAGACACATGTGATGGTGCTACTTGGAGAGTGTAGCACCAAACATATGTGCCAAGTGAAACAGGGTAGGGTTTTCTACATGACAAGCAACAAACATGGGCATGTTTTGAAAAATTTTTGTTATTTGCATTTTTTGGTGTTTGTAATTTTTAGGGTTGTTACAGTCCTACCCCCTTATCGGAATCTCGACCCTGAGATTTAAGGAGAGTAGTACTGCTCAAAGAGATAAAGTGATGTCTACTCAACGTCCGGCTTCTTGTTGTCGCTTGATGTAGTTGCTCCATCGAGTTGCAGGGGTGAGTAGTGATTTTTGATTCTCTATGTTTCAACCCCTAATTGAGTATGATCTCATTTGATTATAATGTGGTTGTTCCAAGTAGATCTTGAAAGTTCCATCAGGAGACCTTTCGACGGTAGCTGAGTTGTCGCGGTTGCAGAAAGTTCCAACACATGGCTTGCAAGTAGAAAGGATATAAGTCAGGTCTTCTTGTTTGGAAGAGTGTGCACTAGGAGCCAGGTTTCAATCCTAGGACCCGAGGGTTATGGGCCCACCATGCTTCCGTTGCGCTACTCTAATAAGTGTAGTTGTCACTTTGCCTCTTTAACTGCTTAGCCCTTGGTCGGATCCGCGACCATTTCCTTTAGTAAGGAATTTTCAAATTCACCGAAAAAAATGACCTATTCAAGCCAGCTTTCTGAACTTGGCTAGGACTGTCCTATCAATACTTCACCATTGTGAACCTCCGTTTTTTTTGTCGTCGGAGAAGTACGTGGTGTGACATAGTCATTCTAGCAGGTCACCTATTTCATAGTTTGGGGGTATTAGATCCAAATGATCATGCCGGGTAGGTGACTTCTTGGAGAATTATTGGAATGCTGGTCTTGTATTATCCAGATCAGTGTAGGCCTGGGGGGTTACCCGAGTTTTCAGGTTGTACACAAGCTGAATCGTCAAATAAAGTTTCACTCCAGCGTTAAATCCTTTACTTTTATATTCCAAAGTTCTTGAGGGTTATCCCAGAGCGAATTGTTTCGAGGGAGATTCCTCACGTGTATTTAATCTAAACTTAAGTCCTCATACAACTAGGTGGCATATATGAACATGATGCATTAAGTAAACTTGTATCAAAATCTTGATGCATGGTTCTTACGTACCTTTCACCTTGTTGAGGTTATTCCTGATTGATAATTCTCGACGGATAGATATACAAACACTGCAATCTTCTATCGCTTCAACTAGCTTCATGGTGTCAATGTTGGAGGCATCCATCAGATAAGGGCATTCAATAAGTTTGTGGCCTTCTTCAGAGCATCCATGGCAGATGATCAGCGATTTGCCTCGAGCGGTAGTAGACTTCTCCATGTCGAGGTCTTTCTGGGCAGGCTGTTGGTTGAGTTGCCAACGTGCTGCTCTATGAGCACTATGGTTCATGGTGTCCTGAGCTTGCCGTGTGATCTTCCTAGCTGAATCTTGATTAGGCTTGATTCAGATCTCAGCTAGTGGGGTGTTGCGGCTTTTTGGGCAGTCGATAACTTTGTGTCCCTTTTGGCCACAACCAAAACAGGCATATCTCACAAGTTCTTTATCCTTCTGAGCTTGTTGGAGGACTGAAGCTAGGATAGTCGTTCTTTCAGGGCATTTGACAGCCTGGTGACCCGGCTGATCACAATAGTAGCAGTTAAAGGTTGTTCCTCCTGTGCTAAGAGTTTTCCTAGTTACAACGATGAACACGAACGAGTTCACGGTACTCTGTTCTCCCGTCCGTAGGTAATCAAACCCATATCAAACTTGGATCAAAAGAAACGAAAAGTTTCAGTGCCAAAAAGCACAACAAAGAACATATATGATATATGAACACACTGTTTCCAGACGTATGGTTTTTACAAACACACGCTGTACAGACTCTGAATCATGTTTGAAGGCAGCCGTTATCCTCTTAACTTCCGCGCTTAATCGCTCGCATTTGCCAAACCAACCATCTTCAGCATGTTCCGGTCCTTGAATCTCTCAAGGACCGTACCCTTGACAAGCTCTGGCTTTTCATCCAGTGTTCCCCTGGTTTGTATGCCCCAACACTCGATGACTTCTGGTCTGAACCTGTTGCTCTTGGAGAGGGCAGGGCTCGTGAACGTTGTGCAAGCAAATGAGTGCCCTTGATCGAAATTCGCAGACAAAAAGAGTCCAAAATGATGTGGCTGCCCTCCGAATCCGATACCGTTTGGTATGTTCTCAGAACTAAAGTTTATACCACACTGCCAAAATGAGCAGGAACACATTCGGTAAGAAAGATATAAAATAAAGATGTATGAGTGTACTTCGAACTGAGCAAGGCACACTGCCATACCCATTGCAAGTTTTTGTTTGCTCCTGTAGGGCGGAAAATGGATGCTTCAGGATATAATTTGAAGAGGAACGTCTTCATGTCACCGTAAAAATCACTATGCCTTTCCCAAGGCTGTGACGCATATCCACCAAAAATTGATCCTTCTGTATCTTTAACAATTAGAACTGTCTGCGCACCTCCATTTCTGTAAAACAAGAAACATGTCCATGAATTATATTTATAGCTCAAAATATTGATACAGAGTATGATAAGTGAGAGGACAAAAGTGAGGATTCAGTGAATTGGAATCAGTGTGGCTACTTCCACTAAGCATGCAAAAATTAACAGAAATCTTGTCAGGAGGAAGTGTGTCATCATTAACAAGTGATTTCCATATATACTAACACGCGGTTATAATTATGAATGAAGTTTAAGGAATTATAACGTTCACTCTATCAGATTTCCAAAATTGAAGAGTACTCACGCTACATTGCCCAAGAAAGTGTTGGAAGCTTTGTCCATGAAGTGAACTATGATATATAAGCTTCCATTCTTGCACTTCCTGTTGGGAAAAGCCACCTCCAATATGCCAGGCATACTCTTTATTCAGAAGTAGCAAATCCGTGGAGATGTTTTCTGGATATTGAAGCAGCGGCACTTCAAACCCTGGTCTACCTGCAAACAGAACAAACACAGCGAAACCATGATGTTATATATCATAAACATCATGGATATGGATGCTGTCAGGGGAGTCGTCTAGGGTTAGGGCCGGCCACGGGCAGTGGTGGCTAGGGCTAGGGAAGGCGTCCAGGTGTGGGCCAGCAGGGCGGGTAATGTTCACGCGTACTGTAGCGCGTAAACAGTACCACTGCTGTTAGGCAGGAGATAGGTTAGTTAGGGAAGAGATAAGATAGATTAGATCGGTTACTTAGGGGTCAAGTCATCCTCTCTATATAAGGAGAGGCCATGTAACAATGATAATCAAGCAAGAAGAACCCTAATTGGTTCTTCGGGCTTACCCCCGAGATCAATACATAACAGATGGTCTCTCACATATATCAAGATTGCATTTAGACTGCTTAAATACTAATAAACATGCTGGTTAACAGATGTACGAATGTGCCACTGACTGAAGATAGAATGTTTACGACCAATTGAGAATTTGTTTCAGGACGGATAATGCAACAGTGTGACCCACAAAATGGTGTAGGGGAAAAAATAATGTTTGAAGGCTCCATTGAACAAATGAAGTAAGGAAAAATACTGACACAAGCCCCTAAATCTGATGCCATCTAGACCGGTGCAGACCATATTGCTTCTCCAAAGTCAGCAAAGTGGCCAAATATCTTGTGCCTCAGCGCCATCCACAGATCCATGCGATAGCAGCTACTGAAAAAATGCTATTTTCTGCAGATGCTAGTGCTAATGCAGCACAAGCGCCATATCTTCTCCAAGTTATGGTGTGCATTTTTGTTCCATCTCTATCCTCAATGGCACAATGGTCAACAGAAATTCTCCTAATAACTGAATAAATTAAGGAATCTAAGATGACCTGCATTAGCAAATACAGGTGTGTATGTGTGGGAGTGCATTAGCAAATACTGCCTTTGGGAAGGCCATCTTTTGAGTTTATTTTGGGTGGCCAGGTTGGTCCTTTTTCCTTTTCTTTGGCAGCAGGGGGGCAGCATTCTACAGTAAAGCAGGTAGGCAACAATATGACAGACCTGAATCAGGGGGCATCAACAAACTTCCAAGGATCTTCCTCACTGATGGCATGAGAGTGCACCAGTTCCTAAAGTCTGGTAATGACATAGATTTCTCTGAACCCCCATTACCATCCTTCGAGAATATCGCAGAGTTGAGGAATGCCTCTAGAGTACCCTTTCCTGAGCCTTCCTCAGCTTCCTTGTTTTCTGCAAATATAGTTTCATGAATGGACGCCAACAGAGATTCCAAATCAGACCTGGGTGTGCATAACAGAGGGGAATGCAAGAGTAAATACCGATTAATGCCTAAGGATCTGAATAAAAAACACCCAGCAGATAATAAACTATAAGCCTTGTTAAAACACAAAGTATATGTATATTTTAAATGCAAACGCACTAAGTTCTTCCAATATCACACATCAAAAGAACTGCAAACACTGGCATTTCGCTTGATTTAGTAGTACATTTGATTGAGGTAATTTCTAATGTGAAGCACTCTAACTTGAGAAGTTCTGAATACATCGTCATAAAGAGACGAAGAAAAATGATGTATTCCCTGGGGTAAAAGTGAACTGTAACCGCCGTAACTAAGTTGTAGTCGTAGTTTTGAAAGAAAGTAAAGAGGATCCAGGTTTGGTTAACTCTGATCCATGTTTGTGGATTTAATAGCTCTCCTATGTACATGGAATTGATCATCCACCTTTACGGTCTCTGTTTTTTACATATCATTTTGTTTGTTCTCCAATTATTGTCTTGTTACATATCCTTTGGTTACACCATAGTGAGCAGCATAGCAAAGAGAAATACTTTTTGTTTACATATAATAGCAAAAGGACAAACTTGACAAATGGGACATCAAAGATACCAGAATAAAATTCATCTCAAGGAATACCTTGACAAGACACCATCTCCGGTAACATCGCCTAGTTGATAAATGAATTCATCTACCTCATCTCGAGTTCCCCTTTCATATGTTGCCTACATGGTACAAAGAAAATGGCGTCAAACTAAAACACAAACAAAACAGAAAGGCGCATGCGTACAAGCAAAGTAATCAACCCAAGCAAAATCTGCCCAGCAATTAATTGTACATCCGGTGCCCCAAACTGATGCTCCCAGCGATTTCCCAGTCCAATTTCATCAGGTCGTCACTAATCTCTCCAGCAACAGGTAAATGAACAACATAATGGACGAATTGAGACAAGCTGCAAGGCAAAGGTACCGACTTTGGAGACGATCAAGTCCTCGAACGTGACCCCGTCGTCTCCGCCACTCTCCCTCGCCACCAACTGAAACAGCCTCTCGCCTAGCGCGCCGCGCACCCCAAAGTGCCCCTGCACGACAACAGCCAGACCCGTTAGATCCACGATTCCAGATCCGAACCCAACCCCGACGCCAGCGCGCGCTCACGAGGAAGACGGGGCGGGAGATGGCGCGGCCGTGGGTATCCGACTGCGCGGCGAGGGAGGCGAAGAGCGCGCGGAGGCCGTCCAGCTCCTGCTTCGAGAAGGCCCTGCAACGAGCAGCCGCGAGGGAGGGGGGGGTCACGGAACCGAGGCTCGTGAATTGCCGCAGTTCTTGTCGGCGCGGATGCGATACCTGGAGGCCGTGGTGAAGCGCGAGCTGGAGGGCGACGCCGGGCCGCCTTAGAATTCCCCATCGCCGCCCGCGCGGGCAGGGAGAGGCGGATCGCGTCGGCGCCGGCGACGTCGGCGGCGAGCCGGGTGGTGGTGGGGGGGCGCCGCTGTTCAGGCCAGCAAGGCAGCAACGGCCAATCAGAACTCCTGCGGTTTTGAGCAAATTTAGCAGAAACAATCCCCATAGACTACCATAATTTTATCTTCATTTTAATGCAATTTACAATATAACCATCCGGACTTCAATGCAAAACATGTGTATTTTAATGCATTTACAATATACTAAAACGCATTTTATCTTCATTTTAATGCATTTACATGGTTGCCACCGCTTGCGCTCAAATGTGTTTGTGGATGTTAAATATAACCTTTATATTGTTAATTTTAAAGTCATGTTTTCTTAATCTATTTTAAACATACCCTGTTTCTAAATAAATAACAGTTCTAGACGTCTTTTTAAATGTTTAATTCTAATGTTTTAGTAAGGATTTACAATGATGTGGAGCCTACGAAATGAGGATATTTCGCAAAACTCACGTACCCATATCGGATCGGCTCCGCGCCCGTTCTCTCTTCCATGTGGGTCCTTGGTGCAGTACGTCGGTGCTGGCAAAAGATCGGGCCAAGGGCGACACCGGCAGTTCGGCCGACCCAAGGGTAGGTCGGCCGACTTGGGCGTGGCCTGGTCCGGCCCCTCCTTTCGCCCACTGACTTGTGATGACGGTACGTCTTCATCTCCGCAGGTACTTGGCTTATTTTATCCTCGGTTCTCCCGATGTGGGCTCTCCAATTCGGTTCTTCTCCTTGGTGGACTTCGTCTTCTTACATGTGGGCCTAATCTTCTGTATTTTTGTCATTTTCTTGGTATTTTCCTGCAAAAGGTTAGTCCGACACACATATAGAAATATAGCATATTTTCTCCATATTTTATTCATTTATGTCTTATTCTTGGACATTACCGGGCTTGTTGACAGTTATAATTTTCGGCATATACGACCGTCAACAACGTCCAGCTGAGAGCAATCAGCCTAGAGAGGAAGGTTGACACTGAACTTCCTGACACAAATTGCACTTACACTGAACTTCCTGACACAAATTGCACTTACATTCTAGAAGCAACTTTCCATTATGTATTACTAACCCTATGAAAAATTCTAGATGAGCACACTGCTGATGTAGGCCAGCAGAATGAAATAGACAAGCACACTGCTGATGCAGGCCAACAAAATGGCTGCCAAAATGAAGGAGATGACCACAAAGAGGGTGAGCTGAACCATTATGGCCACACTCCAAATGGAGCCAATATGAATGAGGTCACTAAAAATGATCAAACAGAGGGTGGCATCAACTTTGCAGGTGTGTAGTTGAAAGCTTTACACAATTTAAATGTTTCCACACCAAAATAAATAACCTAATGTATTGATGAAATATATCCTTTTCAGATGACCCACTTGATGAGGAGGATTGGATGAGGGGACCTAACATTGGGAGAAAACTTGCGTAGATGACTCGATCGAGGAAAGGAAAACTACCTTTAGCTATTGAATGAGGAAGGAAAAGGCCAGACTCAGTGATGATTGCAACAAAGTTTGCATCTGAGTGTTGTATTGCAGTCAGGGGCCATGTTCCCATATTTACACATTGGAAGGAGTACAAGAAACCATCCGCTGCTCCTATTATCAAGGCTTACATACAAAGAGTTTCTGTAAGTGTCGAAACCTTCCTATATATACTGCTTTTTCGTCAACCATGCATTGAGTCCTCAATAGCAAATAGCAATAATGTTTTTATCTATTTGCAGTCCAAGTTTCAGACCGATCCAACTGCAACCTCTGTGAAAAAAGCTTGTGTGGCTATGCTGAAGAAAGCTGTTCTCCAAGAGCGCTATAAGCTCAAAAAGAAATATTTTAGTGCTTATCCACTACATGGTGCCCAAAACCTCTCCTGTGTCCACAATGAATAATGATCAATGGGATAAACTTGTCTCGTACTGGAAAAATGAAGAGAAGATGGTAGGCTCAAGCAACTGATCTAGTGTGATGTTCATCATGTATGTGCCTAACATTGCATATTCTGTAATGCAGGCGACTAGTGAGAAAAACAGAGAAAACAGGAGCAAAGTGCAGTTTCACCAGACTACTGGTTCTCGAAGCTATGAAATGCATATTCTAGATTTGGTGAGTACGAATAACTGAAACTTGGATTAGTACATATTGCTGTCTAAATTGTTGTATTCAACCTTTGCAGTAGATGCATCCCATGTCACTTGGTTTTCATTGCTTGTTACCAATGTTAGAAAGAAATAGACCCACCAGCAGATTTCAAAATGTCCTTGTTTTCATTCATTTTCAGGCAGACAAGTACAAGAATGAACAACCAAATGCACTTGACATATTCAAAGACTGCCACTACAGCAAGAAGAAAGGGTTCACTCCTGCAGTTCAATCAATTATTGTAAGTGACAATTAGTGCACAATCAAGTGGATTCATTAGGTTCATATATGTCATGATCCTCATTTTTATGTCTCATCCACCTCTAGGCTGAAATGGAGGAAAAGATAAATGTTCTTGCTGATGATGGTGAGGACCCAAAAGATGTGACTGATGTTGTCTCTGAGGTTCTGGTTCAGAAAACTAAGAAGAAGAATAGTTTCCTTGTCAATGTGGGTATCACAAGCTCAGGTGCTGCTGGCAATGGAGAAAGTCAACGTGAGCTGCAAGCTGAACTGCTGGTGGAGAAGCAGATATCAAATGATCTTAGGGAACTTGTGAAGACACAGCAACAATAAATGGATGAGATTATGAAGAAGTTCCAGGAATCAGAGGAAGCAAGGGCTAGGCAAGATGAGGAAATAAAGAAAAAACAAGTTGAGACAGATGCACTGATTAGGGGTTTCATGTCCATGATTCCAGGAGTTTTACCAACAAGGTAAGGTGGTGTTGAGCAGCAACAGATGCACTGATTGGTGGTCCATGCATTTTGGCAAGTTGGCTTTTGGGTTATTTGACATGAAATGATTCTGTAGTGCTCTGAATGAACTTGTATGGGTCTGAACAGATGCAACGTTCTGCGAACTCTTGGTGGATGCATCTGTGATCATTTTGGCAGCTATGCTATATTTTTTTTCTTTTCACAACAATGATGTGTTTTTGACAACAGCGGTAGCTGGGCTGTTGTGGCGCCGATCTGTGCCAAACTTTGTACTGGATATGATCAGTGAGATGTTATGACTTGTGATATGTTATGATCAGTGATATGCTGTCTTGAATATTGCAGTTTTTTGTGACGATATGAATGTGCTCAATTCAAATTCGAATTTTAATGTGCAAATTTAAATTTAAATTTGGAAGTGTGAATTTAAATTTAAATTTGAATTCATGAGAATTTCAAATTAAATTTGGATGGGCCGAATCTTCTTAGCACTTGGGCTAGCCCAATAGTATGGCCCAGTTAACAGAACATATGGCCCAAAAATCTATAGAGTAATTGGGCTGCCTAAAAAATGGGCCATTGAAGGCCTAGAAATGACGTGGCAAGGTAGATGATGTGGCAAGGTAGTAGCCACATCACCAGCAGATGACAACGCTGACGTGTCGTAATATTATGACGCTTCGATTCATCACTATAGCCTTTGATTGTTGTTGCTGACCAGGGAAACCATGACGAAAATACATGTCTGTCTGTGACGGTTCTCATCGGTCTAGCAAGGTTATGACGCGAGATACATGACAGATTACTCAATCGTCATAACAAGTTAACCATGATGCGTTTTTGACTATTTATAACCAAAGTAAACTGTCATGTAAAGAGTGAATTCTTGTAGTGAACACCCCTGCACTTGGCCAACCTATGCACCATTAGTCCATGAACTTTGGGTCGGGTGTCATCTAGGTCCTGAATTTTGAAAAGTTGATTTTCGGATCCATAATCTTTGAAATTATGTCACATAAATCCGTACTGATTCGTTGTAAGAGCTGGGGCTGACGTGACCATCCAGCTAGGCATTGACGTGGCATAAAAATTGCAAAAGACCCCTTCCCCTCGGCCGCTCTCCCCAAGTGCACGCCATGTGCCCGCCGCTCGGCTACCTCGTCCCTCCCTTAGCTTGTTGCCACGCAGGCGGTTGTCATGCCCTACCTCATCCCTCCAATGGACCATCCATGCGCGCCACGCCCGTACTATTAATGGTCTGGCTTCAGAATTCTCCATGACAGACCTTGGGCCTCTCCATCATTTCTTGGAAATGACTGTCTCTGGTACTGCACATGATTTATTCCTATCTCAGCACCATTATATGCTGGATATTCTTGAGCGCGCCGGCATGACCGATTGCAAACCATGTCTGACACTTGTTGATACCGGTGCTAAGGTGTATGCTGACAGACCTCTTGTGCAGAATGAAAGTCATTATAGGGAGCTTGTGAGCGCTCTGCAGTATTTGTCCTTTATTCGCCCTAACCTCACTTATGTAGGGCAGCAAATTTGCCTCTATATGCATGATCCCTGAGAGCCGCATCTTGGTCTCATCAAGCGTGCGCTACACTATGTTCAAGGAACTCTGGATTTCGGATTCCAGCTTCATGGCTCATCTACCGCCGAGCTTACTGCTTATTCTGATGCTGATAGGGCAGGATGTCCTGAGACTAGACGATCCATTTCAGGCTATGCTGTGTTTTCTAGGTGACGTCTTGATTTCCTGGTCCTCTAAGCGCCAAGCTAATGTTTCTTTCTCCAATTCTGAAGATGAGTACAGGGCTGTCGCTAACACTGTTGCTGAGACCAGCTAGATGCGCAAACTGCTCAGAGAACATGGTGTTCTTGTCCAGCGGGCTATTCTTGTTTATTGTGACGGCATCAGTGTCGTTTATCTTTCATCAAATCCAATTCAACGTCAACGTACCAAGCATACTGAGATTGATCTACCCTTGGTCTGTGACAAGGTTGCAGCTAAAGCCGTCCATGTGTTGCGTCCAAGTTTGCATGTGCCGACTTGGTCATAGTATGCCAACATCTTTACCAAGGGATTATCGTCTTCTGTCTTCACCGACTTCCGCGACAGTCTCAACATCCGCACTAGTGGCTAGCTGGGACGTTTGGATTGCAGGGGGGTGTTAGACATGTATTATGGCCTATTAAGGCCCGTTAGGGTTTTCTCTTGATCATTAGGCCTCGGGTCTATATATTTGTAACCTCGCCACATTATTCATCGCGATAGATTGATCTCCTTAAAAAAATATGCTTATTATGAGACGGGAAGTTACATGATATTCGATGACGATATTGAGATGAGGTACCGGGAACACCTGTGAACTAAAGTAAATTTTAATCGCACAAAGACCGAGGTCATTATGTCAAGACAGCACCTGGATATCAAGACAACTGTACCGACCAGCCAGCAGGGTAACATGGCACGATCTTGGAGCGCTCAATATTAAGTAAAAACCGCGAACGAGACGATCTCCGTTGGGTCGAGGAACAATTTCAGTGTGCATTTTGGGTGCTCCATCCATCTCAAAATAAGTTAAATTTTAGAGGTTTTTTATGTGTCTAAATTTACAGGTTATTGCATAAATCTAAATAAGTATTTGTTCGAAATTATAGCTTATATTACATAAATTCAATAATAAGCTAAAACTGTAGTTACTTTGAGACGGAGAGAGTATACCTTGTTGGCCTGACCAGCGGGCCCGTGCAGGCGTTGGTGGCTGGCGAGTGAGGGCAGGCTGCAGCAGCTCGCAGACCGCGTGCAGGCGCGCAGCGCGTGGGCCGACCCAGACAGCAGCCGCGGCTGCGTGCGAGCCTTGGAGAGTCAGCGTGGTGGGCTGGCTGATAGGCCGACGGGTGGGGCCCTTCGGCCAAGAGGAAGAAAAAGTAATGGGTTTTGGGTTTTTTCTGGTCTACTACTAGAATTACTAACAGAATTTGGGAGACATTTTTTGGTATGCACAAAGTCCTAGGATAACGCTATAAATGGATGCGAGGACACCTCTAGGATTTAAGATCCAACGACGTTTTTGAGAGATTGTGTATAGCGGATGCAATGGATGTTGTATTGAGGACTCAGCCGGTACATATATATAGGGTACAATGACTTGGGGACCAAGTAACCTGGATGACTACGACTCCTAAACGTATCCTAACTACTATATCTCTGACACCCCCCCCTCAGTCGCAGCAGGGGTACAATAGACGTTAAGACCGGAGAAGACACCGACCCAGTAGTCAAACCGTCATACTGTGCGAATGGTGCGACTGTAGAGAGAGACCGGCGAGTAACTCATGCAGATGGTAGCCCTTTGTGTCCTATGTCGAGGTAGCCAAGCTTGAAGACGAAGTGTCGTGGTCGAAGATGCCGCACGTAGAGTTGTCATAGTTGAAGTAGAGGCGCTGTCGATGTTGCCATAGTAGTGGAAGCCGCCAATGAAGCCGCGGGTGCTCAGGAAGGCGCCGTAACAAAAAAACTGACAAATGATGGTGATTGCGCGAGGAAGATGACGCCAGACGAAGACGACGATGCAGTCCAGACAGTCGTGGAGATGGGTCGATGCCGAAGTCGATGCAGTCGTCGTTGGGCGACACACTCCTAGGTTTGCCAGGCCCAGAAGTGCATCGGGGATGAAGGCACGCACCAGTGTTGCCAATACAGGACGTACGAGGGAGAAACACGCACACCCTCCCGTAGTCACAGCGCGAGCACAGCAGACGTTGAGACTGGAGAAAAAGCCGACTAAGCAGTCAAAATGTTGATGCTGCGTGAACGATGTGACTAAGAAGGACTTTGACTCAACTCGAGGACGATCGAAGATATCGGAGGAGACCTCGAGGTGGTGCAGAACGAATGCGGTGGATAAATCTGGACGATCCGGATGTCACGGCGACAGAGCTTGTTGAAGAAAGCGAAGAACTCGAACAGCTGATGAAGACCATCCGCGCAAGGCACGGCAACGTGTAGTCGAAGACGAGATGATTGATGTAGTTGACGACGACGATGATGCAGCGGCGAAGAAGACCACAAACGGTGCCACGGGGGCCGAGTAGAGGTCGTGCATCGGTTGATCAGACCAAGGTTGCGCAAAGAGACGGTGAAGAATTTGACAAAGGCGTCCCGATCGGCGGAGGCGACGACGAGTCGGCGAATGTTGACATGTGACGAGAGGGCCCATCACCAAGTCACACGGTCGTAGATGAAGTAGAAGCTGGTGAGTCGACGCCATTGTCGGGGTAGAGGTGTACCATCAACGGACGGTCGGCGATGTAGATGAAGATGACACAACAGCATCTTGTGTGGTACCTCAGGTGCAAGAGATGTCGGCAACAATGTGGACGCGGTGTAGAGGCCCTTGCCGTCACCATGACAGCGTAGGGAATAGCACGGGTGTCACTGGGAGACTGTGGCTGCCACCACGGCAGCGTAGGTCAGGGTTATCGACGAAGGCGTCTGGCAAGGTACCTTCAAGTGCTCCTACTAGACGCTGACGATGACTGGTAGCAGATCGGCTCTTGAAGTCGGCGGGCGAGAAGCGATGGAGGAGGTAGTCCAGCCGGGTAGCCAGGAGCGCGGGTGAGCCTGCCCAGCCGGCAGGCGAGCGCATGACTCGCGCGGGCGGCTAGATGGGGCTGCGTGGCGATCTAGGCGTGGCGGTGGGGAAGAGTTCTTCCAGGCGCGCGTCACGACGGCGTGGCTGACGGATATGGGCGCGACGCGATCGAGGCGGTGGTCAATGGCCCCGCGTGTTGCCTAGTCACCGCACGAGCAGGCGAGCGGGGGTACATGGACCCACGCACGCGAGTGTGCGCGCCGAAGCCGTGAGGGGTCCGTGCCCCCGAGTCCGCGACTCCGGAACAGGTCGCGTGCAGGCACACAGGGGCCGCATGGGTCCGGGAGCCGACGACAGACAGCACCAGCCCGCACCACCCATGCGGACGAGGGTGGCGACGCTGGGAGCCGATGAAGGAGCGGTGGAAGCGCGGCGCCAGATCCGATCTGGTAGGACGATGACGACAAACGACAAAGAAGACACGACGAATGCAATGCCTGGTTGGATGAAGATGACGCCGTGGGGATGACTCGCACGAACTTGACAAGAGGGAACTGCCCCCGGCGGAGATCAATCTCCCCAGGGGCGCGCGACGGCTGCGGAAGTGATGGCCCTAGGGTTTGGCCTGGAGCTCTGATACTATGAGAGATTGTGTATAGCGGATGCAATGGATGTTGTATTGAGGACTCGGCCGGTTTGTGTATATATATATAGGGTACAATGACTTGGGGACCAAGTAACCTGGATGACTACGACTCCTAAACGTATCCTAACTACTATATGTCTAACAGTTTTCAATTTAAAGCCAAGTAACAAGAAAATCCAAGCATAAAAAATTATAGAAAAAGGGGAAAAAATGAAGTGAAACTTAGGCTGTCACGGTATGTTTAGCTGCCTCATTTTTTATGTGATGGGAGGAATGACGTAATAACTAGAGGTGTCAGGACGGTGTACCCAGAAGTACGGAGTAGATGGAAACATCCCGCTGCAAAAAAGTAAATTCCTTCTACCGCATGCGCATTCCTTCCTTTTAATCTTGTCACCAGATGCCCAACTAAACAATACTATACGCTAATTAGCACCCTATTATGTTTCAAAAAAATTTTAGCACCCTATTCTCCTTTCACTCTAGTGTGTACTTCAGCACATCGATAATCTGTGTCCTCCTAGCACCCTATTGGACTTCTGCTCTGACGGGGAGATGGGCGATCAGGAGCATGTCACGTGCCGAGCACCCAGTGGAGTAAATTGTAATATTTTGGTTGTCGTATACATAGAGCAAGATCAAGATACACCCAACGGTTAAATAGCACTTGCTGATCATTTAATTATGTGCATGCTTCTGACAGAATCTTGTTTAATTAATTATGTTTTCGACATCATGTGGTGGGTTAAAATGACAAGCATGTGAGAGAGTGAGAGACAGAGAGTACGCAGTCCTGTTACAAAACTTATAATACTCCCCAAGAACTGTAATAAGTATAGTTTTAAATTTTTCCAAGGTATCCGATTCAGAGTATCTTTAATAAATCCAGACAATGTGTGTGTGTGTATATATATATTATAGCATGTTTAATTAATCTAATTATTGGTTAAAAATACATTTAGTATGAGACGGGAGTAACATGATATTAGCCTAGGATTTTATGATGCTGAGATGAGCTACCGGGAACATCTCACGTGAAGTGGAGCAAATTTTAATCAAAAAACATGCAAAGACCGAGGTCAAGATGCACTCATAGATATCAAGACGACTGTAGATCGACCAGCCAGCAGGGGTAACATGGGACGATCTTGGAGCGCTCGAAAAGTAATAAGCGTGAACGAGATGATCCCGTTGGGTTGAGGAACCATTTCAGCGTGCATTTTTCGTATTTGATTCCATTCACCACGACCAATGTGATGACCGAGTGTATCATCATATATAAGTAGCCCTCACCTTTGCTGGCCTGACTTACCTTCTCCGTCGAGCCTGGGTAGACCAGTTCAGGTCAGTGCTCCCCTTGATCTCTGTTGGTGCCAATGGGCTCCAAACACTCAACACGCGTCACGCGTTGACGCCGCGGATCGGCGCCGTCTCCCTGCCCACAGCGTACCAAGGGGCAGCCGCCGGTGAAACCCTAGCCTCGTGCCTCCAGAGGGACCCTGTCGGGAGGAACACGGCTAGAGCTTGTCCTTGAAGTCGTTGTCGTCCCTAAGGACGTCCTTCCATGTTGCTGGAACGAAGAGAGGTTGAAGAAGGGGTTGGAAAAGCTAGGGTTTGGAGGTAAAACGAAAATAGATGAAAAAAGGCATAATAGATTGATTTCGATTGGCTAGGCGACTCAACCGGCCTCTTCCTCACAAATATATAGGGGTGGTGGACTTCCCACGAGTTCTGGACGTCAAGATACGTACAATACCAACTAAGGAAACAAATAAACCTAAAAACGGACTCGAATCCTAACTAATCCTAACTGACTCTGACTCTGACACGACCCCGACGGGCGCGACCGTCGACCCGACAGGCGCGACCGTCGGGTCCTCGGCTGCCTCCGACTCCGATTCAAACCCCGACGGGCGCGACCGTCGACCCGACGGACGCGACCGTCGGGTCTGCCCCTCAGCGTCGGACGGCGACCGACGAGCTTCGACCGGCGTCCGAGTTCAGCTGGCTGCTAGTGCGAAGACCGACCCCGACGGGCGCGTCCGTCGCCTGGCGTCCAGAACCCCCAAAAGTGGCGTTTCTACGTCTTTTCTTGCTGTCTTCTCTTTCTAAAGCCAGCCGGCCCATTTTGGTCACGAACATATGCCCCCCTGCTTTTTAGTACCGCTTGCGCACTAGAAAGCATGAAGTCTAAACCTGCATTTAAGACCAAAAAGAGAAGAAAACATTAGTGACTAAGGGCGACATAGGCATGTCGGCCATACTTATTTGACTAAGGGCGACATTAGATGTCGGCCATGATGATTCTAAGGGCGACACAGAAGTATCGGCCATGTTCTTCAATGATCAAGCTTGCCACAAACTTGGATAATACTTTTTCAAGTATCTCCCATTAAGTGCTCTAGGCAATCTTTCTCCTTGCAACGTCTCCACCATGTGAGAATTGCCATATATAAGTTTGACAATTCTATAAGGACCTTCCCAACTTGGAGACCACTTGCCAAATCTTAAACTCTTTGATCCAAGAGGCAAAATCATCTTCCATACAAGATCTCCAACTTGAAACGACTTGCTCTTAACCTTCTTGTTGTAAGTTCTAGCAACTAAAGCTTTGTCATTTTCAATCTCCCTTAGAGCCATCAAACGCTTATTGGTCACTTCATCAATATTATCCGTCATAGCATTGTAATAATCTATCGGATCTAAATCTTCTTGTTTAGCAAACCGATATGCTTCTAAATTAACTTCAATAGGCATCATTGCTTCTTGCCCATATACTATCTCAAAAGGAGTTACCTTTGTAGCACCATGTCTTGATATGCGATGTGCCCACAAAGCTTCGGACAACACTTCATGCCATCTTTTTGGATTATCTTGGATCTTCTTTTTGATTAGCTTAATCAATACCTTGTTGCTAGCTTCAGCTTGACCATTAGCTTGTGCATAATATGGAGACGAATTGTGCAACTTGATGTTGTAGTTTTCCACACACTCCTTTACCTCTTTTGCAACAAAAGAAGTACCTTGATCCGTAGTGAGAGTTTGAGGAATACCAAACCTAAAGATAATATGTTCCTTGATGAACTTAATTACCTCTCTATGAGTCATATTCTTCAATGGCACAGCTTCTAACCACTTATTAAAATAATCGACAGCAACAAGTATAAATTTATGCCCTTTTGACGACGGAGGATGAATTTGGCTGATAAAGTCAAGAGCCCATCCTCTAAACGGCCATGGCTTGATGATAGGATACATCAATGCTGCTGGAACCTTCTGTATATCACCAAACTTTTGACAATCCTCACATCCTTTGAAGTACTTAAAACAATCATCTATCATAGTTGTCCAATAGAAACCCGCTCTCCGCAAAAGCCACTTCATCTTGCGAGCTGACTGATGTGTACCACAAATACCTTCATGCACCTCAGCCATTGCCAGGACGGCATCATCATGACCAAGACACTTGAGCAATAGATCATCCGACGTCCGACGGTACAACTACCCATTATGTAAAACATACTTGAAACCAACTCGACGGACTTTCTTCTCTGTTTCAGCACCAGGATTCCTCAAATATTCAATTATAGGCAACCTCCAATAATCAACTATGGCCTTACCATCATTTTTGGAATTTTTGGCCGACGGACGTGTTTCTGAAACAGGCACGACGGGCGCGCCCGACGGCCCGACAAACGCATCCGTCGGTCCGCCAGACTCTACGCCGACGGGCGCGTCCGTCGACCCGACGGGCGTGTCTGTCGCCTCTATGTCAGGCACGGGCAGAGGCATCACGAGCACCGGCTTTTCCAAAATTTCAAAATTTGGAGTATCCACTGTATCCAGATGCTTTCTGTGCCAACGTATTTGCTTGGACGTTCTTCTCCCTTGGAATATGCTTGATATCAAACTCATCAAAGTGCCAAATCTCATCTTTGCAAGCCTCCAAGTATGAATTTAGCGACCCGTCCAAACATTGATAGGTGCCCAATACCTGCTGTACAATCAACATAGAATCTCCAAATCTTTGTCAACCCGATAATCAACTATAAAGTCAACTATCTCCAAATCATATTCAATTAATGAGTAAGCCCACTTACCAATTCTATCACTAAGAACAGGCCTATATAGCATATGTTTGATTACATCGGTTTGACAAACTACAAAGCATGCTTGTGACAATAAATAATGCCTAAGTTTGGTACATGTATAATATAAACAAAGACAAAGCTTTTCAATGAACACGTACCTTGTCTCGGCGTCTAGCAATCTTCTACTCATATATGTCACCACATGTTCCTTCCCATCGGTTTCTTGAGTCAAAATAGCCCCAATTACATCTTCACTCGCTGCAATGTACAGCTGAAATGGGGTTTCGGCTTTTGGTGCTTTCATAATAGGTGGCGACCTAAGATATCTTTTGAGCTCTTCAAATGCTTCTTGCTGTTTTGCCCCCCAAGTGAATTCATCTTCATCTTTCAACCGAAGGAAAGGTGTAAAAGCACTCACTTTTCCTGACAAGTTGGATATAAATCTTCTCAAAAAATTCACCTTGCCTAGGAATTTTTCCAACTTCTTTTTGCAAGATGGAGGCTCTACTTTCTTTATAGACTCTATCCGGCTAGGATCTATCTCTATGCCATTTTCATGAATAATGAAGCCTAAAAACTTCCCAGCCGACACACCAAATTTACATTTGAGCGGGTTCATTTTTAATCCATACCGGCGAGCTCTTTCCAACACTAGGCGCAAGTCGGCTAAATGAGATGTAGATGCACCCGACTTGACCACAATTTCATCAATATACACTTCTACTAAGGCTCCAATAAGATCATGGAAAATCAAATTCATGGCCCTTTGATAGGTAGCACCGGCATTTTTCAAATCAAATGTCATAACCACCCACTCAAATAAACCAAGGGACCCCGGACATCTAAATGCGGTTTTATGTATATCTTCCTTCGCCATAAAAATCTGATTATAACCTGCATTAGCATCTAAAAAACTAACAATTTTATGGCCCGAGGCATCATTAATAAGCATGTCGGCTATTGGCATAGGATATTCATCTTTTGGGGTAGCTCTATTTAGATCTCTAAAATCTATGCAAACTCTAAGCTTACCCGAGTCTTTCTTCTCTACAAGAACAATGTTAGAAACCCAACTTGCATACTTAGTAGGCCGAATAAAATTAGCCTTAAGCAATCTTTCTATTTCTTCGTTTATCCGGTCATGCAAGTTAGCTCTAAAGCGGCGCATGGGCTGTTTATAAGCTCTAAATCCCTCTTTTATAGGCAACCGATGCTCAACTAGCTCATGGCTTAACCCAGGCATCTCATGATATTCCCAAGAAAAACAATCAATATACTCACACAACGGTACCATTCTTATAATCAGGAGACAAGTTTTTGTTTACAAATGTCGGCCTTGCAACGGTACCATTGCCTATGTCAACCTTTTCTAAGGGATCAGCTGACGTGAAACCTTGCCCTAATTTATCAATATAGCCCATGTCTTCAATGGCTTAATACATACCGGACTTTGATGCCAGATAGCTATCAAGCCTTTGCTGCAACCACTTGTCAGTTGTGTTCATTGGAGAACAATTGACTGAGCCGATCAGTGAACGGCTTTTAGGTAGCAGTGAGGTGGCCAACATCATTGTATCCAATAAAATCATAAGAAGAAAGATCAATGCCAGACAACCCAGTTAAAGCTTCATGGTGGGGTCCGTTGCTAGCTCCGTCGGCTATAGCAATGCAAACTGACAAATCCGAATGAACGATCTCCACATCGTCACCGATCCATTATACTAAACATTGATGCCAAGTAGAACGAATGCACTCGTTGGCATGAATCCAATCCCTACCAAGAATGGCAAAATAGTTACCTTGGACTTCAGCGATGAAGAATGATGTAGCCAGCGTCTTCTCCCAATAGTTAGCTCCATGGTAGCAACGCCCTTCGCCGGAATAGGCTCCAGTCCTCCTACTCCCTTGATGGTCATGTTTGTCTTGATCAGATCTGCATCACTACCACCAATCTTCTTGTAGTTGGAATAAGGCATGACGTTGACTCCGGCACCACCGTCAATAAGCAACTTTGACACGGCTTCCTGTTGATATGTCCCCTCATGTGCAGTGGCTTCAAGTGCCTGTCCAGACCCTGCCTCTTCTTGAATGTAGCATCCTTGGGCCCAAACTCCATGCGTGCAGTGGCGGACTCCTCTTCTCCATCCGAGATAACATAATAATCCTGTGACAAAGTGACCACATTTACTTCCATATCACGCTCTAACAAAGGCTCATAGTCCACCATCTCTTCGTCTTCAATAAAAGGCACTGCACCACCAGAAAAACCACTGGAACATCTAGAACATGAGAAACGGGTGCTGCTGGCAGTTCCGGAACAAGGGTGATGGGCGTGCCCGTCGACCCGATGGGTGCATCTGACGGTGCGCTGCCCCCCGGTTCTCTGTCTAGTGCTGACTGGAGATCGACGGACGCCCCGATGGGCGCGAACATCGGCCCGACGGGTGCGTCCGTCGGTCCCACGGCTGTAGCTTGCCTTTGCCTGACGCCGCTTGAACTTGTTGAGCTCGACTCCTTGATCTTCCATTCTTTTTTCAAAGACTTCCCATATGTCATTGGCTTGATCTTCTTAAACAATTGGTCTCTAAATTCTTCCTCCTTCTTCTCGAGCTCTTCTTTTTGTTGCTTCTCTAATTCCTTTTGCCTCAATCGTTGCAACTTCCTTCTTTGAGTATGATTCAAACCATAAGGCACCCATTGAGGCCGAGTGGATCTGGACGAAGATTTCTCAAAATCAACAACCTTTCATTTAGGCGCTTCGGTAAGTATGAGTTTCTCCGCCCCCAGGAAGTAAGGAACATCCAAATCACAAATGCGGACATATTGCAGCATGACACCTTTTCCCTTGTCTCCAGCACTGATCTTGGGCCCTTCCTCCCTCTTCTTCTCTTGCCACACTTGCTTCTTACGTGGAGATGATATCTTGAGTGGCTTGTATGACTCCTCAACATCCGGCTTAGCAAAATCAGATTGATACCATGTGCTTCGGCTGCTAGACGGTGAATCATAGGTTATGGAGGGGTACACCACTGAAGCCCACATTTGTTCTTCCTTTGCCCTATTGTTTTCATTGATTGCACCCACCGGATTCGCCTTGGTCTTCTTCTTGGTTTTGGCAGGGATCTCCTCCTGAGCCTTCCTCTTAGACATCATGTGTGCATACTTGTTGTACAACTGATCAAAGGTTGGGCTCGTCTTGATTGTCCTCCCCGCATTCTTTACTTCATTAACTTTCCAAGTACCCACTTCTGGATGCTTGGGCTTAATCATATGAGGTGGAGAACGTGTAGGAGAACTGCTGGAACCTGCCGGAACTCGCTCAACCGGCTTCTTATGCTGAGAAACAATTCTGGGGCTCTCTGGCCCAAGCCCGATGGGCGCGACCGTCGAGGCGACGGGCGCGATCGTCGGTCCTGGAGCCCGAGCACGCTTTGCTGGAGCAGCAAACCTGACGGGCGCGTCCGTCAGTCTTGGCACCCGGGTACCGATAAGCCCCCTCTATTGCGACCGACTGAACACCGATGCACGAACTTCAGAGCTCTCATCACGGTCAAACCAGGAAGATCCAGGTCTGCCCGACACAGGCATAGCACGTGCTTGCCCCTCGAGTCCGCCGGAGGGGATAGTAATCTTGATCAACTCCTTCCCGGAACCATCCTTTGTGATTTTAACTTAACAGGGGCTTTAGCTTTCTCCAACACCAGCCTTGGTTCTCCGATGAGGATGTTCTTGCCCTTTGCAGCACTTGCTTGATGAGGACGGACCAAAACCTTAGGATTTGAAGCTTCAAAAGTGTTGACCGGGAAAGGTTAGTGTCAATTTGCATCTCTTGTAGAGTCGACCGGCCTTCATTAATGGCCGACTGAACATGACGGCGAAAGACATTGTAATCATTAGTAGCATGAGAATATGAGTAATGCCATTTGCAATATGTGCGCCATTTAATTTCTTCCAAAGGAGGCAAGATATGAGTAATTTTAATGTTGCCAATTTTAAGCAATCCATCAAAGATATGATCACATTTAGCAACATCAAATGTACACTTGAAATCATCTTGCCTATTTTTTCTTGCGGGTTTTAAAGATGCACATGAAGTAGTTTTATTCTTGTTCCAACAAAATTCAGCACTACATAATTCATCATTTTCATCATCGGAGGAGCTAAATTCATTAGATACAACATTAATTCCACTCCTAGAATGTTTAGGTGCATCCCTAGATTCCTTGCCACGGTTTTCTTGAGCCACCGTGGCTTGTTGCAATTGCATAATAGTGAAAAAAGATACACCATCTAGCTTATCTTTAATATGAGAACGCAAACCATTAAAAGCTAGATCAACTAAATCTTTTTCACTTATGCATAAATTAAAGCACCTATTTTTGGTCTCTCTAAATCTTTTAATATATTCATGTACATTCTCATCGCGACCTTGTCTAATAGATGCAAGATGTGACAACTTATATTCAGTGGTGCCACTAAAGAAGTGTTCATGGAATTTTTGTTCTAGTTGTTCCCATGTGTAAATAGAGTTTGGAGCGAGTGATGAAAACCAAGAAAAGGCCGTACCGGTCAAAGATAATGAAAATAAATGAACTTTCAAAGCAACACTCGTACTAGCCTCTCCTAATTAGGCAAGATATTGGCTTACATGCTCCCATGTAGATTTGGAACCCTCCCCATCAAATTTAGCAAAATCGGGCACACGCCAACCTAGGGGATAAGGAACTGCATCATAGTTGGATGGATATGGCTTTTGGTAAGTTTTGGTCTTGGCTACTACATCCACCCCAAAGGTATCTCTAAGTTGCTTGTTAATTTGTTCCTTAAATTCAGCAAATATGTCACTAAAATTGTTAATATTTTGAGGATTAGCTTGCTGACCAGAACTAGCAACTTGCTAGTTTTGCATGTTAGGAGGCTGATATAAAGGAAAACTATAGTTATAACGGCCATGTGGTGCATAAGTCCAGTAGTGGTTATACTCATCGTCGGACATAGGGCCCGATGGTGGTATTGGTGCACTAGGTTGATCCGTAGGTGTGGTATGTGCTACCATGGAGTAATATGGCAATGGTGGGTTGACCAAAGGGTTGTTTCTAGTAGGAATCGCGCCACTAGCCACATTACTTACCACCGGACTTGTTGCTGGAATTTCTGTCCTACTAGTTATTTGCTCCAAAACAGGCTGTGAAGTTGGCACAATGGTCGGCACACCCGAATTATCGTTTTCTACATTGATTATGGGGATAGTTGTGGCAGAACCTCCTAAATCATATGGCCCACACTCATGATTATTGTCTAAACAGACTCCAAATAACCATGACTGTGTTCCATACGACTTAAAAAGTCTGTCGGGTAAATCCCGAATCATCCACGATTCTCCGAGCAGGATCAATCGTTGTAGAGAGATATTGCAGTATTACAACAGTTTGATATAAATAATATACCACTGTTGACACCGTTTTTCGGCACGTGTCAATAAGGATCGGGAGACTAAGCTAAATCGGCAAGAAGGTGGTTATTCTCCAGTATTGCTTCTGGGTTGCCGATGGATGATTGTCGATAAAGGACATGGTGATCTCGTACATTGCCGATGAAGCCAGAGGGCTGTTGCCGATGGAGTGAGAGGCATGGTTGCCGATGGAAAGCAGGGCTGAAGAACGCGGAAAGCAGGGCAGAATCATTATCGATGGGTTTTGCCAATGGAATCTACAGAGATGAGGAGCGCCGATAGAGGTTTCATCGTACGCAATGGATAAGGAAACTGGCAATATTTATGCCAATATTTTAATAGTTTACTTTTGAGTCCGACCTTGGTACGAGTCATTATTTTTTTAGAGATAAGACTTGTTTAGGTAATACTTTGTCGTGTCTGTTTAGGACTCATAGTACCAGGGTATAAATATGTACTGAGAGACAATGTAATAGATAACCAATCAAATACAACAAATCTATTACTTTTATCTACTTTTCAAGCAATCTACTTTTCGATGACTTCATCACTAGTACCTTTTCCTTTTCAACGAGTTCTTTCAAGAATCGGCGGGCTGCATCAACTTGATCTCTGGCGACCTTGCAGGTTCCGCGTCTACCGAGCACGATTCAGGCTTTGATGTCTGGGCGTATCGCTGTCGTCTCGTCTGATCTGTTCAATAGTTATCGAATATCCTCTGAGCTTTGACGTCCGGGCGTATCGCTGTCGTCTCGTTCGGGTTTTATTCAAATTTATCATCCTTGTCGATTAACAGGTCAAATCGACTGGCACGCCTTGATATCGAACTTGGGTATTAGCCCGGTGTGTTTGCAGATCCAATGCCGTTTTGCATCAACACATCTTTTGGCACGCCTGGTGGGACCATACTAAAATCATCATGTTGAATTCTTCTGAGATCAATCCGAAGAACGTAATTCCTGTGTCAGAAGCGGATCTCAAGGAAGAACAGAGGCAAGCCATGAAAAAGGCTATGGAGGATTACAGACAGCTTTATCTGAAATCCTACAGCAAGAATAGGAGCGGAGAAGTGGTACAGAGGCAAGACCCACCGTTGCCTCGGCAGGTTACTTTTGACTCCAATCCTGGTAAATTACAATCAATGGTTAACTCTGCATTAAGTCATGCATTGAATAATCACTCTAGCATGTTGTCCAATACTGTTTATAATGCTGTTATTCAATCGTTAAAAGAAGGACAAGTACAAGTACCAGCTTATGTTGGCCCAGTATATCATCAGCCTGGGATGTCATCTTCTACAGCTCCATCGGCTACTACAGCCGTTGTGGCTCCGAGGGTTTTTGCTCCTCATACAGATCTACCTGCTGCTGAATCTCCACCGCTGATGTCAAGTTCAACAAAGAATACTCAATTAAGCACAGATCTATCGGCATCGGCAATGTTGGGTCCTTCAGTTCAAAATCGACGAGTTCCTGCCAATCGGTGGGGATATGGGATGTCTCTAGATCTACCTGCTTTTAACTCTGGATTAAATCAGACGCATGATACAGCGGGTACAACCCCCATAACGTCAGCCACTCCGGTTTGGCCGATGGCTCAAGTGACGCACTATACTACAACGCCACCTACCGCACAGTTGCCATCAGGAAGATTCCATATGTCGCTTTATCAGGCATCATACACAAGTCCATCGGCAAACCCTCTGCCGATGCAACAAGGGTTCTCAACTGCAAACCAACCGATGGCATTAATGGTTCCTCTAGCTGGAGTTCTTGCAAATCAAGGGAATTATGCTGTCTATCATCCAAGGATGCAAGAGCAACAGTGGCTATAGTCTATCAACCATCGGCGAGTCATGTGCCGATGAGGCCTAATCCAAGTGGGACGGGTCCATCACTAGCTCAACAACACTTTGCTCAACCTGAGTATCAGATGGCAGGGGTTCAACAGCAATATGTGCAAGCAGATATTCAGAATCCTGCATCGGCACCATGGCCGATGAACCCTGTACAGCAAATTAGTGGACCAGCAACAACAAATGTGCCGATTGCTTCGGCTCATTTGTCACAAGGATATATCAAAGCCTATCAGCCAGCACCTCCAGCAGAAGTTCAGCCTGTGCCTCGGCAAGGTCAAGATGCATACTGGACTGATAAAATTGCAGAAGAGTTGAAAAAGATTAGGTACTGCAAATGGCACAATGCTACCTCGCACAGTACCAATGATTGCAAGGTGTTTAGGCAATAGTTGCAGTCGGCTATCGAATCCGGGAAAATCACATTTGATAATTCAAAGTCTCAGAAACCAATGAAAATTGATCAACATCCGTTCCCTGCAAACATGGTGGAGGCTAAAGGCAAAACCAAAGTATTAACGTCGGAGGCTGCTAGAAGAAATGCATCGGTAGACCCTAAAAATCAAATAACTGTTGATGACGTGAAGGGAAAGGAACCTGCCGATGGCGCTAAAGGGAGAGGAATTGTTAATGAAGGTAGTAGCTTCAGAAGACCCCTGGGGCCTTCATATGGTGTTCGATATCGGCAACAACGTGAGGATCAGTATCAGCAGCAACAGGAAGAGTTACGTCGGCATAAAGATCATTGGAATTGCCCGTTTTTCGTTCATTGCTGGGAAAAAGGCATTAAATTGCCCACTGCCGATACGTGCCCTGAATGTAATGGTTATTATTTAAATGATCGGGCAGAGAGACAACATCACTCTAGTAATCGAGGGGTACGCATCAATAAGCCGATCAAAGAAAAAGTGTCAGCACTTGATCGGCTAGGGGGCAGAGTTAGTGTGCATGATAGGCTTGGCAGGCATATTGATTGATTTCCAAGGAGTCAGGCAGAGCTTGAAGAGATAGCTAACGAAAGGGTTCCTAATGAAGGGATATTTTGCAGGTATCCAAACATAGGCTTCCATGAGCAGAACACAAAGCGTTATCAGCCTGTTTGGAAAACAAAGCTCCCCCAATGGTGCCCTGAAGGATTGACGAGAACTCAAAAAAGAAGGGTACAGCGTATGCGTCAAGAGGATCTACAGTGCCCGAAAGAAAGCATCCCAAAGGTAACAACTCAAGTATGACAACCAAAACGCAAGGGTGGAGGTCCATCGGCAGATATTAACATGGTCTTCATGTTGCCGATGGAGTTCTTGGTGCCAGATGACAAGGAACAAGCAATTTTTGCTGACGAAGCAGCTCAACTAACTCTAGATCCAATGATGGCTGTGTTTGAAAAGCCTGCCGATGATGAAAGGCAACACCTCAAAGCTTTGTTTGTTAAAGGCAGGGTTGATGGACAGCCAGTGTCAAAAATACTCATAGATGGAGGAGCGGCAATTAATATTATGCCGTATGTCATGTTCTGAAGACTTGGAAAAGGGGACCAGGATTTAACCAAGACGGATATGATGCTTAAAGATTTTGAAGGCAATGTGTCTCCGGCTAAAGGGGCATTATGTGTTGAGTTGACTATCGGCAGCAAGACTTTGCCAACCACCTTCTTCATCGTTAGCGGCAAAGGTAACTATAATTTGCTCCTAGGAAGGGATTGGATCCATGCCAACTGCTGTGTTCCTTCTACGATGCATCAGTGCCTTGTACAGTGGGTTGGAGACAAGGTTGAGGTTATCCCTGGTGATTCTTCTTATATAATCGCATCGGCTGATTCTGAGACCTATGAAAGGACAAAATGCATATCGGGAGAAGCATGGGATACGGAATTTCTTAGGGTTGCCGATTATGAACTTACACCGATCCAAGCAGTTAGTTCTGAAGATGAATTTTAATGGATCGGTTTGCCGATGGTGGAAAACTTGGTCATGGGTTCACATCGGCTGATGATTTAGTAGAAATAGATATTGGTTACGGTGATAGGCCGAGGCCAACTTTTATTAGTGCCAAGTTAGAGTCTCAATGTAAGCAGCAAATAATTAATATTTTGAGGGAATATAAAGACTATTTTGCTTGGGATTATACAGAGATGCCTAGACTAGATCGGTCAATAGTTGAGCATCGGTTGCCTATTAAGCCAGGATTTCGGCCTCATCAGCAGCCCGCACGCCGATGCAATCCTAAAGTGTTACCTGATATTAAGGCTGAAATCACAAAGTTAATTGAAGCTGGCTTTATTCGGCAATGTCGATATGCCGAATGGATTTCTAATGTGGTTCCTGTTTATAAGAAAAATGGAAAGCTTCGTGTGTATATTGATTTCAGGAATCTTAATAAAGCTACACCGATGGATGGCTATCCAATGCCTGTTGCCGATTTATTGATTGATGCTGCGGCTGGACATCAGATCATCAGCTTCATGGATGGTAATGTCAGTTATAACCAAATTTTTATGGCTAAAGAAGATATTTCCAAGACTGTTTTTAGGTGTCCAAGTCATGTGGGTTTATTTGAATGGATTGTCATGACCTTCGGCTTGAAAAATGCCGGTGCCACCTATCAAAGGGCTATGAATTTTATCTTCCATAAATACATCGGCAC
>CM041635.1:40575930-40586052 GCA_023333625.1 Bothriochloa decipiens | reverse complement strand
CATTTCATAGGTTGATTGTGCTTCTGTAATGTTTGGTCACATGAAATAATAAAACCCTATTTTCGAAAGTCATCGCAAATCCTTAGTTTATACTCTATGTACTTGAGGTGTAAACCGTGCTTAGACTAGTGTCAAGCATAGTGTATAAGTCTAAGTCCAACCCTAAAAATAATTTCCATATTCAAAATTTAATTTGGATTCCAAAGCTTATTTCTAAGTCTGGCAATTCAAATTTAAATTCAAATTCAAAATGCTATAAAAGGTTTTTCAAAAGTCAACTTGGTCAACCAAGGGTGTCATTGGGTCAATGACCTAAAAATGTCCTTGGATGATGTTTGTGCTCACTAATAACCAACCAATTAAGTTAGAAACCAAATTGAGTTTAAATTCTATTTCAAAAACCCTTTATTTCAAAACTTAGTTTTACCCAATTTTCTCTAATTCAAAATCTATAAAGAATTTGGAGATACTCTAGAAAGATAGTTTGTAGATCTTGACAAGAGCTACAAAGTTTGTATATAAAGTTTTTCAAGTTTCCAAAAGAAATTTCAAATGAATTTGAAAATACAGTTTTCCAACATTTGACCCCTTTTGAATTTAAAACCATAATTCAAAAATTATGCATAATTTTGGAAAACTTTGTATATGAAACAGGTTTGGTTTGGAAAGATAAACATTTCATAGTTTTGAAGATTTTCATGTTTTATGGAAAAATCAAAAGTAATTTCAAATGTTTGTTTCTAGGGTTTTATCCCCTTTTTGAATTTGAAATCCAGACAGAATTTGAAGATGCTAGTTAAAGGAAAAGTGTAGCTCTTGAAAAGTTATGCAAATGATATTTTTGGAGATTTTCATGTTCTTATATAAATTTTGGAGTAATTTGTATTTTGAAACGGATGGCAATTCTGTAATTTCTGTGAACAGTACCGAAACCTATCGTCGGCCGCCATCGCCGGCTTCTCAACGCGCGCCGCCGCCCACCGCCGCACCTCCTCAACCGCCAGTGCCCTCCTGGACGCGTGAAGGTTCATCGTCTTCGTGTCGCCAGTCCAGACGTCGCCTCCGCCCTATAAATACCGTCGCCGTGGCTGAGTTCTACTTCTTCTGCTTCCCGCTGCCGTCGCCGACGACCTCGCTCCGCCGCTCCAATTCACCGCCGTTGTTCCATCTCTGTCCGATTGCTCTTGCCAATAGCTCCGCCACATCCTCACGGTCGTTTTGGGCCAGTTCGTGCTTGCTCTCCTCGCCCGAGCTGCCCGCACGCCGTCATCTTCTTCGCGGCCGGTCACCGCGCCGCCGCGAGCTCTTTCGCCGTCAACAGCCGCACAGGGTGAATATATATTATCTTTTACCTCGCCATCATGTTCTCCATGCTATCTTGCCTCTGATGCGCACCTTGGTTGGCTTGATGGTTCACAGGAACGTCGGTGACGCCGCCCTTGCCATCGGAGCACCGCCGCCGCCATCACCGCCGACGTCCGCAGCTCGACCCAGTCGCTCCGAGCCTCCATTAGCGTGTGCATCAGCGCCGTGGTGAGCTCCTGCATCTGTCTATGTCATTAATTTCATCAATCCCGTGTCATAGCCGTCGGCCACCGTAGCTCGCTGCCGACGCAGTGTTGCCAGCGCCGCCGCGCGCGAAGCCGCCGATGTTGGAGTTCCAGTCCGGCTTCATTTAGTTGCCAAATGAGTTTGCCTGAGTGCGCTGCGCGTGTCCGTGTGGTCGTCGTCACCGGAAACAGCTCCGGTGAGCTCCGCCGCCACGCCCTCGCCGCGCCGCCATGGCCGCCGGCGTAGGTGCCGCCGCCGCTCCGCCGCGCCGTTAGCTACCTTGTTCGACTCCCCGTGCCAAGCTGAGTCCAGTGGACCAAGTTCGGTCGCCGGAGATCTCGCCGACGGCGAGTAATTGCCGGTCAACCGTCGACGGGCCGTCGGTCAGCACGGGAGTACTGTGCCGATTTTATTTTTCTATTTTTAGAAAATGATTTAAATGCTATTTTTTTTGAAAAATCATAGTAATTCATATATAGCTCCAAAAATTATGAAAATTTTTGTGAGTGTTCTTTACGGTGTCATCTACCTAGGAAAAATATGAAATACCAAATTTGAGTATTTTTGGATATGTTAAAATTAGCCCTTTTAATTGAAAAAAAGACCTTCAATGATTTTTAATAAATAAAATAATTGGCTTTTAATTCTGAAATTTGTTTTGCCATCTAATTAGGCTAAGAGCTTTCTAAAATAAAATTTTAGGCTTAATTTGATAACTTTAATTTTTATACCTTTATTTAATGCTTTTAAATAATTAATTAATCCCTTTAGTTAAGCTTAATCATTATAGGATTTGTTTGACTTTGGGATTGATTGATGACCTTGGGTCATTAACCCTAATGACCTTTGGCACTTTAATTAATTGTTTGCGCTTACCTTAATCATGTCATTAGGGCTTAATTAACGTTATTTCATGTGTTTAATTAATTTCTTAAATGGCGTAGTTAACCCTAATGAGTTTTATAAGCGAAGTTTTGTTGGCTTGCAACTTTATCATGAAGAAAAGTTGTACTCGATTCCTTAATCTGATCATGCATCCATCGAGCATCATGTTTACTATTCCATCATGTTAAAGCATATTAATTATCGAATAGTTTCCGTTAACGGAGAGTTAACGTTGTTGCCCAGATCTGAAGGACGAGCAGATTCAAGAATTGGGAGTTGATACAGAGTTTGAGACCATCTACCCCGAACATCAAGGCAAGCCCCGGATGCATTTAAACCCTGTTCTATTTATAAAAGTTTTACCGCTTCAGCTATGATATGATGCATTAAGTGATAGGAGTTGAGTGAAAACCCACCCAATTGCATTACCTGTCTTATTTCCTTATTCCTTGTTACCTGCTTGGGAAGATAAGAAGTAACGCTTAGCCCTGCTTATTTAATTAATTGTTCAAAGGCAAAAGAATAAAAAAGATGAGATTGGTTTTCTTGTTGGAATCTTGATGATAGTAATAAATCGAGTCCGGACGGTGAACTTGCACTGGGAATGGAGTTCCTCTGTAGTGTTTCTCTCTGTTGATGCCCTAGGTCCCATCCATTGGTGAACTGGTGATATCGAGAATTTAGAAATCCACATGCATGAAGTGATATACGGATGGTTGGAGCCGTGTATATCATGGAGTGACCTAGCGTGGGGCCAGAGATCCCATCTGTGTCATAGTGTGTTTTACTGTGGGTTTAAGTTCCCACGTATCTCGGTACGCTAGGCCGAAGAGCTCACGTGTATCATGTGGTGATATATGGCTGCTTTTGTTATCCCGGTATATCGGTTCATCTGGGGTGCATCGGAGTTAAAGTCTCTGGTATTCCAATGACCTAGGTCCCAGCTGGGTATGAAAATGGATTTGAATCACCGTTGCTTCTCGGAGAAGAAGACTCGATCGGTGTTCATCATCGTAGTAACAACTTGAACAAAGATTAAGGTTTAATAATGAAGTTGGTTGATAATTGGAGCTAGTCCAAGAAAACTTTACTTTCTGTTAAGCTTTTCTACAAAAATTTCTTATCTCTTACAAGCCTTACCTTGTCCCTCTAGCCTGCATTTCTTGAGTCTCCACCCCTCTTTTTCATCGGGTCAGTCTTGTTGAGTACTTTTGTACTCAGGGTTTGTTGGACCCTTGTTGCAGGTGAGCCTCATGGACAGGAATGTTTCGCATCCTGCTGCATGACAGTCATCGAGGAAAGCGACGAGTAAGATGTTTAGCTCTTGGGCAGAGCTTTTCGTTTGGTTTTGTAATAAGGTTATCTGCTGCTACTCCACTACTATTATGGTTTGTACAATCTAAACTTATGGTTGTAAATATTTGAACCCAAAGGTTTGTAAACTTATGTTATTGTAAGTCTTCCGCTGCTTTACTCTGTGGTATATTATTTATATCAAACTATTGTAATACTGCAATGTCTCTCTACAACGATTGATCCTGCTCGGAGAATCATGGATGATTCAGGATTTACCCGACAGACTTTTTAAGTCGTATGGAACACAGTCATGATTATTTGGAGTCTGTTTAGACAATAATCATGCGTGTGGGCCATATGATTTAGGAGGTTCTGCTACAGCTGGTATCGGAGCAGGATCGTTGTTAAGAAGAGTTGTTGTAGTATTCTTTTGTGAAAACTTCAAAAGTTTTGAGTCAAATAATTTTAACTTGATTATTTTGGGTCCAAATTTCTTATTCCTTATCTATGATTCTTTCTATCGGCCCTTATTCTGATTTTTCAAAGTGTGGTGGTGGAATAGCATATTATATTGCCCTATGTTATAAAAGTTATTTATATATAAGTATTGCTTTACAACTCTTTTATGTTTAGATCATAAGTCCGTTCATGCATCATGCTTAATTAATCTGTTTAATTACTTTCCCCTTTAAGGTGGTTTGGGTTAAGTAGTATCAATCCTTTTCATGCTAACCTTTAGATTTCTCTCTATCTATCCTTACTTCTCATGACCTATCTGCTTCAGGATGGCCATTACCAAGCAAACTCCTCGTAAGAGCACTGCACCAAAGGGGGTACCTCGACATCAATTAGTCCCCAGATACGAGATTGGCGAAAGCAGTAGCAATCCACATCCGAATCCGCAAGCTGAGATAGCAAGGCTTAGATCCAAGTTGGAGAGGGCTGAAGCCGATAGGATTGAAGAGGCCGCCGAAATTACTCAGTTGAGGCAATCTCGGAAGCATATGAAGCACCAAAGAAATGATGCTTGGGCATGAGAGGATGCAGCAAATAATCGTATCCAAGAACTTGAGGATTATGTGGAAGATTTGGAGGAATATGCAGAGGAAGCTGATGATGAATGTGTGAGGTTAAATAACTTATTGGATCCTGAATATCAAAGACAGGCAGTCCAGGATGACCTTGGTCTTGTAATGGGTCAGGATGAGGAAGAGGAAGACCTTGAAGAACTAGAATCTGTCGATGATGATGTCATCGATGAAGAAGAAGAAAACCAAATGGATATAGAGAATGAAAATGAAGAAGATGTTATGGAAGAAGAAGATCCCGAGATAGTGGAGGAAGAGCCTGAAGAGGCGGAATATCCTGAAGAAGAGGATCCTGAGGAGGATGAATAAGGAGATTGAAAAGTAAGGTGTGTAATATATCCTTTCCCTGCTTTCCAAAGCCTAGTAGGTGTGGGAAGTCTTGCCGGAGTGCAGACTGTTGTAATAAAAATAGTGTATCATAAGTGTGTTGCATTATTGTAATATCTCCTTATGAAATCCAATAAGGTTTTGTGAATAAAGTGTAGTTTATGTATCAACAGATGCCTGCTCACACCCATTCTCGTGATGCTGCTGGCTCATCTCATGATGGAGGTGATATCCCAAATCCTCCACTAGTTCCACCCACTCTAGCTGATGCAGTTGTAACATTAGTCACTGCAACAACAATGATGGCTCAAAATCAGAATCAGAATGCTAGACAGGGAAATCATGGCGGAATAATAGAGATGAAACCACATATGTGGATTTCACAGACACCCGTCCTCTGGTTTTCACCAGAGTAGATGAACCCATGGAGGCTAATGATTGGCTCCGCACTATGGAGCAGAAGTTTGGACTGATCGAATGCACAGAGTATCAAAAGCCCATGTTTGCAGCACAGTAGTTGAGAGGAACTGCAAGAGCCTGGTGGGTAAATTTTGTTGCTACTCAGCCCGAAGGCCATCGCATTACTTGGACTAAGTTTTGTGAAGCCTTTCAAGCACACTTTATTCCTAAGGGAATAATGACTATAAAACTTGAAGAATTTCTTTCCTTGAGACAAGGTGATCTATCGGTAATGCAATATTTTGGCAAATTCAATCACTTGTCTCAATACGCGTCAGACTATGTTAGTACTGACCGTAAAAAGAAAGAGTGTTTCCTGAGAGGTCTGAATAGTAAAATCCAGAGAATGATGACTGGGAGTCCTAATGCCACTTTTCATGAGGCAGTGAATATTGCAATATCTTATGAAGATAAGAATCGTCAGCATCTGGAAACTAAGAAGAAGAAAAGTGTACCATCTGGATTTTCTGGTGGCAATCCAAAATGCCAGAAAATAATTTATCACCCTCAGAATCATTTCTGTCCGCCTTATCGTCCACCACAATACCAAGCCCAGCAACAGGCATTCGCTCGTCCTGTTGCTAATCTTTCATATCCACGATAGCCGAATACCCCTGGTGTTCGTAACCCCAATTTCCAGCCACCAATCTTTCCATGTTACAACTGTGGTAAGCCTGTCATTTTTCACGGAACTGCCCGCATCCGAGGTAGTATAACTCCTATGTTCCTAGGACTTTTGCACCACAACAACCACCACAGAATCAGCATAAGGCAGGAAATCAGAAGGTACCGAATAGTAAGAATGATAAGAAGTCTGGTAGAGTGTTCTACACTCAAGTTGGGGAAATCCCAGAAGGAGATCCCGTTATGATGGGTACGTTTCCTGTTGCTGATCATCCTGCAATTTTGCTTTTTGATTATGGTGCATCTCATACATTCATTAATGGTACATTTGTTAAGACACATGAAATTCCAATAATGGGGACGAAAGAACAGTTCTTTATACAATCGCCTGGGGGGCGTATGTGTACTAAAGAAATGGTACATGATGTGCCAGTAAGTTTGGGTGGGTACATTTTTCCCACCGATATGATAATATTAAAGGATCAGGATATAGATGTGATCCTAGGTATGAACTGGATGAAACGGCATGGTGCTGTGATAAACATCCTAAATAGAACTGTGAGATTGAACATACCCAATTGCAAAACTTCACTTCTTATCCAACTTTCGACACTTAAGAGGACTGTTCAAAAGGTATGTGCAACTTCTGTAAAAGAGATTGAGGATATACCAGTGGTTTGTGAGTTCCCTGATGTATTTCCCGATGAGTTACCAGGTTTACCTCCTGATAGAAATGTGGAATTTAGAATTGATTTGAAGCCTGGTACTGCTCCGATATCTAGAAGAGCTTACCGGATGGCACCACCTGAGTTAGCAGAGCTTAAGACCCAATTGCAAGAGCTACAAGATAAAGATTTTATCCAACCTAACTCGTCACCTTGGGGATGCCCTGCTCTTTTTGTGAAAAAGAAAGATCAAAGTTTGAGGTTATGTGTGGATTATCGTCCTTTGAATGAGGTAACAATTAAGAATAAGTATCCTCTACCCCGCATTGATCTGCTTTTTGATCAATTGGCAGAAGCAAAGGTGTTCTCTAAGATTGATCTTTGATCTGGGTATCATCAAATCAAGATTCGCCCAGAAGATGTTTCAAAGACCGCTTTTACCACTCGGTACGGTCTGTATGAATATTTGGTTATGTCTTTTGGATTTACCAACGCACCGGCCTATTTCATGTATTTGATGAACTCAGTGTTCATGCCAGAACTTGATAAGTTTGTGGTTGTCTTTATTGATGACATATTGATATATTCCAAAAATGAAGAAAAACATGCTAAACACCTCAGAATTGTTTTATAGCGTCTGAGAGAACATCAACTGTATGCCAAGTTTAGTAAGTGTGAATTTTGGCTGAGAGAAGTGAAATTCCTTGGACATGTTTTATCAGACAAGGGTGTGGCTGTTGATCCTAGTAAAGTAAAAGATATACTTGATTGGGAACCACCAAAGACTGTGCATCAAGTTCAAAGTTTTCTGGGAATGGCGGGTTATTACCGTCGTTTCATACCTGATTTCTCAAAGATATCAAAGCCCATAACTGAGTTGTTGAAAAATGATGTTAAGTTTATTTGGTCACCTGCATGTGAAGAGGCATTTCAGAAATTAAAGAAATTGATGACTACTGCCCCTATCTTAGCACAGCCAAACATTGAGAAGTCGTTTGATGTTTATTGTGATGCTTCTGGTATTGGCATTGGATGTGTGTTGATGCAAGAAGGGAGAGTTATTGCTTATGCTTCTAGACAGTTGAAGAAGCATGAGGAGCATTATCCAACACATGATTTGGAACTGGCAGCTGTTGTCCATGCCTTAAAAATATGGCGACATTATCTGTGGGGTAGTAAATGTAATATTTACAGTGATCACAAGAGTTTGAAATACATATTCACTCAAGATGAGTTGAATATGAGGCAAAGAAGATGGTTAGAGTTAATCAATGATTATGACTTGGAAATCTATTACCATCTTGGTAAAGCAAATGTAGTTGCTGACGCACTTAATCGAAAAAGTCATTGTCATTGTTTAACAGTGAAGCCTTTGGATATCTCTATATGTCATGACATAGAAAAGTTGGGTATAGAGATGGTGCAACGAGGAAGTTTGTCTAACATTGTTGTGGAGACAACCCTCAGAGATCAAATTATTGCTGCACAGAGGAGTAATAAAGGCATTAAACATATTAAAAAGAAAGTTAGAAGAGAAAAGGTTTCTTGTTTCACAATTGATGAAGCAGATGTCTTATCGTATAAGAATCGTCTGGTCATACCAAAAGATCCTGAGTTGAGACAAAAGATTCTGGATGAAGCACATCTTTCAAAGTTTTCTATTCATCCAGGAAGTAATAAGATGTATCATGATTTGAAACAGAAATTTTGGTAGACCAAGATGAAGATAGAAATTGCTAAGTATGTGGCTCAGTGTGATACTTGTCAGAAAGTCAAAGCGTACATTTGAAGTCAGCAGGAGAACTTCAACATTACCCATCCCAGCTTGGAAATGGGAAGATATTAGTATGGATTTTATAGTGGGTCTACCCAGGACAACAAGAGGTTTTGATTCAATTTGGGTTATAGTGGATCGACTCACAAAAACGACACATTTCCTTCCAGTTTAAAGTACAAATTCAGCTTCGCAATATGCCAGATTGTATTTTGAGCGCATCGTAAGTCTTCATGGGGTACCAAAGACCATTGTTTCTGATAGAGGCACGCAGTTTGTCTCCTAGTTTTGGAAGCAGTTACACAAGTCTTTGGGTACTGACCTTTTGCACAGTACAACATACCATCCACAAACAGGAGGTCAGACTGAAAGAGTAAATCAAATACTTGAAGATATGTTGAGAGCATGTGTTCTTAATTTTCCCGAGAAATGGGATGAGTGTTTGCCTTTAGCAGAGTTCTCTTACAACAATAGTTATCAAGAAAGCATAAAAATGGCACCATTTGAAGCATTATATGGTCGCAGATGTAGAACTCCGTTAAGTTGGTCTGAACCTGGAGAAAGAAGATTCTTCGGAGTTGATCTTGTAAAAGAAACTGAAGCAAAAGTTAAGCAGATACAACAGAATATAAAGGTGGCACAATCTCATCAGAAAAGTTATGCGGACCAAAGGCGTCGACCCTTGTGGTTCAATAAAGGAGATCACGTGTATCTAAAGGTGTCACCCATGAAAGAAGTTACCCGATTTGGAGTCAAGGGTAAGTTAGCACCTTGATACATTGGACCATTTCCAATTATAGAAAGATTTGGACAATCAGCATATCGTCTACAATTACCTGAACAATTGTCGACTGTACATAATGTGTTCCATGTGTCCCAATTCAAAAAGTGTCTTCGTGTACCAGATAAAGTCGTTGATGTTGAAGGTATTGAACTTAAACCTGACTTGACTTACTCTGAGTATCCCATTTGAGTTTTGGATCAGAAAGACCGTGTTACTCGAAGTAGGACAATCAGGTGGTACAAGATACAATGGGATCAACATTCAGAGGAAGAAGCCACTTGGGAATCAGAGGATTACCTGTTGGAGAATTTTCTGGAGTTTTATGCTTCTATCTAAGTGATAATTCCATCTATGAGTTGTAACTTCTCTATGTGAGTGGTACAATTCCTTTCCCTTATAAATTAAGTGAAGTGTTTTTCCTGACACATTTCCTTTTCCATTACTTCACTCAAGACTTTAATTCTCGGGACGAGATTTCTTTAAGGGGGAAAGGCTGTAACACCTCTGGTGTTATATTAACTAAAACATGCCATGTCATCATATGCACTGCAAAGCATTCATGTTTAAGTCAACCTTAATGTGCATTAACTAAAATGAGTTTACATTTCATAGGTTGATTGTGCTTCTGTAATGTTTGGTCACATGAAATAATAAAACCCTATTTTCGAA
>CM041635.1:40517978-40568031 GCA_023333625.1 Bothriochloa decipiens | reverse complement strand
CTGGTGATCTTCGTCGGACTTCGGCTACGATGGCGTTCAACTTCACCGCCCGCGACTTCGTCCCGGAGGGCTTCATCTTCACCTTCGGCGACCTTGACTTCGTCGTCGACCATGCTGGGGATCTGCTGTGTGTGGACCGCGACGCACCGATGACCTTGCGCTGCCTTGGCTACGACTACCTCCGCCATCTCGCCTCTACTCCGGTGGAGCAGGAGCTCGTGCTGCGGATGGACAACCTCGCCACCGCCTTGATCCGCTCATGGGGCCCGGATCCATCCACCCATGGCGCTCTTCTCGACACCAACTCCATTGCGAGTGGTAACTCCGGTTACCCCGTAGATCTGGACTCTGAGCAGGCTAAGTGCATCTCCCCGGAGTTGTGCGGCCTAATCGCCGTGCTCACCGTCAACCCCGACGACGACTACAACTCTGACTCCATCTTCCCCATCCTGTAGGAGGATGTCGGCGACACCGACGACCCCGAGGAGGACCTGGAGGAGCACTCACCTTATGCATTCTGTTTCATGGTGGCTGGGCAAACCGTTAGTGACGACAAGCCTCCAGTTCCTGGTGAAGCAGACGACTAGCGTAGCGCCTGTGAGGACCACAATGCCAGGCGACAAGGCCAGCGTGCTGAACTGGCTGCTCGCGCGCCACCAATTCCTCCACTGGAACAGCTTCACCGGCATCTAGAAGTATCTTCGCCGCCGCGACTAGATCGCCTTCATCGACCACACGAGCCTGCGCTTCCCACGGCATCCGTGACGGATCACAGCCGGACGATCCACGACCAGCTGTCCGGACGATCCGCACCTTCTTCAGATCAACTTCATCATCGCCTTCAACATAAACAGCTAAGTGCTTCTCCCATAATTGATTTTTTTACGGCTCCATATGTCGCTATGCTTCTCCGGAATCTGCATACTTTTCATTGATCGCCTGATCTCTATGATCTGTTTACCTTTACTTTATCTGATCTCTCCGATCTGTCATGAACTTTATCATGCAAAACTTAAACCCGTGGTTACACTCGGGGGCTCCTTGCAGCCTTTTTACTTTAAGCCGTGCCTGGCCATGAGCTGATCTTTTAATTTGTTGAGGACCAGTCCTTTAACTTTTAAGCAGTTTCTCTGGAAACGCTGTCATGCACGTCTCGGTGCTCCGGCCCGGTGCTAGCAGTTCCTTGCCACGCCTAAGTTCTACGCGCGACCAGGTGCTCCGGCCGGCGCTATGAGCGACGGTTGGCTAAGACCTGACTTACTACTTAAACGTTTAAGTACTTATGCCTCGGCATATTTTCTGATCAGACCCTGGTCTCACACGACTCTGAGTAACAAGCCTGCCTGGGCACTCGAGTTAACCTGAACACAAGCCTGCTTGTTAATCTTTATTAAACATCAACATAAAGTTTGCCTGCAAACAACTTTTACATCTTTATATCTACTCCCCGAGGGAGCTTCACATCGCCAGATGTTGTCCCATTTGTTTGCGCTGGTCGCACACAATTTTCTCCGAAATTATTATCCTCTACATATATACTACCTATTTGTGTATCTTTTCATTGCAGGACCTGGTCGCAGATCACCTGAGCCTGATCACCATGCTCGGGGGCTGGTCGCCATCCGCCTCGCACACCGGTCGCCTGAACCGGTCGGCCGTACCTCGTCTACGTGCTGATCCCGATTGCCGGCTAAACTTCGCCAAGCTGCCAGCGGATCGCTCATGCTGATCGCCGGTCGTACGTCGTCACCTCGCTGGCTGATCGCCCGCGATCGCTAGCTGGACTTCATCGTCGTCGCCTCGCTGGCTGATCGCCCGCGATCGCTAGCTGGATTTCATCATCGTCGCCACTTTGTCTGGTCACCAGCTGGTTGCCTGGACTTCGCCGTCACCAGATGACTGCCCGAGCTGATCGCCATCATCATCGCCGCCTGGTCGTCGCCTGATTGCTCGAACCTAATCGCCTACACGGGACATCTACACTGACTGCTCGTGCTGATCGCTTGAGCTAATCGCCGGCTGGACCGCGTCGCCGTCACCTTACTAGCTAGTCGCCTAAGCTAATCGCCGTCGACTGAAGATGCAAGATATCAAGAAGATGGTTCCCCAGCCTGATACTTTTGACCCTTGACCCGATCATCCTGATCGCCCCAAGGTTCGGGGGCTACTCCCCACGGGAGCTCCTGATCATCGCTACCCGTGCAATCGCTCAAGACGACTTTGAAGACATCAAGACTATGAAGCTTTACATTTGACTCTGGTCAAGATTGACTCCGGTCAAGGTTGACAGTTGGCGCCTCCGGGCACGATCTTATCTTCTCGAATTTAGCCCGGAACTAAACGCGTCTAGCTGGTTTCCGGATTGGTTGTCAGACACATGCGCGCTGTGCTGGTCGCAGAATCTTAACCGTTGAGTTTTGGCTCTGTGCCGGACTCTCGGGGGCTAGTCTCTGGACTGGCCCCCATGATATTATTTCCACAGCTGGTCGCCAGACCCGCAAACCAGCTTCCAAGCTGGTCGCCGGTCACACTACCCAATCTCTGGATTGGATGTTTGCCAAGCCTTAGGGCTGGTCGGATGCCTAGCTTCCGAGCCGGTCGCTGTACGCCTATCCGGCTCCTGGGCTGGTCGTTTATATAGGAGAGTAACCCTTTATTTTTGAGCCTCAACCTGATCTTTCAGATCACCTTAAGGTTCGGGTGCTACTCCTCGAGGGAGCTTCTGTTCGAAGTACCCTCGGATTTTTTCTCTTAAACACTAATAGTTTCTTTGCAGCTTAACAGATTCTAGCCGCTGGTCGCGCCAGGCAGCCCTGGAAGACTCACTTCGGGGGCCCTCAACCTGATCACGGTGATCAGCTCGACGCTCGGGGGCTACTGTCGTGGGTATGCCCCCTAGGCTCCCCGCGGCCCGGATTGCTGGCGGGCCAGGCGGCCCACATCCAGGAGCCACCCGGGAGAGGACCAAGCTGGCTAGGTGGGCCCACTGCCAGGTCAGCATGGGGAATCTCCCAGGAAGCTTCCGGACTACACCAACTTGGCTCCCAAGTTATTGCCGCAAGGGCACTTTAGCCTTTTCCCTACCTTGTAACCGCCTCTCCCTGTGATAAAGGGTGGGCGGAGCCCTTGGGCAAGGCATGATCTTCTCATCTTGACATCATTTTCTGCCATTCTGCTCTGCCCCAGCCCAGCATTCGGTTGCAGAGCATCTTTTCTGTTTCATCTTCTTCTTCCTCCCGCTAGGAAGCTCACCACCCCACCATTGCTATAAACTCTGAGATATAAGGCTCCTGAAGCCGGCGATCAGCCATATAGTGAACACAAACTGGACGTAGGCCCATGTCTGGCCGAACCAGTATACCTCGTTGTGTCCCCCCGTGTTCTCCATCGCTAGCCGTGCCGAAGAGCGATCCCTGAACTCACAAACCTCGCCGGGAACCCTCCCCGTTGAGGACTGCCGACCAACCCGTTGACAGTAGGAGCTGTATTATCACTAGTGCTAGCACCGTTTTTAAGTTGAGCTACCGCATTGGCAAAAAAGTGTAGATTGATCTTGCAAAGCGCGGCAAAGCTCATTACGAATTTGGTTGCTTTGGGCGTATAGATCAGTTTTCAACTTAGATGCAAAATCAGATTTCACGTTATCAAGCACAAGATCTATATCGGCACTAGTGATGGGAGGGATAGAATTTTTGCTTACAGCGCTTGAACCTTCTCCTCCCAATGCTGCTGCGGTAGGGATGTATTGGGACGTTTGAGTGATCTTGCCCTGATGATCCTTCTTGAAAGTCTTCAAGAAGTCCTCATCCCATTGGCGTTGTAGCTCCACCATCGCAGCCGCCTTGCACTCCTCATGTTGACGACGATCTTCAGCAGAGACTTCTTCGATCGCCACGGTGATGACGTTCTTTGGGTCTACAGTTTGAGATGCCTTGCCGCCGGCCATGATCGATCCTGCAAAACAAGATCAATCCCCAGCGAAGTCGCCAAAAAGTGTGTTGGTGCCAATGGGCTCCAAACACTCAACACGCGTCACGCGTTGACGCCGTGGATCGGCGCCGTCTCCCTGCCCACAGCGTACAAAGGGGCAGCCACCGGTGAAACCCTAGCCTCGCGCCTCTGGGAGGGACCCTGTCGGGAGGAATGCGGCTAGAGCTTGTCCTTGAAGTCGTTGTCGGCCCTAAGGACGTCCTTCCATGTTGCTGGAACGAAGAGAGGTTGAAGAAGGGGTTGGAAAAGCTAGGGTTTGGAGGTAAAACGAAAATAGATGAAAAAAGGCATAATAGATTGATTTCGATTGGCTAGGCGACTCAACCGGCCTCTTCCCCACAAATATATAGGGGTGTGGACTTCCCACGAGTTCTGGACGTCAAGATACGTACAATACCGACTAAGGAAACAAATAAACCTAAAAACAGACTCGAATCCTAACTAATCCTAACTGACTCCGACTCTGACTCGACCCCGACGGGCGCAACCGTCGACCCGACGGGCGCGACCATCGGGTCCTGCTCCCTCGGCTGCCTCCGACTCCGATTCGAACCCCGACGGGCGCGACCGTCGACCCGACGGATGCGACCATCGAGTCTGCCCCTTGGCGTCGGACGGCGACCGACGAGCTTCGACCGGCGTCCGACTTCAGCTGGCTGCTGGCGCGAAGACCGACCCCGACAGGCGCGTCCGTCGCCTGGCGTCCAGAACCCCCAAAATTGGCGTTTCTACGTCTTTTCTCGCCGTCTTCTCTTTCTAAGGCCAGCGGCCCATTTTGGTCACGAACAATCTCACGCCGATCTCTTCTTCTTATTCTTTTCCTTCCATCTCTATCAGCATGAGTACTGACTAGCCGGTTTCAGCTGCACCTGCACCTCCTGTTCGCGCGGAAGGGTTCCGAACACTATGGAGCCGGAGGAGGTAACGTTTCAACTACTGGAAGAAATTACAAATTGTTTCTGTGAGGACAGAAAGCTTGGTGAAGGAGCATTTGGAGCGGTTTACAGGGTAAGATCAGATCCTTGACGTATATGCTCTGCTATAGCTAGCCTTTCTCTAGTCCATGTTCTATAAACGTAAGGCAGGCTTGATTTTCTCTAGTCCATGTTCTATAAACATAAGATGGTGCACTTACTGTGTGCTTACCATCAGAGAAAATAAGAATACCTTCAAAGGAAATGCCAATTGAATTCCCCTAGGGCTAGCTCGACAGAGTAATTAATTCTAATTTTACCTGACGTCGGTTAGGGAATTTCAACTTTCTAGCAGTGAGTATTACTAGTTTTGGGACCCATTGTTTTCGAATTTGAATCACAATGCCCCTTCACTACTTGTTTAAGTTGGCACCCATATCAAGAACAGTGCTTAGTGCAATCTGTCGGAATCCAATCCCTAGAATTAACGTTTCGAATTTGTCTCCCATGCTTACTGCACAACGGAAAAAAATGTGCACTTTATTTGCCACTGAGTTTCATTTCCTTGTTTGCCGTTTGGTGTGCCATTGACGTACACCTGGATTTAGGTTTCCATATATTCACAAATAATGCCATACTATATATCAACTGTGCACTTATTAATTCAGTGGTCTATTGTCCATTTTGTCTCAATAAGTTCTCTTGTTACACTAAATGCACCAGTGGGCCTTTATGTGATATATATGGAAGGTTAACATCAACAGAATCTCAAACTCTAGTTATATTGATTTTTTTAATGCATGTCTTCTAATGTTTAGTAAAAGCAAGTCAACTCATATGAAGTACTTCTCAAATCAAACTCATATGAAGTACTCGTATAATATAATGTGCATCTTGACAGGGAGTGACTAGAAATGGAGATGTTGTTGCTGTGAAGAAGCTTCATCACAATTCAAATCTTGATGACAAGCAATTCCAAAATGAGTTCAATAACCTTGCGATGATTAAACATGAAAACATTGTACAGATTCTTGGCTATTGTTATGAAACAACGAAGACGCATATGGAATTCGAAGGAAGGACAGTGCATGTTGAAGAAATACACAGAGCTCTGTGCTTCGAGTATTTACCAAATGGGAGCCTAGAAAAGCATCTTTTTGGTAACCTGCTTATCATGATATGTTTTTGCGAGCCTAGAAGAAAATTGTTTTGTATATATATGCATCTCACCGTTTGATGAACCCTTTGTTTACTACTGCAGATGAGTTTCGTGGATTTGAGTGGCACACTCGGTACAACATTATTAAGGGGGTGTGCGAGGGTTTGTATCACCTACACAAGGGGTCTGATAAGCCTATTTACCATTTGGATCTAAAACCTGAGAACATATTATTAGATAATGACTTTGTGCCAAAGATCGCAGATCTTGGTTTGTCAATGATCTTGAGCACAAAGAAGACTCGACCAATACCAGATTCCATTGGAACAAAGTAAGTTTATTGACTCTCGTGTACATACCCATTTTTCTAGTCCCCCTATTATGCATGTAACTTACTATTTACTATAACTGATGCAACCCAGAGGGCACCAGCCACCAGAACACATTGATGACGGTGAAATTTCTGATAAGTTTGACATATTCAGCTTGGGAGTTGTGATGATAAAGATAATATCAGGACCTACGGGCTACTCTAGATGTGCAGAGATGAATAACGATGAATTTATTGATCTAGTGAGATACAATATTTCTTCCTTCCCTAATATCATTTTAATCTTTTGATGATATGCCAAATATACATTCGATTCTATCGGCCCAGCTTAACAATTTGATTTGTCAGGTAACAAATAACTGGAAGGACATAGTGCAGAAAAAATGGAATGATTCTTCACTGGAAGTATATTGCAATCAAGTAAAGATATGCATTCAGATTGCATTGAACTGTGATGAGGATGATAGCCAAAAGAGGCCTGACATAGAGAAGATCATTAAAGACCTGAGCGAGGTTGAAACTCACACTGCCAAGGTAATTAATATAATTAACCAGTTTTTAGTGAAAAATTCCCTTTATAAGGTTTAAAATGGAACCTTAGGTAAGTAATAAATCATGTCGCTACTTATCTAATCGTGCCACAATATTTTTGCAGTGTGTTACGGACCACAGTAGTGTCCACAACAATGAGCATGACATTAAATTGGATTTCTCTATCATACAAATCAGATATTTAATGATGCAAAAATAGTTAAAAGAACGATCAACTATATTGATACAAACTTTCCTTTTCCTTCAATTCAAAGCCATACTTATCATGCATCTTATTGTTGACGTTAGTTATATTTCCCTTAAAAATGAAATTTGCATTTATTTGATTTGTAGAAAAAGTATAAGCTAAGTATGGTTGACATGGAATCATGCCATGCGAAACACTTGAGCACTCCAAATCTGCTGTGTGCAGCATGGCTCCCTGTTGCACAGGTGCAAAATTCTCAGCTCCCTGTTGCCGAGAATACCTTCCCGGGAGGGACCCATCATAGAAGTCACACGATGGGTTGTTCTAGTTAGGATCAGTTAACCCACCTAGAGCGTCTTTCAAACACCATGGAGATGAGTGAGGAAGAAGAGGGTTGAAAAATCTAGGATCCGAGAGATAAACAAGAAAGAAATTGTGGGAGCGTGGTTGCCTGTCTCGGCATTGCCACGGTAACAACAATATATATAGGCCAAACGGCCGGGAGAGTACAACTCGTGATCGTGGTTACAGATAGAGTCCGGCAGCTAACAAACATTGACTTCCTAACTAACACCGACTCCTAACCGAACTAAAGGACACCGGACTCCAGGCCATAACGACGTCACGCGAAGGGCCGAGTACATACGTACCGGACACAATAATATTTCTAACAAAACAAGGTAATTATATTGATTGAATGCCTATTGGGCTGAGCTTAATCAGTCTTGGCCCTTATTTATAAGGTAGGGAAGTCTAGCCCTAGGGAGTCTAGATACAAAGCGAATCACGCTTACAACTGAATCATATATCACTTCCAACTAAAAACCATAACAGTATGTCGAATTATTAAATAAGAACCTCTGGTTTACTCAGGTGGACCAGTAAATATTCTCATAACTTCCTTAACTGGGGGTCCAAATCGGATGGTCCATATATGCATCTTGATCGTCTCAACAACGCATACACATCGGTGATGTCCAGTTTACATTTTGAGGCTCATCACAAACCAGATGTATTAGTGGTTGCCAAATACTAGCAGTAGGATATAACTATGTATAGCACAACAGCCAAGCATGGAAGTGTTTAAATAAAAAGACCTAGCTAATAGATGTATCAGAAATTAAGATCAGCACGATGAAAAGAACATGAACTTCCGTTCAACGTCGAGGGTTTCCGTGTGTTTGCAATCATAATCAGGGTCTTCAGGTCATCCTCGTACTCACTCGTGTCTAATAAACAGTAAAAGACAATAAGTAAGAGACAGATAAAGTACATAAATACAAACAAATAATTAATCGAAAACTATGAAACTGACATGAATGGATAGAGTTTGAATCCATAACAGACATCATATAGCACTCTGGGTTTTTGCTGGTGAAAATCATGAAAACTAACCGCCGGAAGGGAGGGGGGGGGGGGTGTGGGTGTGGCAACAAGGAGTGCTGGGTCTCATCCTACTCCTAACCTCAGCTCATCATCACTAGGTGTGGGCTGGGATATGACAGACCTGCATTCCACAATGACATGGCTATGGCGGAGTAGAGGCGGCGGTCCAGCGTGTTGTTACGATTATGGCACCTACGGTGTTTCATCGAAGTTCGGCAGACGGCAGTTCCATTTGAAGGGCCAATGGGGTTGGCAGGAATGCAGGATCACAGTTGGCTATATATGTGATCTCCGTTGGCCGCTACCCATTTTCTCAACATAAAAGAATCGTAGCCTCTTCTCCCATCTATCAACTGCAAGGAATAAAATGCTCGCTCAAACCTCTAACAAAAAGTATCATTATTAGGGGGAAATGGAAGAAACACAAAGGTGCCGAGTGACACGCTCCGCTTTAGGAGGGAAAATTATATTCAAATACCTTTTGATAGTTTTTACAGTACAGGATTATTTTTTTGAACAATGGAGGTCTATCGATCGGACAGCCCAGAATAGAAGTAATCTATGCAAAATAACTAAATTGATGGTGTCGGTGGATGTTCCATTAGGAATGTCATGGCAAGCCCATTAATTGGGGTAGCCGGCTCGAGAGCGTTGCCTCGGCTGTGGCAGGACGGTCAGCCCAAGAGCACCAGGTGCGAGGTGTCTTCGGAGGGCGCACGCGACCCCGAAAGGATGTCGGCGTAACCCTGGGGCAGATAAAGTCCATGAAGGGACGGCAAAAAGGCAGAGGCGGATCTAGAAAAAATAATAAGGGAGGCTAAACATAATATATATATAAGCTAATTGTACCATATATTTATTTAGTATAATGTTTTAGAGCTGTTTTATACAAGTTTTTGTTTCAAAACTGAGGGGCTAACGTGGACGAGTAGCGGGTGCTTGAGCCCCGGTAGCCCGATCCGCCACTGGCTGGTAAAAGGGACCGCCAGCTGACAGCACCTGTGTCCTCTCTCATATATAGTAGTCCGTGTCACTCTGGCACGAGCAAGGAGGAGGTGAGAACGACCCTGCCTGCTCTAGGAAGTGACACGGGAGGTACAACACGGCCGCTGTCAAGGGACCCTGTACCCAAAACAGTGCAGCGACAGATGTCAGCTCCGTATGTTCCCTCCCCCAGTACTCGACCCTTCGGGAGGGTCAAAAGGCGGGGCGACTACTGCCATGGGTCCAGACCCGATGGCCGGTTGGAGAATGGAGCGTGCGGCCGTGCGTCCCCTCTGCCACTGTGGGCAGGGAGATATAAAGGGATCGTCCATTTGACCGGCCCGCAGCAAGGGCCGGGCTTCGCCGAGAAGTGCACCATCAGCCGCCCAAGGCAGAGAGGGGCCTGCATGTCATAGGAAGAGGCGAGAATCCTAACTGTCATGTATCCAGGGGCCTGTTTATAAGCCCCGACGCCCGAATGGAGCGGGGGGACTTCCTCTCTGAAGAACTCCATTGTAAGGAGAGGAAGCAAGAGAACTCTGACTTCACCGAGAACTAGAGCCCGGACAATCTCAATATAGCTGAGCAGGACGTAGGGTATTGTCGCTACAAGCGAGCCCAAACCAAGGTAAAATTCTTGGAGATCAGAGCGCAACTTTCCCAAATTCTCTATAATTCTCTGTAACCAAAGATCTGAAACTCTTGACAGATGGTAAATTAACTAATTTGATGTTACTACTAACCGATAGAAGTAACTTCTATGGGAGTATTCTAGTCTGGTGGGATTTTTGCCGTGGTAGATAGGCCGGCCCGTATGCTTGTGCAAGATTTCGGTTCGCATGGTCGCAAATCATTGCGTTCTTAATGGTAATTTGCATGCTGACTACATAATATTTCATCATCAAGATCCAAAGAGGAAGTACAATCAATGGAGAGAATATTAGGAAGTAAAAAATTTGTGGACCATTAAGCCCTACACGGAGTATCACGGAGTAACCATGAGTACTCCGGGTTACTTTAAAGTACCATAAAACAACCCATATCTTTTCACTAAACATGCAAACATCTCCAGATGAGAACTAATCAATATTCAAATAATAAAGCATAGAAAAAGAGTGTTTGTTTGGAGTTTAGCTCTTCATTCAGGACAAACTGAAAATAATTGATTCGTTTCCTGTGATGCAAGCAGTATTTATATGAGAGCAAAGCACAGAAACACTTCATTAGCGAACGCAAATGGAAACAATCATAGTAATTGAACATATATATACTATGTTCCATGGTAGACATCAGATAAAATAAATAAAAGAAACAGTAAAAAGACCTTAGGGACTAGAACTGCCACTTTATTTGGCTGCTCGCATTTTTTCTCTAATTTCAAATTCACTCAACATACATTCTTGCAATTAAAAGGCAATCAATATAGTTCATTTTCCAATAGCTAGAAGAGATTCAATCAATATTAACCTAAGTAATTTAGCAACATGACAAGCTCAGCATGGCAATCTCTTGTTTAGACAAATAGGCAGCATCTAAAACTTGAAAGCTGGACCTGAGGGCGCCCATTGGGGCCGTCCACGTCACCGCAAATTCCTGTCCGTCCGATGGCCGCGATCGACCACGGAGATCTTCTCGCGTCCGGTACTTTTGCAAAAACATCCCTGACCTTTCGTGAAATCAACCCTTCAACTTTAACGAAATGAACCCGCCGTCTAGGGACGGGAGCCTCCAGACGCCCGTCCCGTCGCCCGTGCCTCCGTCCTCGAGGGTCCTCGCCCTCGCGCGAGAGCCGGCTCCCCGCCGCCCGTGGATCTGCCGCCGCCCCGGCCTCACCTGCCCCCGCCCCCGGATCCACCATAGCCGCGCCGCTCCCAGCTCTCTCCTCCGCGTGCTGCCATTCCTCTTCCCCTCCCCTGTGCGCTCGCCGCCGAAACCCTAGCCGGCACGGCCGCCCTAGGCCCTAGCCCCTCCTCCGCGTGCTGCCATTCCTCTTCCCCTCCCCTGTGCGCTCGCCGCCGAAACCCTAGCCGGCACGGCCGCCCTAGGCCCTAGCCCTGCTCTCAGAATGGTCCCGCGTTGTGCTCGCCGTCAGATCCGCGTCAAAGACGCTCGCCGGTCAGCTCTCCTCTTCCCGGTGTCCTCTCCTCTGCGCTGCAGCTCCTCGGCCCCCGCGTTGGTTAGGGGACCTCTCCCCAGCCTTGGATTCGTTCCAGCCGCGGCTTCCTCCTCTCCATGGCTGGAGAAGGCACCTGAGTCGGCGTACTCCAGCCACGTTGCTCCATCCCGGACCTGCTCCCCTTCTCAGCCGTGTTCCCCTCCGCCCTTCGAGGTTGCTCCACCCCCGCACCCAGCTGGCCATGGCCATGAAGCAGCATTTGCAGCTGCAGTTCTTGGGGATAATGCACTAATCGAGAAAGCATTGCAGGACACTAGGATGTTGGCTGAGGTTGTTTTACATGCTCAAGTAAGTTATCTATTGAGTTCATGAGATAAGAAAACAATAGTGTATGTCTTAATTCCCAATTTTTAATTGGAAAAAGGTCACTACAGGTTCTATCAATGTGTATGTTTTATATACACATAAACAATGTCTTTTGGCACTGTTAATGTACATATGCTTTTCTTTATATTGCTAACCCACAGTATTTGAAATTGTTTAGGTTTCAGGAAAAAAAAAACATAGCTCCTAGATTGACTCTGTTCCTTACATCATTCTTACTGCAGTACACACAAGAGGTATCGAAACAGAGCAGCAGTTTTCCTTCTTTCGTTCTTCCCAAATATGTTCATGTTAAATAAACAATAAATATTTTGGATATTTCTAAGTAGAGCCTCTCATACTAATATTTATCTTTATTTCCCACGGCTACTTCACAGCAAATTATGTGAAGTCCAGGAGAACGCAGAGGCCAGATTAGACATTCTTTGTACACTCTTCAAGGAGCAATCAGGACATAGCTAAAACAACAGGGAAGATATTCTGTTGGTTGTGTTCTTCCGACCCTGTGGGACTTCTTTAGCGGAATGCATGCTACCCACCCTTGGACGTAGAAAGTAGCTGTGGGCAACTGATAAAGGTATATATATTACAGTAGCTCCTCCGTTCACTCCGTGAGCATGTTAATCAAGCAAGTGCCACTGGTAAATATGAAGCTACATATCTGTTCCCTCTGTGCTCCATTTCTGTTCCCACCGATAAAGATACATCTCTTCGGTAGAATTACTTTTCCATATTTCTCAGACATATCATTCTTGATGTGTAAATTCAGAAACCTATTACCGAGTGATCTCATTATTGTTCTGTTGGAACTGATAAATTTGTTGTCAACATGCTTTGTTTCAAATTGATGATTACAATGTTATTTGCTGCATCTAATTTCCTGTTTAAGAAAAAGTGTAAAAGGCCTAGCTGTACATAGGTACATTGCTTTCTTATTTGACATTGGAATATTGATGTACAATGAATTCACACAATCTTTCATTCCTGCAGGTGTCTTGTGATCAGAAAAATGTTTTTTTTTCCATCAATCTTCAATAGAGCAACTGTCAAGGAATTGATCTCAGATGCTTCTATGTACACTAGCGTGGCAGGTGATGTACACAGTTTGTATTACTTGGCCTGCACACTAGCATAACAGACATGGATCACTGCTTCTTTACTGTATCAAAGGAACTTATGCTACTTTTTTCAGTATTTTGTTTCATCTTTAGATTAATTGTGGCACTATATATCTTGATTTATTCCCTAACGCTATCGCCTGCTTTGCCCTCTGTCAGGGTACAGCTTGAAACCGTCATTGACAACTTTGACATGCCAGCGATGACAACGTCCCCAGCCAGATTGGAGCAGTGCAGTAGTTCAATAAGGTGAACGTAGAAGCATGGAACGGCTGCTAAAATACGAGTACAAGCAGCCATACATTGCAAGTTTAGTACCCATCGAGGTACTATCTCGAGAGGGATAGCAACAAGGGCATCCATGTACAAGATCATCCACGGTTAACTGGAGCAGAAGAACAACTCCATCATCCATATACAAGTATATTTACTAATTCAACAAGCCTCTCTCTGTCTGGGGATTATTTCTTTAGGACCTCTCTTACCAAAAAGTGTGGCTAACGTTTTCAGATTAGGGCTAATGCATACATATATGGCCATCCACGGGCCCAAGCACGCCAGCGCATCCGCGGGCGCCAACGGCGCCCTTGCTTCTAGTATATATATTATATATCATAAAAGTGCTTGTCGGCCGTGTACGTGAGCTGACACACTGATTGAACCAGAAACCATGAACCATTGTTTTGCTGACAAGCTTAAAGGGACTCGGAATATTAGGGAGTAGGGGGTGAAACCAGTTGGAAACGATCAGAAAACATTTTAAAATTGTTTTCATTTTCACATGCATTCTCGGAAATGAAATTGGAAACGAAAATGGCATTAGTAGTCGGAAAATCGAAAATGGCATTCCCGATCGGAAAAAACTGTCGGAGTCGATCGAAAACTGGTAAATGCGAATAAAAAGACAGGCCATGACATCGATACATAGCAGGCAACACAAAACCACATATATAAAATATAAAATATCACAAAAACGACAAGATATACAGTCTCTAACAATAATAACCCGACAAAATAACAAGACAGACTGCTCATCCACATTCCAATACATGGGGACATTGAGCAATAAATAATAACAGTATAACAAATGAAATACATAATTGGTAACACAGTCATACACCATCAATTTACAACACAAGTTCCACATAACACAACTTACTCAAGATCCATTGGTCAGTAAATTACCGTGAAAACCCCACTAAAAACAGAAAACCAACAATTCAGTCGGATAAAGGCTTTTCCATTTCCTTTTTTCTACTGTTTTTGTTACGATTTTTGAAAATTACAGTTTCTAAGTAGAAACGATTGGGAAAATAAAAAACAATGCTCCGTAAGTCTAGAAATCTGGGCCACCCTGGCTCCGGCTCTACCATGCTCGTCACCACGACAGTCACTGTTCCATCCCATGTGTCCGCCGCACCCGCGCCACGGCCACCCTAGGTCTACGCGGCACCTGCCCTGCTGCTGCCTCAGTGCGGCCCTGCGTGATCACTCCCGCAACCATTGCACTGCCAGGGAAACACCGCCCTCCTCCCCCTTGCGATGCTGAGCCCTCGACCATCACATAGCCAAGGCGACCAGCGACGCCACGCTCCTCCCCCTCGTGAAGCAGCTCTCCGCGCCTTGTCCGGCTTTGTCGGCTTCCATGCTTCGTCCTGGGGCAGATTGGCCTATTTTGACGGTGTTGGTATAACAAAAGTAGCCAGAATGCCATTTTCAGGTAACGGTGTGATCTTTTGACGGTATTTTACGTAGCTACGGTTTTTTATGGTATTTTACGGAAACTGCGATCTTTCTATGGTATAGAACTAATTTTCCCAATAAAGAAACAAAACACTGCATCCGGGCACACAAGAACATATTCTTAGTATCGCTTCGATACACCAGAAGTAACTAATTAAGGTGCCTGACCAGTAAAATGCATCAGGGCACACAAGATATGATTTCTATAAAAAAGAAAGATATGCATGCACAAAACATTAGCACTGCATAAACATCACTCACCACGCATGCAGGACATTATACTTAATAATCCATAGCAGCATATATAGATTATCCTAAAGTGATAAGCATTTTGGTCTCTGGAGTACAAAGAAATAAACTGGCCGTGAACCTTTAATGTAAGGAAACATGGGTACACTAGTCTATTTAACATTTAACAACGCATAGTTATCACTAATACTTTCGGATGAACTTGACATAGTAAAATGTAAAAATGGAGACATGAGAGGTAGCACAAAGAATAGTTGAGATATCGCTAATACTTTCAGATGAAAATTCACAACTTATCCAACACAATGCAGATGGACCAAATTTTTCTTGCAAAAACTATTTATCGACATTACATTGCCTAATGACATAGATGAAGACTAATCAGGAGAGAGGCACATGTAAGAAACAAACACATTATCCAACAGATTTAAATAAATCATTCCTGAGAATGGGTGGACATGATATTTCCCCGTACAGAATTTCATTGTCAAACCTAACTTAACTAAAAAGTCATCCATGAGAATCTGATCATTGATTTCCGTGGGCCTAGTGTGACAATTGTGGGTGGCTAAATGTAACGTCTCGCCCCTCCTCGGGTCTGGCCAGCCTATATCTGACATCTCTCTAGGATCTTAGAAGACCGATGTACTTGTCAATCAATCCTAGGCCAGGAATGTCCCCTCTTGGTCACGTCCGTACATCCAGTGCCACACATGCATATACCATGCCGTGTCCCTGCAAGGCCCACGCAACTGACTCGCACGCACCCGTCCCTAGGGCCTGGCCTGCCTATATGTGGCAGCTCTCTAAGATCTTAAGACTGCCCTCACGGACCAACACGAGTCTTTTCTATACACTTTATCCTCACTCGAGCGTAACCGGGAAGAACTTTCTGGTCGGTCACCCATTCCCCAAATTGCCCGGCCTGGGCCAAGCATACTTCACCCTAGAGTTTTTTGGAGATAAGCTTGCAGAAAAGTAGTTGCAACATATTGGTATGAGTATTCTATTAATCCTATTAAGCCCTGGGCCGAGATACTCTTTTGAGTAACTTGCTTCCGTCTCCAGTGTTTTTTAATTTTTTTGGTTAGGGGGGGTGATGCCATACGCTAAACTATGGGACTGTCTAACATAAGACATGTTACTACATCCATGAGAAAATGCTTTCCTTATACTCATTTTATCTAGATTATTCTGTTTTTAGTGAAACCGTTGAAGTTTCATCTTGATGCTATTTAGTGGCTTCAACAATATGAATGCATTATGGATTTGTGAGATTTGTCGATTTCAATTTGTTGACGAATTAATTGAAATTTTACAGCTTATTCTAAATGAAACATGTTTAGAAATTGCTTCTGGGATGACACTGCATGATGATATCCTAGATCAAATGCATCATTTCAACAAGATTAAAAGTGTTGGGTCCAACAAAATGATGCATCCAATGGGCCGAAAGGTATACCAGAAACATCAATGGAAATTAGAGGAAAACACATTGTAGGGAGGACCGATGAAAAGAAGAAAATTATTGATTCATTATTGCAGTGCATGCCTCAAACTATGACCATCCTTCCTATATATGGTATTGGTGGCATTGGCAAGTCAATTTTTGCCAAATTGATTTACAATGAATTGACACATATCTCTCGTGTATGGGTCTATGTGTCCCAGATATTTGACTTGAACAAGATTGGTAACTCTATAATTTCACAGTTGTCTGGAAAGTATAGCCAATATAATGAAAGGCAAGATATTGATAATTGTCTCATAAATCTACTTAATGGTGAGAAGATTCTAATTGTTTTAGATGATCTCTGGGAGGATAAGAAATTTCAATTGGAGGATTTGAAGGATATGTTGTATAATCTTGGCAGAACAACACATTATATGTTTTAGTAAACACACGCAGTGAACACATGGCAGAGAAAATTTCTATGAACCATGAACCGTACAGGATTAAAAGCTTGACAGATGAACTGTGCTGGGATATAATAAAACAACGAAGTTGCTTTGAAGCTAGACGTGACAAGGAACATTTGATGGATATAGGAAAGGAGATTGCCGGCAAGTGCAAAGGTGTGGCTTTAGCAGCTCAATCTCTAGGATTCATGTTGCAGTCCATGACCTCCGATCAATGGAGGAAAGTCAGAGACAATGATATCTGGAATGAATCTATTGCAGAGGATGCATCTTCAACAGATCATGTGCTTCCATCTTTGAAGTTAAGTTATGATAGGATGACTCAATCCTTGAAATTATGCTTTAGCTATTGTGCAATTTTTCCAAAAGGTCATGAAATAGCTCAAATTGAGCTAATTTACCAATGGATTTCTTTGGGTTTCGTTAAGCCAACGAAATTACTCTCAGCCGAACAACTCTGTGAAAAGTATATTATGCAGCTCCAGGGGTTGTCTTTCCTTGAGATTTCAATTTCGGACAAGGTAAGTTAATTAGTTATGCATAATAGTACAGTTGAGTCTTCTTGTTGTTTCCCTCTAGCCGTTGAAAAAAATAGGCAAGAGATATAGGCTGCAAACATTGAAACAACTATTATTATTAGAGATATGGTAGCATGATGACACGGATCTACCAAGATCATCAATGCAAGGTAACACATAACACTGGTCACAGATCGATGGACCTAGAAATTTCTAGACCTGGGCAATACTGACCATATGAAACAACTTCGTAAAAATATATGGATCTTTGATACATGCGAACCTGAAACCCAAAACAGTTTCAAACTGTTCAACATATTGTGTATATATCACAAGGAAACAAATACTAATAAATTTTAGATGATAGGTGCTCATTCATTAATTAATTGTAGAAGCTTATAGCGAAACAATTTTGGATTAATCATCTACAAATGTTAATTAGCGGTGACACATAGGAAGTTGGCTGGTAACACGCTGTCACGGCGTAGTATTGGGCTTCTGTTTTCAACTTCTGTACTGCGCCAAGGTCCCGGTGCCCTGGGCGTACCCCTAAGACAGGAGGCATGATGACTAGTATTGAAGGGGCGTAGGAGTACGTTACGTTCTGCTGTAATGTCCCATACCTAACGCTTACAATGCGGTGTAACTATCTTGGAACAAAGGTTTAATCTATAATTACTTTATCAATATGGCATTTATGGGATATAAAATTATAATTATTAAAAATACTACTAAAAGTGCATCAAACAATATCAAATTTAAATATAAAGTAAAATATTATATATTAATAAAGTAATTGTTGGTCAAACACTTAGGCCAAAATAATCAAACCACCCTATAAAATAGAGGGAGGCAGTCAGCATGGCTCCGGCCCCGGCTCCGGCTCTGGCATTGTCGGTCATTCCCACGCTTTGCTGTGCACCCATCCTCGCCACGAACGGGCTTGTTTCACGGCCACGTGCCTCCTTGCGATGGGTGGATCCCTGTGCGGCTGTGCTGCCGTGCTGGCCGCTGTGCGTTCGTACGGTCCCCGTGGGAAATTCTCTTATTAGAGGACGGGATGGGTAAGATTAAATCCCATTAGGTTCACGGGGATAGAGATGGGATTGCTCTTCCCGAACCCGCAAACCCATCAACCCGCATCTTGTCTTATGTTTCATAATATTCCATCAAGATTCATTGCAATCCCATCCAAAAATCTTCGGAAATCCTAACCATCGGCCCATGGTGCACTCATATTACACGTGCACACATATAGGATTAGGGATGGATGCACACGCCCACTGTTGCTCTATCTTAGTGTCGAGGATGAAATCCCCGCCAGGAAAATAGAAAAAACAGAATTTTAATTTTCAAATAAAATTTTAAAATAATTAAAATATTTTCCGTTTACATTAATTGGTGAATTTTAGCTTTCGAAACATTCCACTCAAAAATACTAAAAAATTTACTCAAAAATCAAATAAAAAATATTATTGCAGCACTTTCAATCGAGAAAGTTGGAGAAGCCACCTCCGTCCGCGCCTCCTCGCACGGCCTGCTCTACACTATAGATGGGGCGGCGACGGAGCGTGCGTGTCCGGCCTGGCGGTGGCGAAAGCTCGAGAGGCCAGCGGCAACGGAGCGTGTGCGATGGGGCATGCGCACGGGCGGCGGAGGTGCGCGGTGGCTGGAACTATTGGGGGGGGGGGGGCAGCATTAGTCCTGCAGGGTATTCTCTGGAATACCATTTTTCTAGAAAAAAACAAATACATATATACATATTATACAAGGTCAAAATCACTATTCTCTAGGTCGGTAAGAGATGGGAATACCGAACTATTAAATTCTGGCTCCACCCAAGGTTGGCGCGGAGGCGGTGGTGGCATTCACACAGCGGCGGCGCGAGCCTACGAGGGAGCCAGTTTGTACGAATTTACTGGAATGGTCGTGTATCTCTCCTACTAAAAAAGAATGGAAGGACAACATTAACCAAATTGGTCTGCCGGGTCCGCTCCTTCTCCCCTCGAACCCGTTTCCGGGCTGCCGGGTCCGCTCTCTTCCCGCGCACCCGTTAGCGGCCTTCCGGGTCCGCTTGTGCCCCTTGCGTGCGCCCGTAAGCAGCTCGAGGGCTCCATCGCGCGCGCGCCCCTCACGCGCTGCCGCTGCCCCTCACGCGGATCATCACGCCACCGCCTCTCTCTCGCCGACGCCACCGACCGACGCGGCAGAGCCTTGCCGCACGCCCCTTCTCCAACGGAGGCGCGGAAACCCGCCCAGCCGCCGGCCCTGGACACGCCGCCGCCGCGTGGGTGTCCCGCCCCTTTCCGGCCACGCTTCCTCCTCAGCAAGCGCCCAACCCCCGGAGTCTGACGGCGGCTTCGTCCTCAGCCAGATCCACGCCATCCATCAGATCCCTCCACAGCGGGTTCGTCCTCGGCCAGATCCGCGACCCAGCCCCGGGAGACAATGTGGCGTACCACGTGAACAGGCAATGCTCTTCTGGCCTTCATGCTGTTGCAGATGTTGCTATTGCTATTAAAGCTCGGCTGTATGATATTGGTATCGAAGTTACAACGGGCGACGTTATGACGGGGGACGTGCTCGAGCAGCGTGGCGACGGCTCGCGGCTGAGGTGTGCAGCCGACGCCAGTTGCAGCGCACGGGCACTCCCTGGTAGATAAAATATAATATACTGGTCTCATTAGAGTAACGTACGGCGTAAAGTCCGGTGGCTTCAAGTATAGTAGCTGTTAGATGAATTACATACGATGAACGGCTCCTATTTTTTTCCTAACACTGTAAAATCTTTACACGTACTCCCTTTTAATGACAGTAGATAATTTTCTCTAATACAATTACATGTAACATTTTTTTTTTCGAGGAAAGGGGAGGACCCCCCGCTTCATTCACTGAACAAAGCGTAGAAATCAGTTTACAGATCCATGATTTACAGGCGCACTCGCCCAAATAGAAGTTTCAAAAACTAAGCAGCAAAACTAGTAACCTGACACTACAAGTGATCTCCCACATCACCTGTAGGCTCCAACTTAGCACTCAATCATGCTTTCACCGAGCAACCAACTCACAGAAACGCAAACATCTCATAGGAAACTGACTCAAAACTGCTGAACAGGTAGAGAAAACCTAAATCAAAGCTGCTGAACAGGTAGTCATTCTGTCGCCAACAGGCCCAGTGTCTCATCTACTACCTCCACATCAGTTCCAGGACAAGCACTTGAGCAATTTGGGTGCCATTGCAGCCTGATCGGTTCTTTCTCCATCATTGACAGCGTTGCTAACACTTCCTCCATCTTGCCGGCCTCTTCTATATTGAGCAGCAACTTCCAGCCACTTAGCATCACCTCCAACTTCCCCAACATTGCTTGTACACTTCTCCAGATATGCCCCTGAAAACAAATATTATTTCGACATTTCCAGATGCACCAAAGAACAGCAGCAGTAATACAGTTTGTAACAGCGTGTTTCTTATTGCAGATCCACAATTTAGCAATCGACTCAAAATCCCAACCAATTCTGAAACCCAGGACTTCAGATATATTCCTCCACATCTCCATAGCCACACAGCATTCGAAAAACAAGTGATTCACAGACTCAGGTTCATCACAGAAGATACACAAAGGGCTCACTTTCATGTTTCTCTTTAAGAGATTATTCCTTTTTTAGAAACGGGGAGTTTATTGCTTCCAAGTAAATTACATCGAGGAGATACAAAATACTTGAAATAAAATCCTGGCCACTGTCGAAACGACATACAGCCCAAAAGAAGAAAAAAAACAAAGAAACAGGCACATACGGGACCAGCCACCCAAAATCGACCCAAGGTCGAGAAGGTATTCACCCGGTCCACCTATGCAGCCTGCATCGCCACTAATGCAACATCGAGATCCCGACCAAAACAGGCCGACGAAGACTGGCGTCAAATGCGACGAAGCCAACAGCATGTCCCAACCACCACCCTGTCGTGCACCGGCCTAAAGCGCCACACGAAGCAACGCCAGCCACTCGACCCGACAGCTGCGCCGGTCCAAGCGTAGCAAGTCTTGCCGCATCCACACATATCTCCACATGACCACGCACGAGAAAGGGGCCGCCAAGACCATGACCGTGGTCCAGTAACGCCAAAACCAAGTCCCTAGAGACCACGCCTCCAAGGAGGGAACGACGGCAAAGGCGCCTCCGTCGCTCGTCCAAAAAAAAGACAGGATTTTCACCCAGAGAACTTTGTACATCTGGATCGTGACTCTAACATGACGCCCCCCCACAGGGAGGACGACACCCACGGGCGCCGTCGTCATGTCCATGGGCACGAGTGCTGGTGAGAGCTTTCGCCCAGAGAGAGACGACCCAGCACTGCACAAAAAAGGTCAGCGTTTCCGGTCCATAGCCACCGCACTGACTCACCTCCCTCGCCGTGCCACGGCATCAGTGCCTCCGAGCCGCTTCCAGACGTCAACGAGCTGTCTTTGCGGTCCTGGGCATCGCCGTTGCCGCATGCGGTTCTGGACACGTCACCACCGCCGTGCGGCCCCAGAACGCGTCGCCAACGCCGTGCGGCTCTTGGGCTCTGCCGCCGCCGACATGGGCCCTGGCACATCCGGATCTGGAGCCACCGTCAGGAGAGGGCCGTCAGCGCCCATCCGTGCCCACCGATCCGCCGTCGCCATGCAGCCCCGCCTAAGGGTGGCAACGGGTAAATACCCATCGGGTATTACCCACGAAAGAAAAATTTACCCGTCGGGTTACCCATTTCCACGTGCGGGTAGAGATTTTTACCCATACCCATACCCGAGCGGGTAACGGGTACCGGCGGGTAAATCTTACCCGCAAAGTTAAACACATATACGGTTCAATACATTTAAATATATTTTGAAGTTTGATATATGTTAGCAAATTAAAACCAAAAGAAGAAGGTTAATTTTAATGGACTACATGGCATACTCAAGTTTAGGTTTTAGAGTGTATTTTTAGACTAATTGTTAATAAACTCAATCTAAATAGGCTTATACGTGCTATATGCGGATATAAATTACCCACGGGTAAGCGGATATGGGTAGTATGCAACCGTACCCATACCCGTCTACCCAACGGGTATGAGTTTTCACCCGCCCGTCGGGTATTCGGGTATCGGGTACCCATTGCCACCTTGAGCCTCGCCACCTCCAGCATGACGCCATGGAGGCCTGGCTTTGTGCCAGATACAACCGTCACCGCTGCCCCAGGCCAGAAGCAGCCCCTGGACGTCACCGTTGCCACGGGCGGTCTAGAACACGTCGCCGCCGTCGAGCGGATAGAACGTGTCGCACCATCCTGAGGCGCCCGGGCACCGCTGTCATCGACGATCCCTGGCGCGGCCCGATCTTGAGCCAATTGGCGACGAGGCCCACCCGTGCCCACCGATCCGCCGTCGCCGCGCAGCCCCGCTGCCCCCAGCCTGACACCAAGGAGGGCATACCTCTGGGGCCAGCCGCAGCCGCCACCGCGGCCCTGGGCCAGACTACCTCCAGTGACGCCCCCACAACCACCTCCACACGCAGGTCTAGGCTCGGAGACACCAGATCTGGCCTCTGGCAGGCCGGAGCCGCCAATGACAACCGCCGCCGTCACCAAGATCGGCCACCGAAGTCCTCCTCCTAGGACCAAGAAGGCCGCATCGATGAAGGAAGCCCTGCCACTGCCGTCCTGGAGGTCGACGCGGGCTTCCGGCTAGCCCCTCGGGCGGTGGCGAGGGGAGGGGAAGGGAGGGAGAAGGCTGCGGTGACCGGCGGTGAGGTCGCCACCCGTGTCGCCCGGGAGGGGATGACGCGGGGGCTCCTGGCGGAGGATAGTGGGCAGTTTGTTGTTATAGAGCAACCACAAAAATATATGCACTCTAGGGGGGGGGACTTTAAGCCTCTAGACAGCAGGGATATATATAGGTTGCAAGCCTCTAAAATTGATAACAGCATAAAGAGACTGACTATCATACACTCCATTGGATTTAAAAGTCCAAATAATTTCATCATCTTCATCAGTATACTGTATATATACTACTCGCAATTTGAATCAAATTATCACAATCTCTCATCATACTGGCAGAGAAAGATCTATTAAAGCTAAATTTCAGATTATAACCATCCCAGCTTTCTCTTACAGTTGCTCTTTTCTCATTCACAATGGCACAAATAGGCCAAAACTGGACAGATAGGCTGGAGTTCCCAAACCACTTCTCTTCCCGAAACCTAATGCTATTACCATTCCCAATCTTCCACTTATACCCCATAAAAGCAGCCCTAGCAAACCACATAACGCCCTCCCAAAAGGGTGACCAGTTCCTCTCAGCACAACAGAACAAATTTGGACTATTCAAGTTATACTTAAAATCCACAACCTGAGCCCAAATAGCCTGCTTATTCAAATGATACCTACTGATCCATGAAGCTAGGAGGCACAAATTAAAATTTTTTAAATCTGGAATCCCTAGCCCCCCTGCTTCTTTAGTTTGAGTCATCATACCCCAGTTAGCCAGATGTAACTTCTTTTTTTCCTGGTTATCACTCCAAAAGAATTTAGCCATATGTGACTTCAATGCTTTAAGAGCCCAATCAGGTAGTCTGATAACAGACATAAGATATGTAGGGATGCTGGTTAGGCAAGACTTAAGTAGAGTGAGCTTGCCCCCATAAGAGAGCAGCCGCCCTTTCCAACCTGCAATTCGTTTAATCACTTTGTCCACTACTGGCTGGATATCCTCCCTTCTAAGTTTTTTAAAATGTAAAGGAATGCCCAAATATTTAACAGGAAAGCTACCTCTCTTGCAACAAAAAATTCTGGTAAGATCACCCATCTCATTATCACTCAGACCAATTCCTACAAGATCACTCTTGTCATAATTATTCTCATACCCGTCATAAGTTCAAAACAGATTAACAACCATTTAAGGTTCCTAGCCTTTTCTACCTCATTGCTCAAGAAGAGGAGGGTATCATCAGCATATTGCAAGCTGATGATCCCTCCCTCATAGACCTCCTCTAACAAGCCCCGGACTATCACTACTATAAAAACGTCTAGTACTGTCACTTGGTCAGCGTCGGATGCTAAAAAACCGGCAGCCATGTGCCGCGATCCGGCAGTAGATAGCGGCGCCCGACCCGGACCTGCCCACAGGCGGGAAACCGGCACTGGTGGCACACGCTCCTGCCGGTCCATGTTTTAAAACCGACAGCGTTAACTCCCTGCCGATTCTGACCACTGACCGGCACCACCATGCAGGCTACCAGTGCCAGATGGTGGCTGTGTCCGGCAATGAGATAGCCACGCTGGTCGGTGGCTGAGTTTGGCAGACCTGTTGCGAATTGCAGAGCCGGTTTGTGATAAGGACCGGTAGAGATATAGTACCACCGGTCAGTCATCCCAGCCGCCAGTGCTGCCGCCAAGTTTGCAACCGGTCCGTGGAGGGAAGTGGAGGGAGCCAAAATTTTGAAAAAACTAGGGGAGTGCTCGTGCTCCGCCACGGGCATTGCCGGTGATGTTCCTATGCATGCATGTCAAGATCAACGATTCAACAAAAAAAGAATGAAAGTTATATATGCATGTCGAAAAACAGTCCCATCCATTGGGTGTAGAAAATCGCTAGTTTTTTGTAACATAATAATAAAATTCATCTAAGTGTTATGAGATAACAGCGGTTGCTGGAAAGGTTTATGTCATGTCTGCCTAATAATCCTAATACTTGTCTTCTCAAAGCAGCACTGAAAGCCAGAGCCAGCATGTGCCTTGCGAAAAATCTGAAGCTCAAACCTATCTACAGCTCTCTACGCATCAATCAAATGCATGAGCCGATATGAGTAAGAGAAAACGGTGGTGAATTATTGCGAACTGAACCAGCTTAGGCTCGCCCCTTCTCTTGGAGAGGAGCACTATCTGGTCGTTGAGCGTATTAAGCACGCCGGCCTTGTAGCAGAACTTGACGATGTCGATGACGACCTTCCGTGTGCCAGCGACGTCGTGGGCTAGCCTCATCTGCTTCTCGACGTTCAGCAGCTGGGGTGGGGGCGGACGGAGAGGTCACGGGGACTCGTTGCGGAGGCAGATGCGAGGCAGGCAGGGCTGGGGCGACGGGCCGGACATGGGCTATCGAACGTGTTCTCGGGCATGGGCGGATCATGTAGGCGCGAGTTGTGACCGCCGTTCGGATCGGAGACGGACGGCGGCGGCTCGGGGCGAAAGCGCGCTCAGGTCCGAGACGGGCGCGTGGGGCTCGGGGCGAAAGTGCGCGCAGGTCCGGGGCTGCCGATCGTGCGCGCGGGAGGAGAGGCAGAGCGAAGCCACGCGAGGAGAAGGGGTGAAGCGAAAATCTGGTTGACGATACCATGGCGCGCACGCGGCAGCCAGGACTGAGACGGCGGTGGCAGAGTCGGATTTGGAGACAATCGGTACGGAGGGTTCGTGGGCGTGGACACGAGGTGAAGCGATGGATTGGTGAAGCGAAGGTGTCAGTTGACTCCCTTAGGTTCTTTTTAAGTAGGAGAGAAAGAAACGGAAGTGGTGGGAACCAAAATTTTGAAAAAAAGAGAGGGAAGTGGACCTTTCTCCCTTCTTATCCTTTCCAGTGGGAGAGTAGGGGTTCAAAGTTTCAAAAAAGAGAGAGGGAAGGAAGCGAGCCTCTCTTTCTCTCCTGGCATGGCTGCTTCTCTCTACTCCGTTTTCCTCTCCAAATCCTGCTCCTAGCCTGTAAATCAGCCCCCTGCATTGTACGGGCCAGCCTGATTTGGGCGAGATTTGGAGGTGGAAGAAGATGCAGCTACGATGTTGAGGGCTGCTTGTGCAAGAATGGAACTCATTGACGGGCTGCGGGAGCTGCGCTCATTAGGTATTGCTCCCTATCTAACCCGTCCCTTTTTCTCCACCCAGCAACATCTCCGGGATGGGAGCAGCGACGGAAGATTAGCAGTGACAACGGCAATAGAAGGAGGAAAAGAGAGCAGCACGGGTTAGCAACAAGCAACAACAGCATGTAGCACACATGGAGCGCTATATTGGTAAATCCCGATTTTTCTTGTTTGATTTTAAGCTAGTTTACAGCCCCTTGTACATTTAAGAAATGATTATGTGAGACTGTTTTGGATGACTGCTATTCTTACACTTGTGTGATGGGGCTGAAATTTTTTGTGTATGCTAGCAATGAACTTAGAATACTCCTGTTAAAATTTCAGAATTTTTGGACAAGCGGAAGTATTTTTCCATAATTTATATCATTTTAGCTTGTGAAAATTATAGAAAATTATGGGCATGAGCACAACATATGAAATCATGTCAGTAATCGTAGCTTTGTATGCTAGACCTAAGAAAAATTCTGAGTACTCTTGTGCTTGCCCTCTGCCGGTTCACTTTTTCTAGTAAAAATGTCGACCACCAGGTTGAAAAGAAGGGGGGAGAGGGAGTCTCACTGCCTAAGTCCCTTCCCAGGCTGGAAATAGCTTCCATATTCACCATTCATTTGTATACAAATGGAACCACCTTGTACTACTTTTTAATCCAGTTAATCTACATAGAGCCAAAACCTCTACTGGCTAATAAATCCATTAAGAAAGTCCAACTCACTCTATCATACGCCTTCTCGTAATCAATTTTAAAAATAACACCTTTCTCTTTATTTTTGGCTACCTCATGAATAATCTCATGGGCTGCCACCACACTCTCCCACTGCGGGAGGCTCATTTTTCGCCAAGTGCTAGGGGCTCTCGGCGAAGGCCAGAGTGCTCTCGGCGAAGATTTCACCGAGAGTCGCTCTTGGCGAAGGCCTCTAGGCGAAAATTTACTCGGGGAAGAGAACTTCACCGAGAGTCAATTATCGGGCACTCGGGGAAGATTTCCCCGAGAGCTAAATTCGGCCCTCGGCGAAAAAAAGCATGGCGCTCTGAAAGTCCCTAGTTTGGTTTTGGGTAATTGATGAAACCTAAGGACTAACCTTGTTTCTAAGTGGATGATTTAGAGAAAGGTAGTCCATGCCAAGTGGAGCTCAATGTTGAGACATGACATGAAGTTATGCAACCTAAGCATGGTGAAGATTAAGATGGGCTTGGCTCGATGGATCGGTTGGAAGTGTGAAGGGCAAGTTGAGGCTTCGAAGCGAAGGACCGTGCGACGGTGAAGCTTGGGCATGACTTGGCGCCGATGGACCAACCAACGGTGAAGAGCAAGTAATATCAAGATCGATGGACCAAGACCGTTGCATGATGACATGGAGTGTCACGTAACATGTAAAGGCTTGGCGGTTGAAGGATCGACAAAATGGGCTCAAGGCAAAGGTATAACCTATAGGGCCATTTTGTTTTTTGCACTCAAGACACCATAGAGGGTGTGAGTGGTTTAGGATCGATAGCCGAACTATGAAGAGGGGAGATCTTCGGTAATTCGGTTCATGAGTGCCACTAGGTCCATCATTTCATGTGATTGCATTTAGGATCTAGTGCGCGATGAAAGTCCTTTGAAAATGCTTTAGAAAAATGCTAAAACACATGCACATGGAGATGTCACTTGGTGGTGTTAGCACATTTGCAAAGGCGGCGGTATGATTGTAAGGTTGAGCTCGGGGGGATTCGGCGCTTTCGGGAAAATGAGAGAGATATTTTCTATTGCGCCGGATGCAAATTCATTGGAGAAAAGAGGGCGTCATCGCGGGATTGAGAATGCTCATATTCTGAGCGCCGGACGCTGGCCTAGCGTCCGGACGCTACACAGAGAGTACCTGTTGAGAGACAGAGCGCCGGACGCTGCGCCGGACGCTTGCGCCGGACGCCGGCACGGCACTGTTCAGCATCCGACGCTCGTAAGAAATGAAGGCCGAGGTTTCAGCGCGTGTGAAGCGTCGGACGCCAGGGTGTGCGTCCGGACGCTACTCAGAGAGGGTCGCAGAGCACTTGGTGTCGCCGGACGCTGGCCGCCGGACGCCGAGGGGTACCGCCGGACGCTGACGTGTCGTGGGAGTCGACCGTTGGAGGCTGAGCAGCAGAGGCGCCGGACGCGTCCGACGCTAGCGGCAGACGCGTCCGGCGTGTGTAATCGAGCCGCCCGAGGGGCAACGGCTAGTTTCAAAGGATGGGGTTATAAATAGAAGGTGGCCGGCCCTTGTGGAGGTCTCTTGGCTTTTCTAACACTCTTGTGCATCCTTTGAGCTAAAGCTTCTCCCTCCTACTCATCTCTCTTGCTTGAATGCTAATCTAGAGTGAGATTGAGTGATTCGAAGTGCATTGCATGAGTTGATTCATCTAGTGGCACTTGCGAGTCGTTTGGCCGGTGATTTCTTGTTACTCTTGGAGAGTACCGCTCCTAGCCGACTTGGAGGTTGTTTGGAGGCGTTGGGAAGAGTTGGTGATTGTTCTTGCCCACCTCCGGTGATTGATTTGTAAGAGGTTCTTGTGCTTGTCCTCGGCGGAGTGCCAAAAGCAACTCTAGTGGAATGCGTGTGTCATTGAGTTACCACGCTTGAGAGTGGTTTCTTGCGGTTCCCTTGCGGGGGAGTGCCTTGCGGGGCAAGTGACTTGAGGGTCACACCGAGGATCCATCTAGGTGTTGGTCGACACATCCGGTGACGTAGCTTGTCGGTGCACAAGTGAACACCGGGTGAAAAAAAATAATTGTGTCATCTTCTTGTTCCCGGTGATTGGTCTTCATATTGTGATTGTTGTCATATTGTATTGATTACATATCATCTTGGTGATTGGCAACATCTTCTCTCCACCGTCGGTATAAGAATCACCTCTCTACCTTGCATTACTTTCTAGCACTTATCTTGTGTAGCTTGTTTTAGAATAGTTGTTCTTGCTAGCTCTATAGATTAGAAAGTAGTGACATAGCCCTTGAGTGACATAGAGATCATACTTATACTAGATTTGTCAATAGGAGGCTTGCTCACCTTGTAGGCTAGGCAAAACCGCGGTTACGCCATTTGTTATACTAATCAAGTTTTGTCTAGTGGTTTGTAGAATTTTAATAGGCTATTCACCCCCCCTCTAGCCATCTAGGACCTTACACGCTCCTTCCGGCAGCTCCCGTCGACGTTAACGGCGCAATCGCCGAGAGCAAACGGCGCCACTCGGCGAAAATCCTGGCCGGGACCTAATTTTCACCGAGAGCCCGACACTCGGCGAAGGCCCGTCTTCGCCGAGAGCAAGGCCCTCGGGGGAACATGGTCACCGGCCTGTTCGGGGTGGGCTGGGCCCTAGAACTTCGCCCAGAGCCAAGAAAGGGCCCTCGGGGAAGCATTTTTTCGCCGAGAGGTAGAGAGGGGCTCTTGGCGAACATTTTTCCCCCAGAGCATTGCACTCGGGGAAAAATGGTCACCAACCCATTTTTTTCCATTTTATTTATTTTCCCCAAAATATCACAATATTCACAATATATATTACATTCACATCACAATAACCATCACAGGCAATTTATATAGATAGCACAACCACAAAATTCAACAATATAGTCCATAACCACATAAAGTCCACAATCACATAGTCCACAAAGTCCATAACAACATAAAAGTGCACAAAGTCCACAACCACATCATCCATCACAACACAAAGTCCACAAAGTCCATCACGACATGACAAATACATAGTCCATCACGACATCACAAGCATTCCAACACGATCAAACCATCACTCTTGTGGCGGGAACGGCGGCGAGGCTCCTTGGTTGGCCGGCGACGGGTTGGATGCCCCTCCCGGCGAGGCGTACGGGTTTGATGCCGCCCCCGGCGAGAGGTTCGGGTTAGATGCCACCGAAGGAATCTGCACAAACAAGACAAGACAATAGAACATGGCAAGCTATGTTGTGAAGTGAAGTTAAAGAAGCTAGGTTGGAATTTAAAGAAGTTAGGTTGTGAAGTGAAGCTATGAGCTAGGTTTCAAAGTATAATGTTGCAAGATGGCTACAAATTGGTCTCTAAGTGAAAGTACAAGATTGACTAGTGACTCACGTGAGGGGTTGGAAATGGTGGTGTAGGAAACACGATCTGTGGCATCGGCTGGCCCACGCTCTGAGAAACAGTAGCAAGTTGCTTAAGGATCACATCCATCATCATTTGCTGGCTCTCTACTGTTGAAACCAAGTTCTCCTGCGTCTTCAGCGAATCCACCAGCTGGGTCTACAATAATTCATCCTAATGTTACAATGCACATAAAACATAGGTCAAGAATAGAAAACAACGAATGAAACATAAATAACCTTAAAGTGCTTGGATCTCGCACTGTGCAGCGCTCAGGCGTGGGTTTATTGAAGGGCTTGAGCTCGTGCTCCTTGCTCGAATCTGGGACAGCGAGGGGGTACGGGCCGGGTCGATGACGCTGTCAGCCATCCAGTACAGCCCATGCTTCTTCCCGCCTCCCACCCTAATGACCACCTCGCTGTCAATCTCCTGGGTGGCCAGATCGAACTCTGGCCCGTGGACCTCCCTTGCCATCGCCGTGTACTGAGTGATGCGGCTGTGGATGCCCGCATTGGTGTACACATTGGGCGGGTCCTCCAGGTTGAAGCTGACGTCGGACATCGCCTTGCCCTTGTGTGCCATAGCATATGCCTGGAAGTCAGAGCATTCTTGGCCACTATGTGCTTTGGACTGTCAAAAAGCAACATGATTAGAAACAATGCAAACTTATTCATAAGCATGAAGAAACAAATGCATGTACCCATCTCGCTTTATATTCCTTGAGCTTCAGGCTGCCTTGATGGTGTGCTGCACCCGGCATCATCATATGCCACTCACGGGCAGCGTTGTGCGACGCCATGTATTCATTAGAGCACCAGTAGTCTGCAAGCATCTCCTAGCACACGTTCTTCTCGGCACACCAATTTGGAGGCACCTACACGTTAGCAAGTATATGTGGCATATAAGACGATCAAGGTAAGCATGGTTAATTGAAGAGAAGATCAATGTTATAGTTACCCGCATGTATTGATCCTGAGTCAAAAATATTTTTGTTGCAGCAGTCTTATCAACCTTCTCGCCCCTTGCAGCGTGGTAATCTATCACAGCCTGGATACGTGCCATGTACATCCTCTCCAACACGCGTGTGTGACAAGCTTTCTCTGCAGTGCGATCCACCAAGTCTTCAAATCCTTCCGCGCATCTGAAGTAGTCCTGCAAGTGCTCAAACGTTCAATGAATACCCAACAACGACGATGAATGTATATTGAATTGGGCAATGTAGTTGGACGAATACTTACCCACAGCTCGGCCTTCACCCGCTCCGCCTTGTTGGCGAACTGCCTGCCTTGTTCATCTCTCTGATCGACGGCCAGCCTATAGTGCTCCCATATCAAGGCAGGCTTCTCAACACCATCAATGGTTACAAGGCCTGGATAGTGCTTCGTGCACAAAAGGCTCAGGATTCCACTGACTTTGCGCTTGTACACACCTGGAGTGACAACCTCCCAACCCCTACACAAGAGTTTTAGATGAACTGTTAGTTTGTATTGTAATTTCAAGCAATTCAAATGAAACTAAATTATTAATTTTAAAGTTACTTACTCTTTGCCGTTAGGTAGAACCAACGGGCGGTTACGGGGAAGTATCCGCCCTTCTGGGAGTTTTGACGGACCTCTCTGCCAAGCCTTGACAACGGGTCTAGAAGAACCTGAACCCCCACCTGACTCCTCCTCCTCCTCCTCCTCCTGTGACTGCTGCTCCTCCTCCTCTTCCTGTGGCTGCTGCTGCTCCTCCTCCTCCTCCTCCTCGGGCCGTACAGACGAGGGTTCCCTCCCTCAACGCCTGCCTCGACCCCTGCCTCCACTACTCTCTGACGTCGAGGATGAAGACCCTCGAAGTGCTCCAGTCGCTTTGCTGAAAAGCTTCTCTGTGATCCCGCCCACCATATTCGTTGATCACCTGCATTTAAAAACATAAAACAAATTAGCATCAAGAAGAAATACCAAATAAACAGAAGAAGCATTAGCATACATGTATTAGAAATAATCGTCCTGATCAGGGTTAGCTGGGTCATAGATCTCATCATCACTATCACCCATGTCGATATAATCATTAGCGTCCTGCGAAGGAGTATTGTTGTCAACACCGTCATTGCCTAGATGTAATTGTTGTAGTAATCCCAAGTCCTTCAGATTTTGAATCTCATCTCCATCAAGCTCGTTGTCTACTTCCATTCCAACTGCTTCGGTTAAGTCAATCACAAAAGTCCCTTCTAGGCCATCTTCTTGAAAGAACACTCATTCATATGTGTCATGGTTTATGTTGTAATCTTCATTATTCGGGAGAGGTAGTTTACTCTGTGGTGATACCTTGTACTTGACATCCCAACCCTTCAGACGATTGTCTGTTTGGCACGGGTATGAGAGGTAGTAAACTTGGGTGGCCTGTTGAGCCACAATATAGACATCATCTCCTGCTAAGACGGATGACTGTCGAATTTCAACTAGCCCAACTTTAGGGTTCCGTCTCACTTGATCAGGACCGAACCAATGGCATTTGAATATCACAGGAGTAAGAGGCCTAGAACCATGAAAACTGAGCTCATATATTTCTTCAATTCTTCTATAGTACTCGACACCATTCTGGCCTGGAGTAAAAACTTTGGTATTTGTGGTTTTTCGATTGGGCCGCCTCTGCTCATGGCTTGCAGTGTGGAAGAGATATCCATTCATGTTATAACCGGTAAATGACCTAACCCTATAGGAGCAACCATTGGCAACTTGTCTCAACTCGGGAGACATAGATGCATCGTTGAGGGCCTACAAGTTTAATGAATAGAGTGTGTTATATTTTTCATAGTTATGTCAACCTAAGTGCGTGCTAAGTAGGATAATACCTTTTGTTTAAACCATGAAATGAAATTGAGCATTCCACTTCCTCCACCATCTCTTAGAAGGCTATCCATTTCCTGCGGGGTAGGTTTCCTTCGTCGACGCCAGAATTGATGTTGAAATTCCCTGTACAAATGATAGCAAGGGGGTTGGATGCCTAATAATGACTACTCGAGGACAAGTTTTTTGAGCACTTACTAGATGTACGGGTCCACTTCGTCGAGGTTGGTCAGGACATATAGCATGATAATGCGCCACTCTTCATATGTCAATTGCTTGATTGTCCCTTCACTTGCACTCCCCAATTGCCCATGAAAAAGACTGAGGTTCGATTCTCCTTCATCAGCGTTATAACGAGGGGGTGGATTATGCACGTTAGGGAGGTTGTCACCATAGTATTTTGTTGTGAAGTTTGACACCTCTTCCAGAATGTATGCCTCTGCACAGGAAGCTTCAATCTTGCATTTATTCTTCATTTAGTTCTAAGGACCTTAAGACATCTCTCAACTGGGTAGCACCAACGTCCTTGCACGCCCCCCCATTCGAGCCTCATACGGGAGGTGCAAAATCAGGTGCTGCATTGGATTGAAAAAGCCAGGTGGAAAGATCTTCTCCAGCTTACAGATCAACACAGGCGCCTTCTTTTCCATTGCTTCAATCACGGACCGACATGGCTCCTTAGCACACAACTGGCGGAAGAAATAGCTCAACTCCGCCAACACTTGCCATACATGCTCAGGGACGTAGCCACGAACCATCACCAGAAGGAGACGCTCCATCCATATGTGGTAGTCATGACTCTTGAGGCCGTTGATTCGCATAGTGGATAAGTTCACTCCTCTCTTCCTCTAACACTTCCCTCTTTTGGGGCCTCTTTAGCACGAAATCTGCCTTAGGCTTTCTCCATGACTTGCCACCTCTGGGAGGTGTCATGTCTAACTTTGGTCTGTCGCACAGCACCGCTTGATCCAATCTGGCCTTAACATTGTCCTTTGTCTTGTCAGGCATGTCCATGATTGTATTAAAGAGTGCCTCTGCGACATTCTTTTCAGTGTGCATCACATCAATGTTATGTGGAAGGAGGAGATCTCCAAAATAGGGGAGCTTCCACAAGCCTGACTTCTGAGTCCAGGCATGTTCCTCACCGTATCCCACAAAACCATCTCCATGCTCATTGACCTCGAGAGCATCTAGCTGAGCATGAATCGCATCGCTTATCACAATCTGAGGTTGAGCCTTATGAACTCAGACATTTTTAGTAAAGTTCTTGGAATCTTTTCTGAATGGATGGTCAGGAGGGAGGAATTGTCGATGCTTGTCGAAGAAAAAATACTTGCCACCTTTCACCGACCAAGTAAACCTTAGAGATCCCTTGCATACCGGGTATGGAAACTTCCCGTGAACAAACCAGCCACAGAACAACCCATACGCTGGTAAGTCATGTAGGGAGTAATGGTACCAAATATGCATTTTGAAATTTGTCTTTGTTGCTCGGTCGTATGTCAGTACCCCTTCCTCCCAAGCCCGGTGCAATTCATCAATCAAAGGCTCCATGTACACACTCATATTATTTCCCGGGTGCCCAGGAATTATCAAGGACAAGAACATATTCTGTCTTTGAAAGAGGACACCAGGGGGGAGATTGAGGGGGATGACAAACATGGGCCAACAAGTGTATGGGGCAGCCGCGATTCCATAGGGATTGAATCCATCTGTCGCCAGAGCAACACGCACATTACGAGCCTCTCTAGCTTTTTCAGGATGCATCACATCAAACCTTATCCATGCATCACCATCGGATGGATGTACCAGCTTGTCGGGGTGGTATCGACGCCCATGTTTGTGCCATGTCATCTGTTTCGTGGATTCCTCTATCATGTAAAGCCGTTGAATCCTAGGTACAAACGGAAGGTACCGTAGGATCTTCACCGGGTCCACGAGCTGCCTCTTTTGACCACCACCGGAGTCTACCTCAAGGTACCTAGAGGATCCACATTTTGCACAATACTTTGCTTCTGCATGTTCCTTCCTAAATAGGATGCATCCCTTCGGACAAGCATGTATCTGCTCGTATGGCATCTTCAGTGCACGAAGGAGTTTCTGTGCGTCATACAACTTCTTTGGCAGAATGTGACCATCCGGAAGCAAAGTATCAACAACTGTCAACAAATTATCAAATGCTTCTCTACTCCAGTTAAACTGAGCCTTCAAGGCCATGAGATGTGCAATGCCATCAAGCTGAGACACATTGGTATGCCTGTGCAAGGGTTGCTATGCCGCAGACAACATGTCGTAATACGCCTTTGCGGTTGCCTCCGGCTCCTCCTCCCTAGGTCCATCATCGCCGTGTGCTTCATCATAATCATCTAACATGTCTCCGACCCCGGCATCTGCATCAAACTCCTGGATGCGTGGCCTCATAACCTCGTCCCTCTCACGATGGGCTTCGCCATGAAAGGTCCACCGGGTATAGCCTGCTGTGAATCCATGCTTACAGAGGTGTTTACCCATTTCCACTTTTGTTTGTCGCCTGCCATTAGCACATTTACTGCAGGGACACCAAGTGCCACGTGCATCTTTGACACCAACTTGTTCGTGCCGCCCGTCGTCGGCGGCTCACCGCCGCCTCCTCCACCATCGGCCAACCGTCCCGCCACCGGCCACCACCTCCACCTCACCCCCGCTGCCACCGGCCGACACCCGCCCAGGAAACCCTAGTAGCCGCCGCCCCCTCCTCCATCTTCAGTGGCCGGGTGGGCATGCCGAACTCCGGCAGCGTGCCCACACGCGCCTCATATTTCCCTTTGTTGTTTAGCATGACAGATAAAACCAGTTTGTTCAGGTGTTTTTTTTTTTTTTTTTTTGGATTGGGAGGCAAATGCATTAAGCTAGTGTGACTGTCCCGGGCAAGTCGCCGGCAACAGAGTTCAGATGCAGAATGGCTCATGAACATGCTTGAGCCAGCAGAGGCCTCCAAACACAGCCATGGGCTGCAGGTACAATGTCTGCAACTCTTCTGTTAAAGAAGTTCTAGCTAGGATAGATTGAGATAGAACGGTGGCGGACCCAGGCTGCAAGCCTGGGCCGCTGCCAGGGCTCCCCTGCCTACGGTGCTTGAGGATCCAGTTAGAAAATACGCAGTAGATTATATAGTATTCATCTTTTGCCTAGGCTGCTGAGTGACCAAGTGAGTGATGCCAGCCTCGTCCCCCCAAACGACACGTGAGGCCGCAGCTTGTCTGCTCCGCACAAGAAACAAGCATACTCTATTTTCGGTATAAAAAAAAGATTAATTTTGTTTTGTTAGTTTAACGTTCAGTGCTCTTGTACTTAGAGAGTTAGGGCTAATTAGATTGATTTATAGCTACCACTATCAATGCTTATCTTTTTTTTAATAACATTCAAATTTTGTTTTGGAAAAAAATGTTTTTTAGTTGATACAATAAATTGTGATGACTCTTCGGCATTGTCAAAATATGACTCGCTCGAAAGATTCAGTTATTACCTCGTACCTATTACATTGCATAAGTATGCATAGTATAGAAGTCACATGTTTATTAAACAATCATTTTAGTTTTAACAATATATCAATTTCATTCATTTTAGTGATAGATATATTTAGGTGAATTTTACTACTAGTCATTAGGTTTACGGTTCGCCCAGGCTCCTGTAAAATCCTGGGTCCGCCATTGAGATAGAAAAGGATGGAAATTCTAAACCACCAGGGTTGGTACTGCGCGCGATCCAAATCTGAAGTAGGAAGGCAAGTGACCAGCAACCACGCATCCGTGCAGGTTACTACGCTCCTGTTCTGTTCTTGCATGCTCTGTGTTTTTCCGAGCTTCTGATGCTAGAAGCGCGCGAGATAGTCCCTGACCACGAAACCACAATATCGGTTTTGTAGGCTACGCTCCATCTATATCGATTTTGCATCTCTGCTCGCTGGGTGGTTTCCATATTGCAAGAGCACCCCCTTGTACGAATATTTTCTTCTCAAAATCAAAATAGATGGTATGTGACGGATCTGCAAATTTATTTTTCTCCACTGGGATAATGCTCATCTTTCTCCTGCATTAACCTTGCTCCGTGCTGACCAGCAGCGGCACAAGAACACAACGATCTCGAGTTGGGTGCCACCTTCCGGGGGCCAGAGCAAGCAGAGCGGGGAGGAAAAGGCCGGTAAAGCCTTAGCTCCGAACCACAAATGGCGCATGCTTGCTGGAAGATGACGGCACGCATGCTTTGGACATGATGAATGCTACTCCCTTGGTCCCTTTTTACTCGTCCAAATGTCTTCCGATGCAAATCTTCGGTTGCTCGTCTTATTCAAAAGTCTTAGTAAATATATAAAAAAAATTATACATACTTAAAATATTTATATTGATAAAATAAATCATAAAAAAAATAATTATTTTAAATTTTTTTAAATAAGACGAGTGATTAAAGATTTACATCGGGAGACATGTGGACAGATAAAAAGGGACGGAAGGAGTACCAGATGAGCTTGGTCGCCATGTATGTATATTTCCTTTACCGGCTCACGATTCATTTTATCCTTTTCCATGTATGTATATGTCGACCCCTTTGGTTCAGGACAAGATTTATTAGTCATTTCTTCTATTTTCTTTCGGTAACGTATACATTGATTCACGCTATACTAGTATTAGTCTGTCAGGCAGCTTGACAACAGGGACGCGTGCAAGACACTAGTCGATCAGTGTCCCATCTCGTTATGTTGTACCGCGAATCGACTCCTCTACAGTTGACTGTATGCATGTCAGCCGTCAGACTGAGATCTGACGACCGAGATTACCCCCTCCCAGGCCCACCAGACCCTTCCGCCTCGCGCGACCCTGCTCCGCCACCAGCTGCCTGCCTCCCCCTTGTTGACGCCGCACGCGAGGCCATCCTCCGCGAGTCCGTCCTTCGTGCCGCCCATCTCCGCCCGCCTGTTCCACCCCTGCCTCCTCGGTTGTGCCGTCACCAAGTTCGTGGCTCCGTCGACCCGTGCCCTCAACGCGCGATCAGCTGCACCCAACGGTCATCCCCGTGCACGTCCCCATCGTCTGGCGTCGTCGCTCATCATCCCACGAAACCCGCGAGCGATCGCTGCCGCATAGGGATTGCTTGCAGGCACATGCATGCATGCATGCAGCGGACGCGGCCGTTGGTGCTGGGCCAGCACAGCGCGGAGGGGAAGGGACAATGACACATGAGGCCTAAGGGGTAAAATGAGAAGCAGCGGCGACGTGACGAAATCATCAACGTAGATGGTAAAGTGACGAAGTGAAGGGGTAAAATTTTTCTCCTGCCACGTGATCTATCGATCTGCTCTAAGCTTCCTATCCTCGCATGCCACGCATGGACGCCGGAGACCGGAGACTCCAAGATACATAGGCATTAAATATAGTCTATATTTATTGGATACGCTTTGAATGTGGACATTCACAAACACATTTAAATGAACTTTTATTTTGGGATAGACTGGACTCCACGTCCGCTGCACTCCGATGCATGATTGATTGATGTTAACAGGTTATGGCGTACTGTAGTAGACTGCTAGTAACTGGGTAGGAGTACAACTTCCAGTCAGTGCATTGGATCGATCTTCCCGGAAGCTTCGTGCAAGTTGGCTCGGAAATAAATTTTGGACAGTGTCTTATTTAGATTACAGAAAAAAATAAACTTGATAAATAGTTATTTTTGTCTTATTTGATAAATATTGTTTGATTATAGAGCAACTAGGTTTAAAAGATTTATCTTGTGATTTTCAACTAAACTATGTAATTAATTATTTTTTACCTATATTTAATATTCTATACAAACAGCTAAATATTAATATGACGGAAAGAGAGTAAAAAATTATAATTTTTGGAGTTAACTACGGATGATGTGTTTGTATCGTGTACACTTTATACGGCGCTGTAGCTGCAGCTGTAGCCGCAGCAATTGTGAAATGAAAAGACATAAATTTCTCAACCAGGCCCTGTGGACCGATGACGTGCTAATAGGATTGCCGACGGATGCGTGGCCCGGACGAGATCTCGACGCGACGACCTGCGTCCTCGCCTGGCTTCTCCTCACAGCGCCTTGCATTTACTGACTCGGGAGCTAGCATCGTTTCCGGGTGGAGTTTATACGCTGAACCATCCGGAGGTCGCAGATCATACTCTCGTTTTTATATAGATCTAAACTTAGGAATAGGGCGTTTACAAGCATAAATTTATAATCTCTCGACTCAAACCCCAAGGTAGACCATATCTCTTTGAATATGAAAGGGCAAGGTCGATTGAGCCATGAGCTAATCGAACAAATCAGTCTCTTTTCCAGCGTACCACCTTCCTTTTTGCTTCTCGTTTCCCGGCTCGCGTGTGGAAGAATTGAAAAAAACGTTCATTTGTGGCTGTCAGGTGACGCTGGCTAATCAAGGGCTTGGCTGGTGTAGAGCGAGAGATACTAGATTCCTCGACCCGTGTGTCCGGATGACCCGGGTGCCGCTGGCTAATTAAGGGCTTGGCTGGCATAGAGCAACAGATATGACTAATAGGATAGGTGCGTTCGACCTGGCTGTCGGGACGAGATGTCGGCGCGACGACCTACCGGGTCGTCGTCCTCGCCCGGCCTCTTGCCATCCACAGTGCCTTGCATTGACTGACTCGCGAGCGAGCTTCATCAACTGACCGACACATCGGCAGCGCTAGCAAACGCAGCTCGAGTGCTGAATGTCTGAGGTGTTATTATAGTTTATTAAATTGAAGATACGTCAGTAAGGTTCACGAATCATCGAATCTAGACAGATCAAATGCCAATGATACACAATGACATATCTCTAAATTGAAGAGATGTGCGAGCATTGAGTGACGAGGGCCTTCCAATGATTCCATCTTGGGGTGTTTCGATGAACTTAAAATTACTCCCTTTATCCGGCGACACAAGCTTATAAAAAATTATAATAGCAACTATGTTCTTAAATAAACATCAATAGATCCATTATGAAGTAATAATTATTTATTTCTCTATAAACTTGATCAACCTATATCTATTGGCTTAGAACTTAACTAAAATATTGATATTAACAGATGAAAAGAGTAGATTATATATAAGCCAAAATAAAAAATAATCCCACCCAAACGGCGGGATCATCATCGTTAGGAGACGGCCCTTGCCAATTCGCAAGCTTTAGCCACATTATGGGGCCACAGGAGGACCTGGCGCACGAGATCCCTGCCCGGGCTGGCTCCGGAAAAACCTTAACCCCACCCACTGCCGACGCTGCCTCACCCTCCTCCATGGTCCTAGTTAGGTCCGCTCTGATCTCCAACCGGACCAACCAAGTTGGGTTGGCCAAAACAATTCTAACTGGAGATTGGTTCATCTGGTGGGAGCAGAGAAAATTTGTTTACGGTGAAGATATTCAAAATTCAATAGGATCGGCTTTATCTATTGCCACCCTGACGACGCAGAGCTTTGAAGAAGTTCCCTTCTTGGAGAGTTATGGAAGAAACCACCTAAAGGCAAACAAAACTCGAACATCTCGCTGGGGAAGTACTCCTACTCCTAGATGCAGCAAACCGACGCCAGATGTGACCTTAGCTACCAGGTTTCCATAACGATGGGAATGCGAAACGGGAACATGGAACGAGTAACGCCATGTTTAATAAACACAGGACGAAGGGGTATACCTATTTGTTTCGTTCCAACCAGCTACGAAACGCATTTCATGTATATCTGGAATGACGTTGTCGAAACGACCTCTTGAAACACTTGAAAAACGTAAAAATAAAAGAAATAAGAAGAAGCTAACTTCATGTTCTAGATATTAAACTAGGTACATTATATTTTGGTGACTAAATTACTCATAATAGATGTTGCCGTTTCTATATTTTCATTCAAACACTAATATTAGAATGACATATGGAACATATTCTAGCGAACTTTAAAACGACTTCTCAAACCTTACAGAAATGGCTCCCTCCCCGTTCCGAAAGGAAAGTTCCACGAACGTCCCGGTTGCTATTAAGCATGATTGGTCGAAAGGTCCCGTGCGGGGCCCGCCGTGCAGGCTGGTGCAATCAATCGGCCGCCGTTTTAGGTGCCGCGCAGGGCCCCACCGACTTGGCCGCCTCCCCTTAAATCTCTCTCTCCCTCCCGCCGCGAGCCCAGCAAGCAAGCAAGCAACCGCTCCGCTCCCTTCCTTCGCCTGCCCCGCTCCCAACCTTTCAGCCGCCGCTCGGCAAGGATTGAAATTTCGGCGAAATTTCGCCGGAAATACCGAAATATCGTGTTTTGCGGCAGGGTCCGGAAAAATATTGTATCGGGCAAATTTTCGGCCCAATTCGTGTATAACGCTATTCTAGCCCAAAACTGCCTCGCCGCCGGCCCAATGCACCTAAACGCCCAGCCGAAGAGCCCCACCCGTGTCTCCCTGCCCGTCCCACATCGGCGGCGGCGGACCTCCCGTCAGCGAGTCGGTGACTCGGCGCGGCATCGACCCTGTGGGCGGCGCATCTGCGCATCGCGGCCCTGCTTCCGGCGAGTCAGGCACTCAGGTCTCCCATCAGCGCGGCGGAGTCGGAAATACCGTCGGCGGCGCGGCACCGCTCTGCTGTCGGTATCGAGAGGACATTTGGAACTTTGAAACACCAAATTGGTATTGTTTGTTGCGTTATTTGTTGGTTGTGGCGTGTGTTTGTGATGTATGATGGATTAGATATAGTCTCCAAAATGCGTTATTTGAGGTTTTCATACTAAATATTTTCGAAAAATTTGAATTTGTTTGAATTTCATCAAATTTGGTCCGGAATTTCTGAAATTTCGTAATTTTCGGTGAGGGACGAAAAAATTTTAATTCCGGAAGGGAAAACCTCCGGCATCTACTTGCGTTTGCTTTCAGTTAGTTGGTCATATGGGTACTATAGTAGATCTTTTTTTGAGAGTGGTACTATAGTAGATCTGGTGGGGTGTCGATACGTGAGGTTTCTGTGGGGCGTTGCTAGTAGGAGCCTTTAGGAAGGTTTTGTATGAGAGTTCCAGTGAATCTTGGCGAACCAACGTTAAGGAACAGTGTCAGAGTTATGTTTGGTGTCACTGCCTCTGGACAACCAAGAGATCATGCATCTTAGACATGGATGATAAGCCCGGCCATCTCTAGGAGAACTATAATCTGGTCATGTGTGTGTTGCAGTAGATCTTAGATCGCTGTCTTTGGACTTTGAAATAAGGGAAAACGATAATCTGTATCATATAGTATGATCATTCCTTATAACTAATCTTTTGCACTGATTTATATGATAGCAAAGTCCGATTTATTGTCAGGCTCATTGTTGTGAACACCAGTCTACAACAAACTGCAAGATATTGTGGCATGATTGCATATGTGGTGAAATGATTTATTACTTACCTAATGTTCCATTTTAAACCTTACAAAGGGATTTTTCACTCAAAAATGATTAATTATATTAATTACCTTCTCAGTCTGAGTTTCAACCTCATTCAGGTCTTTAATGATCTTCTCTATCTCGGGCCTTTTTCGTCTATCATCCTCTATATAGTTCAATGCAATCTCAATGCATTTCTTTACTTGATTGCAATATACTTCTAGTGAGGAATGGGTCCATCTTTTCTGCAACATGTCCTTCCAGTTATTTACTACCTGAAAAAATTGAATTGCCAAGCTTAGCTGATAGAATCAAATGTAAATTAGGCGCCATAACATCAAAAGATTTAAATGATGTTATTGAAGAGAGAAACATCAAATCTCACCAGATCAATAAATTTATCATTATCCATATACGCACAACTGGAGTAGCGCATAGGTCCTGATATTATCTTTATCATCACAACACCCAAGCTGAATATGTCAAACTTATTAGAAATTTCACCTTCGTGAATGTGTTCTGGTGGCTGGTACCCTCTGGATCGCATCAATTATAGTAAATAATTAGTGACATGCATAATCGGGGGACTAGAAAAATGGGTACATGCATAAGAGTCAATAAACTTACTTTGTTCCCCTGGAACCTGGTATTGTTCGAGTATTCTCTGTGCTCAAGATCATTGACAACCCAAGATCTGCGATCTTTGGCACCAAGTCATTATCTAATAATATGTTCTCAGGTTTTAGGTCGAAATGGTAAATAGGCTTATCAGACCCCTTGTGTAGGTGATATAAACCCTCGCAAACCCCCTTGATAATGTTGTACCGTGTCTGCCAGTCAAATCCACTAAACTCGTCTGCAATAGTAAACAAAGGGAACACTGATCAATGAAATGCATATACTTACAGAATAATTTTCTTCTAGGTAACAAACAGATCATAAGCAGGTCACCGGAAAGTTTCTTTTCTAGGCTCCCATTTGGCAAATATTCCAAGCAGAGAGCTCTGTGTATTTCTTCAACGATTCTTGTCCTTCCCTCGAACTCCATGGGTATCTTCTTTGTTTCATAACAATAGCCAAGAATCTGTACAATGTTCTCATGTTTAACCATAGCAAGGTTATTGAACTCATTTTGGAATTGCTTGTCATCGAGATTTGAATTGTCATGAAGCTTCTTCACAGCAACAAAATCTCCGTTTTTAGTCAGTCCCTGTCAAGATGCACATTACCGGTACTCCATATGAGATGCTGTTTGAGAACAAGGAAGGAAAAATCAAGTTTTTTTTATAAAACTAGCTAGAGCAAGCATATGTCAAGGATATGATCTTACCCAATAAACCGCTCCAAATGCTCCTTCCCCAAGCTTTTGGTCCTCTGAGAAACCATTTGTGATTTCTTCCAGTAGTTGAAATGTTACCTCCTCCGGCTCCATAGTGTTTCGGAACCCTTCTCGTGAACAAGAGTGAGACGCCTAGGGGAGAGCAGCTTAAACCGGCCACTCTGTATCACGCGGCTAGATCTTTTTTTTTTTTTTTTTTGAAGGGGCTGATGGGGCTAGATCGGGCTGATGGGTGGAAGGAAAAGAACAAGAGGAAGAGGAAATAGGCGTGAGATCAAGGCGAGCACTTGACCTTAAGTAGTCTACCCAGGCCTGTTTTTGTATGGTCTAACGCCAGGACTATTTTTTAGTCAGTAAAAAAATAGTTCAAGATGTATATATGGGCTAATTTTTAGCTTCCGGGATCCTCCTTCCCGTGCTGCAGCTAGCGAGTAGTAGAGGGGAGGCTGCGTGACGGCGGAGCCAACGGTGGCGGCGAAGGGCTTCTGCGCAGGCTGCCCAGCTGGAGTTGCCGGGGAGCCCGAGCCTTGGATGGATGTTGGTGGGGTGCGGACAGGATGGCGCGGCGGGGCGGCGGAGTGGTTCCTGCGTTGGGGACGCGGTCCGGGGCCAGGACGGCGGAGGCTTCCTGCGCTGGTGTAGCTGGGGTGCCCGAGCCCTCGACAGAGGTCAGCAACGCGGATGGGCGTGCAACCGGCCGGGGCAGCGAAGGGGCTCCTGCGCCGGCGTCGCCGGAGACGCTGAGCTCTCGACGTACGGGCCGACGGAGAGGGCAGCGGAGGGCGCGTGGGGCAGAGGGAAGGCGGCCGGCGGCGGCGGAGGGGGTGGCGGAGGGCCCGAGAGACGGCTCCTCGACCACACAAGGCTCGCCTGCAGTGGGGCCGCCACCTGGATCGACACGTTGGGGGTTGGGGTCGTTCTATCTAGTAGCAGTGCTTCCTTCTTGTTGCGTTTCACACTACACCTCCCCTCCTGGTCCTGGCTGCATCCCCAGGCTCCCAGGCGTCTCGCGGTAGCACTTGCTGCTGCTTAGCCCGGTCCTTATGGGCCTGCCCATGGCGACAGTAGTGTCGATGGGTTGAGGGTCGTGTGGCGGCAAATGCAGCTTTGCTATGGCCATCTCTGTTCCTATGTTCTCTTTCCTCATTGATCTATGCTTGGCGTCCAGTGCTAGGGCAGGGTGGACATACATAAGGCGCAGTGAGCACGAGGGTGCGTGGACGCCCCACGATCAAATTCTGTGAGGCTCATTACCCGATCAAACAGTGGAGGATTACAAATGACACGACAGGCATTCCTGCTTACTTTTGCGCCAGAATTCGTATACGGAGATGACAACCACCTCAGAAAATGATCCAACCTATTTCATCTAAAAATTTATCTTTATTAGTTCCTCTTTGTTGAGTTTCCCGACAAATTGTTTCGGAGTGATAGATCACATGCCCATCTCTTTAAAATGTGTAAATGTTTCTAAACCTTTTTGGCATACTAAAATGGATGAACATATCTTATAAATCTTAATGGAAATACGATGAAAATATTTTATAAATCTTAGAAAAGGCAAAATTTTGAGCACTGACCTCAAACTTTGTACTTTAATGACAAATTCTTCCTTCAGAACACAGTCGGAGCTAAGATTGTGGTGAGAAAAATGAAGCTCAAATGCAGGCAACAAAATCAAGGGAAAATTTGAACTGAGACGACATTTTTTTGGGAACCTGTCTAGGAACAAGTTATTTCCTAATGATATAGACAAAGACTAATCAGAACTGAGACGTGTGTAAGAAACAAACACTATATATATATATATATATATATCATTGATGAGAGAAGTTTTCTAACAAAACCTTGTCTTTAAAATCTTATAAAATCTTTGTAAACCTTTTTGGTATACTAAAAATAGAATATACATGATTATAACATCTTCACATATCATATGCAGCAGTCTAAAATGGATAGCCTTGCTAGCTAATGTGACAAGTGGGTGGCTAAACTCTCACGTAACTTAATTGCCTCCTAGCTGTTTTTTCTCTAAATTTTTTTTATACATATATTCAACTATGGGACTGTCTTTGATAAGACATATTACTAGATCCATGAGAAATGCTTTCCTTATACTATGTTTATTTAAGTTATTCTGCTTTCAAAACTGTCGAAGTGTCATCTAGATAGTATTTAGTGCCTTAGACAATATATATGCATTATGGATTTTGTGGGATGCAAAGATTCCAATTTGCTGACAGATCAATTAAAATCTGTTTTAGAGAGAAACTCTTCCTAAAAGTGTCACCGTGATACTATTTAATGTCTTCGACAACATGTATTATGGTTCTGAGAGAGAAGTTTCCAATGTGTTGACCGATCTATTGAAACTTTGCAGCTTCTTAAGAAAAGAGGTTCAGAAACAGCTTTTGGGTCGACAATGCATAATGAGTTTACAGATCTAATGCAAAATTCCAACAAGATGACAACTGCTAGGTCCAACAAATGTGTTAGAGCCAATGAGCCAGAAGGTATACTGGAAACATCAATGGATATTGGAGAAAAACACATTGCAGGGAGGACAGATGAGAAAGAGAAAATATTGGATCATCATCGCGGTGCATGCCTCCTATGACCACCATCCTTACTAATGAGAGTACAGGTCTAACACAACATTTCAACAAGATGACAGTTGCTAGGTCCAACACAAGTTCTAGATCCAATGAGCCGGAAGGTATATCAGAAACATCAATGGATATTGGAGATAAACTGATTGTAGGGAGGACACATGAGCAAAAGACAATTATTAGTTCATTACTCAAGTGCGAGCCTCAAAGAATCACTATTCTTCCTATATATGGTATTGGTGGGATTGGCAAGACAACTTTTGCCAAATTGATTTACAATGAATTCAACATATCTCTCGGGTATGGGTCCATGTGTCCCAGACATTTGACTTGAATGAGATTCGTAACTCTATAACATCACAGTTGTGTGGAAAGAATAGCCAACATAAGGAGATTTTGATTGTTTTAGATGATCTGTGGGAGGATAATAAATTTCAACTAGAGGATTTGAAGGCTATGCTATTTCATGTTGGCATGAATAAAACAATATATGTTTTAGCCACCACACGCAGCAAACACATTGCAGATAAAATTTCTATGAACCATGAACCATACAAGATTGAAAGCTTGACAGATGAACAATGCTGGGATATAATAAAACAAAAAAGTTTCTTTGAATCTAGAAATGACAAGGAACAATTGACGGATATAGGAAAGGAGATTGCTAGGAAGTGTAGAGGTGTGGCTTTAGCAGCTCAATCTCTAGGATTCATGTTGCAGTCCAAGACGTCCGATCAATGGAGGAAAGTTAAAGACAATGATGTCTGGAATGAATCTATTACAGAGGATGTGTCGTCACCAGACCATGTGCTTCGATCTTTGAAGTTAAGTTATGATAGCATGACTGAATCCCTGAAATCATGCTTTTGCTACTGTGCAATCTTTCCAAAAGGTCATAAAATAGCTCAAATTGAGCTGATTTATCAATGGATTTCTTTGGGTTATGTCAAGCCAACTAGACTGCTCTCCCCTAAGCAACTATGTGAGAAGTATATTATGCAGCTCCAGGGCCTGTCTTTCCTTGATAAGTCAACATCAGACAAGGTAAGTTATTTATGCATACTAGGATAGTTGAATCTTCTTGCTATTTCCCTCCAACAGTTGAAAAGAAAATTAGGCAAGAGCGTATAGGCAATACACTAAATTGAAAGAACTATTATTATTAGAGAGAGTTGTCGGTGTGTTGGCACGGATCCACCAATATCATCAACGGAAGGTATCAAACGACGCTGATCATTGATGGACCTAGAAATTTTCTAGAGGGCCCATATAAAACACGTTTGTAAAAATATATGGATCTCTTATACTCCCTTTGTCTCATGATGAGCACATTTTAGAATGAGTAAAATACACCATTAGTTTATTAAATATTGGACAATTCTCACTTAGGTCCACGAACTCCAAAAGTGCATCTCTGGGTCCAATAACTCTTCAAGTGGTGCATTTTAGTCCAGACCGGGCTATTAAAATCGAGTCCATTCCTTATATGCCACTCAAACCTATAGCCATCCCTTCCATGCTATCAAAACTACAGTGATTCTTTCATTGCCACTAGAATCTATACCTATCACCTATACGCCACTGTTTTTAGTTTTTCATCTCTTACATGCCATTCCATTATTCTCCATCAAATCCCTTTGTTAAGTCATGCTAGAGGCCCATTGGTCAGCCTCTCAGTGCTGACACGTGTGCCCCAGGGGCCACTGGACAGAGAGAAAGAGAGGGAGAGACAAACAGAAGGGATGTGTATAGATTCCAGTGGCATATAAGGAATTAGCTCATTAAAATCAATATAAAATCATGAAAAGCTATATTTATTGTGTGCTAGAGGGAGGACATCAAAGTTGAAAGCCACAATAGTTTTAAGCTATTCAATGTGAATCTAACACAATGGAAAAATACTAATAGATTTTTGATTCACAATGGAAAAATGCTAATAGATTTTTAATTAGATGCTAGTTGCTCGCTGTAGCAGCTTAATTATATATGGCTTATAAGGAAACAATGGTGGACTAATCAACTACAAATGTTGGAAGTGACACATAGGAAGTTGGCGTGTAAAGTTGTCACGACGTTGATGTATCGGGCTTATGTTTCTCAACTTCTGTACTGCCCATGGTCCTGGTGCAGTGGTGCCCAAGCTAGCTAGATCCACCCCTAACAAAAGAAAGGCTTCATTTGTTTTGGATCCTAGAGCTGTTGATTCTCCTGAATCTCCACTATTCCTCTCTCACTATTCCTCACCTGATTCATCTGATACTGAAGCTGAAACAAAAATACCCAAAGCGTCCACCCCTAACAAAAGAAAGGTTTCATTTGTTTTGGATCCTGGAGCTGTTGATTCTCCTAAATCTCCACTATTCCTCTCTCACTATTCCTCACCTGATTCATCTGATTCTGAAGCTGAAACAAACACACCCAAAGCGTGACGATTATTGAAGCGTACTTGCCTAACCCTATATATATAGTCGAAAGAGAAGGATATATGGTTAGAAGGTATATCCGGTACCCACGTTAAATTAATTAGAGTCGTTGATTTTAATTAACTAGCGTTAGCCACTAAGTCATTGAACAATGATTGGTTTTGTCATTTTGTTGAGTAGATCGATTCTCCTCTAGCGCCAGGCAATGCTCCGCCATGGCTGCACGAGCATGTTGCGCAACTTCTATTTTCTCGAAGCTCCGTAATATTTTTACACACACTCCCTTTTAATTATAGTTGATAAATTTTCTAGGTGTATGCTATATATATGTAACTATTTTATTAGTAACGTACTCCCTCCGTCCTAAAATAAAGATTCATTTAGAGGTGTTTGTAGTGTCCAAATTCAAAGTACTTCAATGTGAACTATCTTTAATGCCTATGTGCTTCGAAGTTTTAATGTATCTAGTCATGTGCTAAATGAACCTTTATTGTGGAATGGAGGGAGGAGAGGGGTATACATGTTACTTACGCACTTGTTAATTAATCTATCCTAAAAATGCTAGAAACATTATATATAGATTCACATACAGAGGGAGTATATACCACGAGAAGAAAAAATAGAGAAAAAACTAAAAGTATATCGTGGTTAATCCTACACTTGCGCGCGCTCTCTCTCTCTCTCACTCACGTTGTTGTTGTTGTTATTATTATGTTTCAAAAATAATAATAATTATTATTATAGAAACACTATTTGGAACTCTTTTATGTGGTACCCTACTGAGCTACTGAATCAAATGCCTTCAGTATTTTGGTCGTTCAATAATTCATAATTTCAGTAGTTGGGGGTGTCAGTAGCGGTGTTTCAGTAATAGGCTGCCATATAGGTGCCATGTAAGAGGGTGTCAGATAGCTCTATTATTATTATTATTATTATTATTATTATTATTATTATTATTATTA
>CM041635.1:40487292-40517968 GCA_023333625.1 Bothriochloa decipiens | reverse complement strand
TATTATTATTATTATTATTATTATTATTATTATTATTATTATTATTAATATTATTATTATTATTATTATTCTTCTTTTTCTTCTTCTTCTTCTTCTTCTTCTTCCGTGTAGGGAGACTAAATCATGGCACCCATTTGTGTTTGCGCTACCGACTTCTCTTCCTCCTGTTTATGTGCAGCCTTCTAGTTCATATATGTCACCGTTTATAATAAATGAGAGATGGGTACAACTTTACTAAAGTTGATTGTCCATAAAATTTGTCATTAATTTGAATATAGAACCTAATCCTAGTTCGTGCATTTCCTGCAGATCCGGATAGTCCCTGAACTTCATGAATTCCCAACATTCACTATGCATGACCTTGTGCATGACTTGGCAAGATCAGTCACGGTGGAAGAAATTCTTGATGCCACCAAAGAATCCAATTCAGGGGGTCGTAGCTGCCGCTATGCAATTTTCACTGATTGTGGCAAGCCTTTGGAGTCGATATCCCCAACTTCTCTAGCCGAAACAACAGCAATGCATTTTCTAAGCCTTCAAAAAATTGAAATTTGTGGAGCTATGATTTCATCTGCGAAGTCATTGAGAGTCTTGGATTTAGGAGAGGTATTGGTAGTCATCAGAAAATGCGAAGTTGAGCCAACTGAAGCTATAAATAAACTGTTATCAGATTCCATCTCCCAACTGAAGCAGTTAGGGTATCTTGACCTGAACACCTATCGTGTAGGCATTCCAGACATTCCACATTTGATCATGAAGCTTTCCAAATTAGTTTACCTCGATATAAATCGTTCTTGTTTCTCTGCACTGCCAGAGTCAATTGGTGAACTGAAAGACCTGATGCATCTTGATATGTCATATTGTGGGGGTTTTTCAGAACTCCCAGAATCATTTGGGAATCTCAAAAGTTTGGTACATCTAGATTTATCAAACTCTAGTCTTGTTGTTGCGCCAAGAGATTTGGTCGGCCTTAGAAATATCCAATATCTAGATTTATCTTACATATCTACCTGTGGAAACAACCCTACTGATGTGGCACAAGTCATTGGTAAGCTCATTGATCTCCGATATTTGGGTCTAGCAGGTATCATGTGTAATATTGACTCAGATGAAGATAGTGGCTCAGATGAAGATAGCGGCTCAGATGAAGATAGTGGCTCAGATAAAGATATCATATCTAGTGGCTCAGATGAAGATATCACACCTAGTGGCTCAAATGAAGATATCAAACCTAGTGGCCCAGCTGAAGATATCCTACCTAGTGGATCAAATGAAGATATCCTACCTTCAGTTGAAGCATTCCGTTTTATTGACTGTATTTGTACCCTTCGGAATCTAGAGCATCTGAAGTTGAGTGATAATCGGGATATTGTCAGGATGCCCGAAAGTATTGGTAAGCTCAGGAAGCTGCATACACTGGAACTTGATGAATGCAAGAATCTAGTGAAGCTTCCAGAATGTGTGGTCAAAATGGATAGCCTGAAGGTATTGAGAGTTTCTGGCTGCCCTCATCTGTCAGAGTTTACGGTGCAAGAGGTTGACGATGCATCTAGCAGCAACATTGGCTCTCTTTGGAGTGCAAATAATGAACAATTGCGCATTTGCAGACTCGAAAATGTCAAGTTTATAGAAGAGGTTCAAGGTATAAAGCTGGTTAGAAAGCACAGGATGAGAGTATTGAAACTTGAGTGGACTAGAGATGCTCGGAGGTCCGTGGAGGACATGAAAGTGTTCGGAGAGCTTGTGCCACCTGTGACCTTAACAATATTTGGGATGGAAGGTTATAGTAGTGTGGGGTTTCCATTGTGGGTTAAGGATATTGCATCTTATCTCCCTAACCTAACCCGTATCACATTGAAGGATTTACCTAATTGCAGCATCCTACCGCCACTGGGTCAGTTACCGTATCTGGAAGTCCTAACTATCACAGCAATGGATGGCATTACAGCAATTGAAGAGGGTTTCAGTGGAGGCGACAGAGCCTTTCCACGTCTAGAAAAAATTTGAGCTCAAGTGTATGAAGAACCTTGAAGCATGGAATACAATGCACTCGTACGGCCATGATGGAGCAAGGGAATTCATGTTCTCCAAAAAGCTTAAAGGATCTACATATATATGATTGTCCAAAGTTGAGACCGAAACCATGTCTGCCTAGAGCTCTCTGTTGGCACATAGAGAACAGCGACAATGTGTTGTCAATCAGCGGAAATGTGGAAGGAAGATTTGGCTCCCCCGCTTTTGAGCTAACAGAGGCTAAAGTGTTAAGAATCAGGAGGTGCCCAAGCATTATGGCACTTCCTGAATCACTATGTGACCTCGCCTCCCTGCAGGAGCTATATTTATATAATCTCCCAAGCATTTCAGCTCTTCCAGAATTGCTGGGTGACCTCGCCTCCCTCAGGGTGCTACATTTAAAAGATTGCCCAAGCATTACGGCGCTTCCCGAATCGTTGGGTGACCTCGCCTCCCTCAAGGAGCTGGCTTTAGGGGATTGCCCAAGCATTACGGCGCTTCCTGAATCGATGGGTGGCCTCACCTCCCTCGAGAAGCTATGTTTATCTAGTTTCCCAAGCATTTCAGCGCTTCCAGAATCATTGGGTGGCCTCGCCTCCCTCAGGGTGCTAGAATTGAATAATTGCCCAGGCATTACGGCGCTGCCAGAATCGCTGGGTGACCTCGCCTCCCTCTACCAGCTTCTGATCATTGGATGCACCGGCATCAAATGTTTGCCAGGGAGCCTAAAGAAACTCACCCTTGATCAACTATGGATAAATAGTTGCCCTGAATTGACAGAGTGGTGCCAATCAGAAGAGAATAAGGAAAAGCTTCCTCACATTATAGAAAAAGATACCATTCTGAAACAAAATACCATAGTGCTGGAGATGCAAACGTGGAGTGCATTCAGATGATGAGTGCCGATCAGAAGAGAATAAGGAAAAGCTTCCTCACATTAGAGGAAAGGTATGCATGTCCGTATCTTCTTGGCTGAAGACACTACTACTTGTAAGGATCTGAGTATGTGATCCAAGAGACAAGACAAGATTTGCTTTGTTTTTCTGACCGCTCAGGAACGAAATTAATCTTGTGTTTTCTTTTCCATACAGGCGGACATGCATGCCTTAAATTTGAGCTTCCACGTCCAGTTCACCTGGACTAGCTGCTTGAATGTTGAATGGCCATCGCCGGATGATCAGATCAGATCAGACCAGATCACGCTTTTGCTGCTGCAGCGATGACATCAATGTGCTCAGCTGGGTTCCTGCTGCACTTCTTTCTTTACCTGCTGCGGCAGCGATCGATGGCACCAGTCTCGATCGATGGCATCATGTCTTCGTTGCTGCTTCTATTATTGTTGTTGTTTAGCATAACAGATAAAAGAGTGTGTTCAGTTGTTTTTTTTATTGGCGGGAAGCAAATACATTAAGAAGCTAGCATCGCAGTCGTGATGAATCGGGAACATGCTTGAGCCAGAGGCCTACAAACACAACCATGGGCAGCAGCAGCTAACATGTCTGCAACTTCTGTTACAAAAATTCAATTCTAGCTAGGATAGATTGAGATAGAAAAAAGTGTGGAAATTCTAAACATAGTAAGCCCCGAATCTGTTGGAACAAAGTAACCACAACTGGTACTGCACACCATCCAAGTCTGAAGTAGGAAGGGCAGTGGCCAGCAATGACGTCGCATCCGTGCAGGTTACGCTCCTGTTCTTGCATGCATGCTCTGTTTTTCCCAGCTCCTGATGCTAGATGCGCGCGAGCTAGTTCCTTTCAAAACCAAAGAGATGTTATGCAACGGTGCTGCAAATTTTTGCACTGGAATATTAGCCTCGCTCCTTGCTGATCACCAGTACCACAGCAACAAGAACACGACAACCTCGAGTCGACTACTGAGTCGAGTTGGGTGTCACCTTCAGCGGCGCAGAGCAAGCAGAGCGGGCTGAAAAGGCTTTGCTTCTGAAATCAAATTGGGCTGCCAGTAAGCCCTTAGCTCCGGCCCACGAATGGCGCGTGCTTCCATACGGCAAGTCGAGGTCGAATCACCCAGAGGAGGATGTTGCAACCAGATCACTAGCACAGCAAAAAAAAAAAAAAAAAAGATTTATAGGCCGGACATGTCTGAGCAATCTTTAGATTACATATAGTTAGCTATCAATATATTAGCTCAGTAATATGATTTGCTACAAAAATGATCGCGCAAGCCCTGGCAGCTGCCGAGGCTCGCCAGGCAGCCGCCCATGAACCAGATGAGCTTGATCTCGTCGTTTGGTGGGAATATGGGATGACACCAACACCGATCCTGCATTCGGCCAACCTATGAAAACTCCCGTGAACTTTATTTTATAGCGGTAGTCTTGGACGGAGTTAGGATTTTCATGGTCGGTGTCCTGTATCGTATATAGCTAAGATAAAATTCCTAAGTAAGAAAACATATGTAAAAGGAAATGGTATATATGAACTCCCAACATATCGATGATCGACCACATCACGCCTCAATGATAAAACCGGATATTGAACCCCTTCACTTTTGCAAAACCGTGTAAGTGACACCGTCATAAACTGGGTAGTATCATAATTCTACAATTTGGTCCATAATTACAAATACCACTTAAAATTTATAGATATAAACTTGCATAAAGATAAGAGAGTAGAATGCCAACTCACTTTGTGCTTTCCCCTAGCGCAATAGAAGTCACAATTAATTACATGAAGTAGTAAGGGTGGTGGCCAGGCCAGCAATTATGCCGTTGAACATGGTTTCATGCTTCAGGTTACGGCACATAAAAGTTTTCCTCAAAGATGGCTCAATTAGATGAGAAACATCTTCAGTTCAGGAACATCTTCAGTAATTTTAAATTGGGTGTCAGGGAAAACTTTTCATTGCAAAAGGGGAGTTCGACAAGGTGATCCCCTTTCCCCACTCTTATTTGTTTTAGCTGCTGATTTCCTTCAGACTTTGCTCAATCAAGCTAAGGAAAATGGTCAACTAACCTCCCTCTCAACCTGCCTGAGGATCAAGACTTCCCAATATTGTAATACGCTGATGACACTTTAATCTCATGAAGGGAGATCACGATGAATTGCTTCGGCTGAAAGAAATTCTACACAGCTTTGTAGAGGTGTCCGGTCTTAAAATTAATTTTGATAAATCAATGATTTTACCAATTAATATTACAGACGAGAGACTTCAGTCCCTAGCTCTCGGCCGTGGATGTTCAGCAGGCACTCTTCCTTTTACCTATTTGGGATTGCCTCTTAGCATCAGTGAACCTACTATTGCCAATATTTGGCCCCTGGTCAACAAGTGTGAGAGAAGATTGGTTGCTTTCTCCCTCTTCCTTAGTGAAGGTGGTCATCTCCAATTGGTCAATGCAGTCCTAACTGCACTCCCAACTGTCATGGGTGTGCCCCCTGGGCTCCCCGTGGCTAGGAATGTTACTGGGCTGGACGGCCCACAGACAGGAGCTTCCTGGAGGCCCGCCAAGCTGATCGGATGGGCCCACGGCCAGGTCACCAGAAGGAATCTTCCCGGAAGCTTCTGGAGTGCTTCAACTTGGAAGCCAAGTTACCGCCTCTAGGGGTACTGCTGTCATTTTCTAGCCCATGTAACCGCCTCTCCCTGAGATAAAGGGAGAGGGGAGCCCTTGGGCAAGGCATCTTCCCATCTTTTCCCTGACATTCCCACTTTCCTTTGCAGCTTTCGGTTGCAGGGCATCTTTTCTGTTTCTTCCTTCTTCCTCCTCTCACCAAAGAGCCTCTCCGACTCCATTACTGTAAGAATTCAAGGTCCAGGGCCTCCCCGGAGCTCGGCGACCAGCTCTATAGTGCACACACTGGACGTAGGCCCCTGTCTGGCTGAACCAGTATACCTCGCTGTGTCCCCTCTTGTTCTCCATTGCTAGCCATGACGAAGTGCAATCCCTGAACTCACAAACCTCGCCGGGAACCCTCCCCGTCGAGGACTGCCAACCAACCCGTCGATAGTTGGCGCCCACTGTGGGGCTCACTGGTGATCTTCGTCGGACTTCGGCTACGATGGCGTTCAACTTCACCACCGGCGACTTCGTCCTAGAGGGCTTCATCTACACCTTCGGCGACCTCGACTTCGTCGTCGACCGCGCCGGGGATCTGCTGCGCATGGACCGCGACGCGCCGGCGACCCTGCGCTGCCTCGGCTACGACTACCTCCGCCGTCTCGCCTCTACTCTGGTGGAGCGGGAGCTCGTGCTATGGATGGACAACCTTGCCACCGTCCTGATCCGGTCGTGGGGCTCGGATCCGTCCACCCATGGCATTTTCCTCGACACCAGCTCGAATGCAAGTGGTAACTCCGGTTACCCTGCAAATCTGGACTCCGAGCGGGCTGTTCGCACCTCTCCGGAGCTATGCGACCTGATCACGGTACTCATCACCGACCCCGACAATGACTACCACTCCAATTCCATCTTCCCCATCCTGGAGGAGGATGTCGGCAACACCGACGACCCCGAGGATGACCAGGAGGGCTAGTCACCTCACGCGTTCTGCATCATGGCGGCCGGTCAAGCCGTCAGCGACGATGAGCCTCCGGTCGCCAGGGAGCTGGAAGACCAGCGTCGTGCTCGCGAGGACCGCAACGCCCGGCGACAACGTCAGCGCGCCGAACTGGCTGCTCGCGCACCAATTCTTCCACCAGGGCAGCATTTGGGGCATCCCCCCATTCAGCCAAGGAACCTGATGAGCGACTTCACCGCAGCACACCAGAACCAGTTGGTCTACACCATGCCGCACCTCAATCTTTCTATGCTGAGTCAACAGATCTCCCAGTTGCCGGAGACCCCGTTGAAGGAGCAGATGCTCGCTTACGTGGAAGCGGCGATGGTTCAAGTCACGGCAACTCCATTTATGCCTCCACCGATGGCTCCGCTGTAGATGCTGCCACCTCAGAACAACATACTGCCACCCACGCCACCAGGTTTAGGAGCAGGTAACGCAGCTGATTGCTCTAACCTGCCTGCAGGATCTCACATGTCCAAGACCCCATCGCAGAGGCAGTAGCAAGGCCGTCGTGGCGATCTCCCTCCAGAGAGCAGCAACCGTGGTGGTCGCAATCACGAGGGGACGCGTGATCGTGGCCGTACGCGCTCTCGGACAGGGAGCGCATCCCGCGGTGCCAGCACCTTCATCAGGGACCTGAGCGAGTACATCACTGGTCGCATCGACACACGGGACCGGATCAACCAGAGCTGCACTGATCGCGAGTACCGGGAGAACCAGCACCGCGGTGACCACGACAACACCAACGGCTCTGTTGCCGACCACTCCCCTTGGCATACGCCTCCACGACATGGTGATCGCCGGGGCGACTAGCATCGTGATCGCGACACTCCTCCACGCGACTTCGACGGCTTCCCCGCCTTCTCCCGGTGCGTCCAGCACACGGCGTGGCCACCTCACTTTTGCCCCAACGGCATCATCCGCTACGACGACAAGTCTGACCCGGAAGCGTGGCTTGGGGTATACGGGACTGCAGTCAAAGCTGCGAGAGGCAGCGACAACGTCCTCGTTAACTACCTGCCGGTTATGCTGTCGTCGTCCGCGGTCAGCTGGCTGTCAATCCTGCCTGCGAACTCCATTGACTCTTGTAAGGGCATCTGCCACACCTTCATCGACAACTATAGTGGCACGTGGCACAAACCAGCTACTGTTGCAGATCTGTAGAATGTTCACCAAGGTGCAAGGGAGAGCACCCGAGAGTATATCCGGCAGTTGTCAGAGGTTCACCACCAAGTCATTGCCTGCACCGACCTGGAGGTGATTGCTGCCTTCGTCTAGGGGTTTGTTCGCAAGCACCCGCTCGTCACCAAGATTAGCCGCAAGAAACCCAAGACTGTAGGCGAGATGATCCATATGGCGGAGAGAAAGCGCCGAGGGTGAAGAGTACGAGCGTGCCAAGGAGAGGCAGTACGCTTCTGGAAGGAGCCCGCCCCACGTGCGGCGTGAAGACCATCCTGATCGTCGTGACTCTGGTCACCGCGATCATCGTGAGAGAAAGCGCCGGACGAATGACGACCTGGTCGCATCCACCAAGGCTGCTCTGGACAACTTTGAAATCCTGGCTGAGCTCGACCAGCCATGCATCCTTCATAAGGATGGAAAGCACACAACTCGTCAATGCTACCTCATGCCGTGCGAGATGGAGAAAGAAGCCAAGAAGCGTCCGCCTCCATCACAGAAGAACAGGCGTCGAGCGAGCCCGAGCAATGATCACCCGAGGGGCAACCCGTGGGGCAATCGTGATCTCACGCCTCCTCCGCCTCTGCCTCCACCAGCTCTGAGAGCACCGGCTCTACCCGACGCCGGTGCCTATCAAGTTCCAGCAGCTACAGTCAACATGCCTTTCAGCGGGGCACTCATCGGCGAGTCGCATCGCCAATAGAAGCGGATTGCAAGAGAGATTGCTGCAATGTATCAGGCCCCCACCACCAAGCTTCGTTGGGTAGAGTACCCAGTCATCTTCACCGGGCAGGACCAGTGGATGGATCTACAGCACCTAGGGCGCCTGCCCCTCATGGTCGCTCTGACCATCTCGGGGGTCAGGCTGCGGCGAGCCCTGGTCGACGGCGGTAGTGGCCTGGACATCATGTTCCGAAGCACTCTGAAGCATTTTGGCTACAACCACGAGCACCTTGTGAGGAGCAACAGGGCCTTCCATGGCCTGGTACCTGGTCGCACTTGCTATCCTCTAGGAAAGCTAACAGTATCGGTCACCTTTGAAGACGTGAACAGCTCGGGCGCTCTCAACTACCGCACTGAGTACATCACCTTCGTGGTCGCCGACTTCGATTCCTCGTACCATGTGTTGCTAGGTAGGCCGTCCATAGCTAAGTTCACGGCGGTGCCGCACTACACCTATCTGGTGCTCAAGATGCCGGGTCCACATGGCACATTCAGTGTCCGCAGGGATCTAGATGTCTCCTACACATGCGAGCGTGAGTCTTTTGCTCTGGCAGAGGACACCAATGCAGTGCTGGCCGCCAGGCTGCTGGTCGCCTCCGCCAAGGAAGCTTTTGGTACTGCTCCGGTGGTCGCCGCCCAGGACATTTCGGAGTCGAGCACTCCATCACTGATCGCGCCGGCAGTTCCAACCAAGAAGATCGTCCTCGATGACGCCGAGCCCTCCAAGACAGCGATCATCAGGGCCAATCTTGACCCCAAATAGGAAAGCACGCTCGTCAGCTTCCTGCGGGCTAATCGGGACATCTTCGTGTGGAAGCCCTCTGACATGTCGGGTGTCCTGAGGGAGCTGATCGAGCATACGCTGAATGTGGATCTGAAAGGAAGACCCGTCAAACAGAAGCTCCGGTGGTTTGATGCGAGAAGGAAGGCGACCATCAAAGCTGAGCTCAAGAAGCTAGTCGCAGCAGGCTTCATCAAGGAGGTGCTACACATGACCTGGCTGGCAAACCCAGTCCTGATCCCGAAGAAATCCGGTGAGCTACGGATGTGCGTCGACTACACTGACCTCAGCAAACACTGCTTGAAAGATCCCTTTGGTCTGCCCAGGATCAATCAGGTGGTGTATTCAACCGCTGGCTGTACCCTCCTTAGCACGTTAGACTGCTATTCTAGTTACCACTAGATCAAAATGGCTATACAAGACCAAAAGAAACAACATTTATCACGCCTTTCGGGGCTTTCTACTACATCACCATGAATTTTGGGCTCAAGAATGCTGGGGCCACCTATCAGCGGGCCATCCAGCGTTGTCTCGAAGGCCAGATCGGTCGCAACACTGAGGCCTACATTGACAACATTGTCGTGAAGACCAGGGATCCGGAAACTTTCATCCCAGATCTGCAAGAAGTGTTCGACACTCTTTGCAAGTATAACTGGAGACTCAACCCCGCCAAGTGTACCTTCGGTGTCTCGTCCGGGAAGCTCCTGGGCTTCATCGTCAGCAACAGGGGCGTCGAAGTCAATCCAGAGAAAATTCACACGATCCTAAAGATGGGTGTCCCCCAGAAGATCAAGGATGTGCAGAAACTCACTGGATGCAAGATAGCTCTGGGCCGGTTCATTGCACGCCTCGATGAGAAGGGACTCCCTTTTTACAAGCTGCTCCACAAGAGCCAAGAATTCACCTGGTCATAGGAAGCTCAGGCTACCTTCGACCACCTGAAGAAGCTGTTGACCTCCCTGCCAATTCTCGTGGCTCCGGTCAAGGGAGAAATACTATACCTTTATATTGCTGCGACCACCCAAGTCGTCAGCACAGCCATCGTCATCGAGCGACCAGAACCTGGTCACAAGTACCTGGTTCAGTGACCAGTGTACTCGCAGGTGGAGAAGCTACTCTATGCCCTCGTCCTCACTTCACGCATGCTCTAGCACTACTTCCTGGAGTGCACAGTCATCGTTGTGATGGACAGCCCGATCAGCGATGTTCTCTAGAACCGCGATGCGGATGCTCACATCGTTAAGTGGGCCATCGAGCTAGGCGCATTATTCATCGACTTCAAGTCCTGCACCGCGATCAAGTCTCAGGCTCTGGTCGACTTCATCGTGGAGTGGACTGAAATTCAGCTTCCACCTCCCAAGGAGCATCAAGATATATGGCACATGTACTTCGACGGCTCCATCAAGCTGGATGGCGCTAGTGCCGGCATCCTCTTCGTCTCTCCACAGGGACAACAGTTCAAGTACATGCTACAATTGCTTTTTCAGGCATCTAACAATGCAGCCGAGTACGAAGCTCTCCTTCACGGTCTCTGGATCGCGGTTACCCTCGGTATCAAGCGCTTGCTGGTCTACGAAGACTCCAAGCTGGCGATCAACCAAGTCAACAAGGACTGATCTTGTTCCAGCAACAAGATGGATGCATACTGCGTGGAGGTGCGAAAATTGGAGTGCAAGTTTGATGGCCTGGAGTTCCATCATGTGATGAGAGATGACAACATCGCTGCTGATGCTTTGTCCAAATTGGGATCAAGCAGAGCACAAGTTCCTCCAGGAGTGTTTGTGCAGGAAATGGCCAAGCCCTCATCTCTGGATTCAAGGACAATGAAGTGGTCACGCCGCTACCTGGTCTCAATGAGGCCAAGCTACCTGAGCTTCCTCCTGAAGACATGGAAGTTGATGGCTCTATGGATCTGATCGCCCAAGTCGCGAGCGTCAACAACGCTGAAGACTGGCGACCACCTTTCATCAACTACTTGCTGCACAACAAGAGGCCAGAGGATCCAGAAGCTACCAAGTGACTGGTCGCAAGGGCAAAGAACTATGTCATCATCGGCGATCAGCTCTACCACCACACCGTGATAACCAGAGTGCTGCTCAAGTGCATACAAGCCATCCAAGGCTATGCCCTACTTCAAGAGATTCATGAAGCATTTGCGGCAACCACGCGTCCGCCCGTGCTCTTGTTGGCAATGTGTTTTGGTCAGGATTCTATTGGCCAACAGCTCTTCGTGATGCCAAGAACCGGGTTCGCCACTGCAAGGGATGCCAGTATTTTGCAGGCCATCACCATTTGCCGGCTCAAGCCCTGCAGACCATTCTGGTGTCTTGGCCGTTCAGCTGCTGGGGGCTGGACATGGTTGGTCCATTCAAGAAGGCCCCGAGCGGTTATGATCTCCTGCTGGTCGCCATCGACAAGTTCACCAAGTGGATTGAAGCTATGCCTGTGCAGAAGTGCACTTCTGAGAAGGCAGCCAAATTCATCGGCGATATCCGCATCCGCTTCGGCACCCCGAGGGAGATTATCACTGATCTCAGGACTCAATTCACTGGCAACGATTTCTGGGAATTCTGCCAGGACCGGTGCATCGACGTCAAGTACGCCTCCGTGGCGCATCCTCGCTCCAACGGGCAGTGTGAGCGTGCCAACGCCATGATTCTGCAAGGATTGAAGCCTCGGATCTATGATCCGCTGGAGAAGCATGCCAGTAACTGGCTCAAGGAACTGCCATCAGTTCTCTGGGGCTGCGAACCCAGCTGAGCAGAGCGACTGGATACTCACCTTTGTTTCTGGTCTATGAATCAGACGCTGTGCTGCCTGCTGACATACTCCATCAGTCGTCGCGCATCGCCCATTACGAGGAGCACGCCGTAGAACAGACCAGATGTGAAGACATCGACAGCATTGAAGAACATCGCCTAGCTGCAGCTCTACAGCACGACCGCTATCAGCAGGCTCTGCGCCGCTACCATGACCGTCATGTACGACCGTGGGCTTTTGCTGTTGGTGACTTGGTCTTGCGCCAGGGCATGACCACAAAGAACTAGCATAAGCTGTCCCCCAAGTGGGAAGGGCCTTTCATCATCTCCGAGGTCACGCAACCAGGTGCCTACTGCCTGAAGCGTGTGGATGGTACTAGTGTACCTAACTCGTGGAATATTGAGCACCTCAAGAAGTTCTACGCGTGAACCGCAGCTATGTATCTTTACCTTTATGCTTTTCGTAGTTCACCCCTTCTCGAGTTTCAATAAAGTTGATTACTTCCCTTTTCTAGTTCACCTCCTTTTCTCATTCCTAATCTCGGTTAAGCTCAGGCTCCTCGTGGCCTTTCTTATTCTAAGCTGAGTTTGATCGTGAGCTGATCGTTAATTTGTTGAGGACTAGTCCTTAAGCTATTTAAGCAATTTTCTTGGGAAAGCTGTGACGCATGTCTTGGTGCTACGGCCCGGTGTGAGCAGTTCCTTGCCACACCTAAGTCCTACGCGTGACCAGGTGCCCCGGCCCAATGCTATGGATGACGGTTAACAAGGGCCAGATTCACTACTTAAACGTTTAAGTGCTTATGCCTTGGCATGTTGTCGATCAGCTCCTGGTCTCGCACATCTTTGAGTAACAAGTCTGCCAGGGCACCTGAGATAGTTCAAGTCCGCTTGACAACTTAAAATAAAACAAGTTTGCTTGCAAACTGAGTTTCGTTCATAACCAGAGGGTTTTTACACAAGTGCTATGAACAATATTACATTAAGCGTCTTCGGTGCAGGCTGGTCGCCACTGGGTTTGCCGTCATCATCTTCGTTGTCTTTGCTAGATGAAGTCTCATCCCAATAAGAGGGAATCCATGACATCATCTCCAGGACATGCTAGTTGACTCGCTTCTCCAGCTCGTCCACCTGCTTCTGGGTAATCCTGTCAGGGTAGCCCTCCGCGACCGCCTCTAGCCCAAAGGTGGGGTATTGGGCACAGGCTGACATGAAGGCCTACTCCACGCCCATGAAGAGATGATGGCGCATCAGGTCCTTGGTTTGCATCTAGGTGCTATTTAGCGCGTCGACCAGTGGCAGGCCCCCATCGACACAACCGGTGTATAGCCTCTTGGGCGTCAAAAAGGTGACCAGCTCCTTGTCGGCCTCCTCGACAGCTCTGGCTACGGCTCGAGTCTCGGCCAGCTCCTTCTTGGCAGCGGCCAGCTCTGCCTCTAGGCCGCTGATCTTTGACTTGGCTTCTTCGGTGCGCTTCATCGCACCGGCTGTGTTGATGGCCTGGGACATCAACCTCTCCTCCTTTTCGAAGGAGGCCAACTTCCTTTTGGCTTCTGCAGCAAAGAAAATCAAAAGAATATCAAGGCAAAGCTCATCACGGAATGGACAAAGCAGGGTTGGAGCGTACCTAAGGCCCGATGTGCCTTAGCCTCGACGTCCTCCTTGGCGGCGACCAGCTCCTGCTCCTAAGCAGCTAGCTCCTTGTTCTTCGCTTCCAGATTGGCATTCTTTGCCATGATCAACCGCTGAGCTATGGCCAAGGAAGCTTCCTTCCTCTTCAAGCTTTTTGTCTGCTTGGTGTAGCAGGCTTTCAGCTTCCTGATGACCTCCTTGGCATACCAGGTCATTTGGGCCGAGAGGTTGCCGTATGCCTGAGAAGAAGAAGATTCTAAGTCAACTGGTCGAAAACGTTGGGAGAAGAGGCAAGCAAACCAAGAGGGGAACTTACCTCCGTCGCTGAGAGGTTCTGCTGCGCTGCGCTGATCGCGATCTGGCGCAGCTTGCGGCACTGCTCCTTAGCCGCCTGGTACTCTTTGTTGGACTTGATGGTCAGCGACGGGGCTCGGGAGCTCCCAACCCGGCTGGAGGCTCAGTGCTCGTATCGCCAATGGATGCGCCATGATGGGCTGGGTCTGGGGAGTGGACTCTAGTCCATGCCCTTCCCCTTGTCTTTTCCTGAATCCGGGACATCTGGTCTCGGGGGCTGCGGGGCCTGTTGCTGGTCGCCCGCCGTCATCACGGCTTCCTTAGCCGCTTCGTTGTCGTGCTCGGGGGCTTGGTCTTCTGATGCCCCCGGAGCCGCCTTCTCCGCCGCAGTTTTCACTGTGGCCTCCGTGGTTGCGGCGGTCTGTGTCACTGCCGTGGCCTCCGTGGTTGTGGCAGTCTGCGTTGCCATCGTGGCCTCTGTGGCTGCGGCAGTCTACGTCACCGCAGTGGTCCCTGTGGTCATCGTGGCTTGTGTTGCATCCATCATGGGCGCAGTGTGGCCTACGGTTTCGGTCGCTGACGCCTGGCCCTTGTCGATGGGCGGCACTTTCCTGTTCACAACAAGTTTTGGTGGTCAGAGTTTAGATAGCAGGAAAGGGCGGAATCAAAATAGAGAACTTACTTTTTCATTGTCTTGATCACCCGTGTGTACAACGGGGCTGCTGCAACCCTGACGGCCACCTTTGGCTGGTTGGGCCTTGGTTGCTGCTCTGGCTGCTACTCCGGCGGCTGCTCGTCGCTCCCTTGTGTTGGCGAAGGTGGTTGCTCGCCGCTTCCTTGCAACGGCGGCGGTGGCTGCTGTTCGGATGCCTATTCACTGCCCCCTCGCGTTGGCGAAGGCGGCTCTTCCCTTGGCGGCTGCTCACCACTCCCTTATCCCTGATTCTCCTCATTGCCGTCCGATTGTCCGACGATCAATTTCTAGCACCGCCCAGGGAGCCTCTTCACTCGGCTGACCCAAGCCATCAAGGGTGAGGGAACTGTAGGGGTGGTGGTGACTTTCCTATTGCATGTCTTGGGCGGAGGAGGGGCTGCAGCCTGCTGCTCATCTTCCTCCCCCAGTGCTGTACAACGCGACCTCCTCTTCGACCTATTCGAAGAACGGAAAACCACGTTGTGGCGGGTCCGAGTACACGGTTGAAGCGAACAGCTATGTCAAAGAGAAAACTCCCCGAGGGAGAGGAAAAATCAAAATTTGAAGATAGTGAGATAGAAAGACAAGATTTGCAGAGGTTGAAGACTCGTACCTCATCGTGTTTGTGCACGTAGTTGAACGGCTTCGACAACTTCTTGTTGGTTAGCACTGGATTCCTGTTGAAGAAGGAAGAGATCCGATGCCACTTCTCCACGTCCGCCTGGGTGTCCACGCACTAGGACCGCTTCTGGTCGAGATGACCAGGGTGGTCCCAGCCTGGTCACATGTTCTTGCAGAGTGGCTGCTCCTCACGAAAGACAAAGTTGATCATGACCGCGACGGCGGTCTGACCAGCCTTCTTATTCGCGCGATCGCTTCCATGAGGTCGCTGATCTCGTCGGGGCCCTCCGTTGGCTTGCTGGTCCACTCTGGAAGCAGCTTGTCTGGCACTGGCATGTCGATGTCATGCCCCAGCTGTTCCGCATCGTCATTGATGTTGAACCAGTATCTCCTCCATTCCCGATGTGTCTCAGCTAGGTCACACTGGATGTATTTGGCTTTATTCCCATCCCTGAGCTGGAGAATCACACTGCCGACAAGCTTGTTATCAGTCTTGGATCTGGAGACCTTGAAGAGATGGTGAAAAAGACCGAAGTGGGGATTGACCCCCAAGAAAGACTCGCAATGATCAATGAAGATAGTGATGTGCACTATCCCATTGGGACCAACATGGTGGGGAGAAAGCTTGTAGAAATTGAGGAGTCCGGTCAATAAATTGTGCAGAGGGAGAGAAACACCTCTCTGCACGAAGGAGAGGAAGCACGCCACCTCGTTCGTTGCCGGCTCTGGTCACGGTGCCGGGTAGGCGCACCGGTAGAGGGCGCTCCCCTGTGGAAGCATCTGCTGGTCCACCAGCTCCTGCAACTTCTCCTCCGTCACCAGCATGGGCTCCCATCCAGGCGCCACCATCTCATCATCAGAGAACTCATCGGAGGACGCCAGGGTGGAAGAAGGAGGACCGAGGAGCGAGAGCGGGAGCGCCGGCCGAAGGAGGAAGACAAGCGAGCGAGCATGGGGGCAACGGTTGGAAGATGAGGCAGGTGAGCCCTAGCCACCGCCCGAGACCCCAGTCTTATAGGGTGAGCTGTGCGTGCGAACCACCGCTCCCAAGATCACCGCCACGCACCCACGATCCCCACTCGCCCATCAAAACCCTTTTTTCATGGTAATGTGTGCGCAGTTTTTCCTTGCGTGCATGCACCGCCTGACGGTTCCACAGCGCCCACGCTCCTATCTCTCCACCTTAATGGGCATGAGAAAATAAACCAGGGGGCGCGAGGGAGTGGGCCACATGCCCGTCTTGTTCCCTCTCCGGTCTTCTCGCCCATCACGCCGCCTGACAACTTTATGTCAGTTCAAGCGGTTCGCCACCCGTGCCCCTGCCTTGTCGGCACGCTGTTCCTGAGACGCGTGTCATACTTGGTTGACTTAACCCTGGTCGAGACTGGGATGAGCTGGCCTCCGAGTTCAGCCTTAACTTCTCTGGCTCGCCTCTAGGCTAGCCGGCATGAACAGATCTCTGGACTGGTCGCTTGGTCTCCGAGTCGGACTCTTATTTTTTTCAGCTAGGCACTTGGTCTCTGGACTAGTCACCTTATATTCATTAGGCTGTCCATAGCAGAAATTTGGGCTTAGCCCTATGCTAAAGGCTCGGGGGCTAGTCTTCGAACAGACCACCCATCTCATGAACTGACTGCCAGCGGTCGGGATTTTGGCTTAGGCTCCGTGTTGAATGCCCAGGGGCTGGTCTCCGGACTGGTCGCCCAAAATATCATTACCGTAACTGGTCGCCAGACCAGCAGCCAGCTTCTGAGCTGTTCACAGAGCCTGCTAGTCTCTAGGCTGGTTGCTTATGTGGGAATCCGATGCATCACCTTAGACCCCCAACCTGATCTTTCAGATCACCTTGAGGCTCGAGGGCTACTCCCCGAGGGAGCTTCTGTTCGAAGCACCCTTATATTTTTCTTTTTAATGCTAACACTATATTGTAGCTTTGTTTTTGACCCTCAATCTGATCCTTCTGATCGCATCGAGGCTCGAGGGCTACTCCCGTGGGAGCTTCTATTCGATGCATCCCGTGCTTTGGGCCGCTGATCGTGCCAGGTGGTCACGACCAAAAGCTTGAAGACACTGCTAAGGTTTTACTTCGATGGGAGCATTGACCTGATCATGGCGATCAGCTCCACGCTCGGGGGCTGCTGTCGTAGGTGTGCCCCCTGGGCTCCTCGCGGCCAGGAATGTTACTAGGCCGGGCGGCCCATAGAAAGGAGCTTCCCAGAGGCCTGCCAAGCTGATCGGATGGGCCCACGGCCAGGTCACCAGAAGGAATCTTCCCGGAAGCTTCTGGAGTGCTTCAACTTGGAAGCCAAGTTACCGCCTCTAGGGGTACTACTATCATTTTCTAGCCCATGTAACCACCTCTCCCTGAGATAAAGGGAGAGGGGAGCCCTTGGGCACGGCATTTTCCCATCTTTCCCTGACATTCCCACTTTCCTTTGCAGCTTTCGGTTGCAGGGCATCTTTTCTATTTCTTCCTTCTTCCTCCTCTCACCAGAGAGCCTCCTCGACTCCATTACTCTAAGAACTCAAGGTTCAGGGCCTCTCCTGAGCCCGGCGACCAGCTCTATAGTTGTCGATGGGTTGGTCGGCATTCCTCAACGGGGAGGGTTCCCAGCGAGGTTTGTGAGTTCAGGGATCGCTCTTCGTCACTGCTGGCGATGGAGAACACGGGGGACATAGCAAGGTATACTGGTTCGGCCAAGATAGGGGCCTACGTCTAGTGTGTGCAAACCGGGCCGTGGGTAGCTTCTGGTTGCGGGCTGCCAGGCCCGCTGGCAAACCGGGCCGTGGGTAGCCCAGGGGGCACACCCACGACAGCAGCCCCCGAGCGTCGAGCTGATCGCCACGATCAGGTTGAGGTTCCTCCAAAGTGAGTCTTCCATGGCCGCTTGGCGCAACCAGCGGCTTGAATCGTGGGGAGCTTCGAACAGAAGCTCCCACGGGAGTAGCCCCCGAGCCTCAATGCGATCCGAAGGATCGGTTCGAGGGTCAAAAAGTAAGCTACAAAAGTAAGCTACAAAGAAACTATTAATGTTAGGAAGAAAAAATTTGAGGGTGCTTCGAATAGAAGCTCCCTCGGGGAGTAGCCCCCGAGCCTTAAGGTGATCCGAATGATCAGGTTGAGGCTCAAAAATAAAGGGTTAATCTCCCATGTAAACGACCAGCCCAGGAGCCAGATAGGCGTACGGCAACCAGCTCAGAGGCTAGGCAGCCAACCAGCCCTATGGCTTCGGAAACATCCAGTCCAGAGACTGGGTAATCGTAACTGGTGACCAGCTCGGAAGCTGGTTTGCGGGTCTAGCGACCAGCTATAAAAATAGTGTGTTGGTGGCTAGTCTAGAGACTAGCCCCTAGGCATTTAGCATGGAGCCTTAGCCAACACACCGACCAACAGGTGGTCAGTTTGAAAATTAGCCCGGAGGCCAAGGGACACCAGCCGTGACCGGAGTCAAGTTCCAACCAGCAACCGAATAGCCGGTCAGGTCAAAACAAGTCTGACAACGCGCCCAGAGACAACGCACCGATAAGACAGGAACATAGACGACAGACCATCTGAGCTGACATAAAGATGTCTGGCTACACGTTAGATGATGAGACCGAATAGACACGTGGCTGGTGCGCGACCGTGTGCCTTTTCAGTTTCTCACGCCCATTAAGGCAGAATGTGGAAATTTGGCATAGCAGGCACGCCGGGCGACGCATGTGGGAGAAGGATAATTGTTGGCGCATTACCTAGAGTAATAGGCTTTAATGGGCAAGTGGAGATCGTGGCCTTCGTGGGGGCATGGCGGAGATCCCGGGGAGCATCAGTTCGCCCGCCCCGCCGGCCCTATAAGACTGGGGTCGAGGGAGCAGGCAGAACCCACGACTCCCATTCTCACACACTTCCCCAGTTCAAGCCCTCTCGCCGCCCTGCCTTCTTCTTCCTCTAGCCTACTCCGAGCACCAGATCTGAACTCTGGCATTTGACGAGATGGTGGCATCAGGCTGGGCACCGATGAGGGCGCCGGAGGCAGACCTCCAGAAGTTGGTGGACAAGGCCCTCCTTCCGGCGGAGGGCCAACTCTTCCGCTGTGCATTGCCCACCGCCCGATCAGAGCCAGAGGACAATGAGGGGATGTGCTTCACTTCCTTCATTGAGAGAGGCATCTCCCTTCCTCTCCATAGCTTTTTGATCACCCTCCTTGATTTTTACAAACTTTCTCTCCACCATCTCGGCCCGAATGGGTTTGCTCACATCACCATTTTCATCGGCCTCTGTGAGTCTTTTCTCGGCATTCCTCCCTATTTTGGTCTTTTTCGCTCCCTCTTCAAGATTTTTGGCTCAAAGACACCAACAAGGTTGTTGGTGGGGTCATCCTCCAGCTCCATGATGGGCACAAGGCAAAGTATATCCCTTGTGACCTAGTGGAGTCGCATAAGGAGTGGAGGCAGTACTGGTTCTACGCCCACGTCGGCACCAACGTCCTGGAGCACGACTTCAACAAACCGATGCCAGTGGAGCCAATCCACGAGTGGACCAGCCTGCCCATGGAGGAGAAGGACGAAGTCAATGTGCTGATGCGGTGGATTGTGGAGATGCAAGATTTGGGGCTAACCGCAGTAGCGGTGGCCCTGAACTTCATGTTCCATGGAGAGCAGCCAATCTGCGGCGACTGGCGACCAGGCTGGGAGCATCTGGGTCACTTCAACACGGAGCGGGCGTGGAGCGAAACCTCCACGGTCGATGCAGAGAAGTGGCTATGAGTGGTCGCCTTCTTCAAGGGGTGTCCCCTCCTCAGCAACCACCAAACACCAAGGCCCTTTAGCCTTGTGAACCAATGCAACGACGTAAGTCCTATTCGCTGACGCCATGCTCGTATCTTTTAGTCTTCTGTTTTGATTTTTCCTCTCCCTCGGGGAGTTTCCTTTTCTCGAACAGCCTGAGGGAAAAGAAAGGGTAACATATGGAGGCGACCAGGTCCCCTGTGCTGCCAACGATGCTCCGACGGGGAAGACGCGAAAGAGGAAGGCTCCACCGACTGCGCCCAAGCCGTTGATGGCTAGGGCGACCAAGAAGGTGAGGGACACTGATGCCGGTGGGTCAAAACAATAGACCAGCATGGAGGATCAGCCAGCCCATGACCCCGAGGTGTCGGAGCCCTCATGACTACCGCCTACGCAGGACGCAGGTGTCGGCGGAGCCGGATCGATCCGCCCAGGCGTGATGGTGTCACTGGCTGACAACCCGCAAACCTCGTGGGTCCTCAAGGTCACCAACAGGTAAGTTTCCTATTGCATCTTGCTAGGTTAGTTTTTTCCTCCTTTGTTGCGCTGATTTTCACTTGATTTTATTCTGTGTAGGCGGCTTGCCCCACCGAATAAAGGGGGAAAAGCTGCGACGGCAGCGACTGCGTCGACAGCAACAGCAACAATAGCGACGGCTGAGCCGAGCACTGCTGCCAGAGCAGTCCCCACTCCCCAAGTCCCCGAGGACCAGACGGGGGCATCAGTCCAGGCAGAGCAGCGGCCAGAGCAGCAACCAGCTCCGAAGCCACCATTGCAGGACCAGCCCCTGAGACCCAATGCCTCAGGCAGATGAAGGGGCCAAGAAGGTGATAGACGACCAGGGGCAGGCCTCCAAGGAGGTGCCCCTCAAGGCTCTAGGCCGGGCGACCAGCAATCGGGAGGCGGCGGCGATGGTGGAGAGCGAAGGCCAATCATGTCCATGGACGAATATCGGGCCACCTTCGATGCGGTGCTGAAGAAGTGTGAGAGCACCATGCGCCACCTGAACTCGGCATTCGATTCCATGGATGTAAGTCTTTTGTACATCTTTCTTGATTAGGTAGCGTATGAGTTCCTGACATTGTGATTGCTCTTTGCAGGCCGTCATGGAGCATGCATTCTATCTGACCACCTTCACCGATAGCTCCGCCAAGCGCTACCTGGATAGCGCCTGCGAGTTGTCGAAGCAGCTGAAGGCGAAGGACTAGTCCCTCTTCGAAGCTTAGAAGGCACTGGTCACCAAGGACATGGAGCTAGCTGCCATCAAGGAGACCACAAAGGCATAGGCACGTGAGCTGGATGGTAAGTTCTTCTTTGCTTCTTGCCGTGACTGATCGCATGTACTGATTACTTGTTGTCTCCACTTTGCCCAGAGGCTTGAAAGGGACTTGAAGCCGCTGCCAAAGAGAAGGAGCGGATGATGGCCCGGATCGTCTTGACGGTCGGCGCAGCGAAGCGCGAGGAAGAGCCAATAAGAAGGTTGCCGAGATGGAGGCGGAGCTGGCTGCCACCAAGGGCGAACTGGAGAAGACCCGGTCTGAGGCCGAGGCCATCGAAGCGGCGAGCCGGGAGCTCCTCAACTTCCTCACGCTGGAGAAGTTGTACAAGGGTGGCATCCGGGCTGGGGCTTCCCTACTAGATGCCCTGCGCGGAGCCATCGACCAGGCAAAGCACCTGCTGAAGCTTCATGTCTATACGGGCGTGGAGCAAGTGATGATGTCCGCACTTGCCTACTACTCGACTATCGAGCTTGACGCCATCGCCGAGGGGTACCCAGAGGGGACCACCGTTGAGCGGGTCGCCTAGCTAGAAGAGCAAGTCCAGGACCCAGTCGAGGAGATGATGTCCTGGATCCCATGCTTCTGGGAGAGGGCTCAATCTGGCGAGGAGGACCAGGGCGAGGACAACAATGGCGGGCCCAGAGGCGACGGCGATGACGGAGGCGATGGTGACAGCGGAAACAGTTAGCCTGTGCCATAGTTATGTTATGTAATATAGCTCATAGGATTATGTATGGAATCCTTTATGAACAAAAATCAGTTTGTGGGCAAACATATTATGTGTTCTGGTCATCTCGAGTGCTTTCACAAGATTTTTACTTAGAACCGTGCAAAACAAGGGTCTAATCGAAAATATGCCGAGGCATAAGCACTTAAATGTTTAAGTGGTATGTTTGGTCTTCACTAGCCGCGATCCATAGCGCCGGGCTAGAGCACCTGGTCATGCATAGGACTTTGGCGTGGCAAAGTACTGCTAGCACCAGGCCGGAGCTCCAAGACGCGCGTCACAGTGTTTCCAGAGAAACTGCTTAAAAATTTTAAGGACTGGTCCTTAGCAGATCAAAGATCAGCTCGTGATCAGGCACGACTTAAAGTAAAGAGACTGCGAAGAGCCCCCGAGCTGAACCACGATCAGAGGTGAGAACAGAAACGAGAACAGAGGTAAACCAAAAAAGAGAGCAACCATCTTTATTGAACTTATAAAGCGAAAAGGTAGAGGTACATAGCTGCAGTTTACGCGTAGAACTTCTTAAGGTGCTCAATGTTCCAAGAGTTAGGTACATTAGTACCATCCTCCTGCTTCAGATGATAGGCACCTGGTCGCGTGACCTCGGAGACGATGAAAGGCCCTTCCCACTTAGGGGACAGCTTATGCTGGTTCTGCATGGTCATGACCCAACGCAGGACCAGGTCGCCAACCGCAAAGGCCCGCGGTTGCACATGGAGGTCATGGTAGCGACACAGAGCCTGTTGGTAGCGGTTGTGCTGTAGAGCTGCAGCTAAACGATGTTCTTCAAGGCTGTTAATGTCTTCACACCTGGTCTGCTCTGCGGCGTACTCCTCGTAGTGGGCAATGCGTGGCGACTGATGGAGTATGTCAGCCGGCAGCACAGCCTCTAATCCATAGACCAGAAAGAAGGGTGAGTATCCGGTCACCCTGCTCGGCTGGGTTCGCAACCCCCAGAGAACCGATGGCAGTTCCTTGAGCCAATTCCCAGCGCGCTTCTCTAATGGATCATCTAAGGCTTCAGTCCTTGAAGAATTAGAGCATTGGCACGCTCACACTGCCCGTTTGAACGGGGATGCGCCACGGAGGCGTACTTGATGTCAATGCACAAGTCATGATAGAACTCCCAGAAGGCGTTGCCAGTGAACTGAGTCTCGAGATCGGTGATAATCTCCCATGGGGTGCCAAAGTGGTTGCAGATATCGCCAATAAACTTGGCCGCCTTCTCGGAAGTGCACTTCTGCACAAGCATGGCTTCAATCCACTTGGTGAACTTGTTGACAGCGACCAGCAGAGATCATAACCACCCGGGGCCTTTTTGAAAGGACCCACCATGTCCAGCCCCCAGCAAGTGAATGGCCAGGACACCGGGATTGTCTACAAGGCCTGAGCCGGCAGATGGTGATCACCCACAAAAAACTGACATCCTTTGCAGCGGCGGACCAGATCCTTTGCATCACGAAGAGCTGACGGCCAATAAAATCTTGATCGAAAAGCTTTACCGACCAGTGTACGCGCAGACGCATGATTGCCACAGACGCCTTCATGGATTTCTTGGAGTAGGGCGTAACCCTGGATGGCTTGAATGCATTTGAGAAGTACCTGAGATGTCGCAGCACGGCGGTAGAGCTGATCGCCGATGACTACATAATTCTTTGCCCTCACAACCAGTCGTTTGGCAGCTCCTTGGTCTTCTGGCTTCTTGTTGTGCAGCAGGTAGTCGATGAAGGGTGGTCGCCAATCTTTGGCGTTGTTGATGCTCGCGACCTGAGCGGACTGATCCGTTGGGCAATCAATTTCCATGTCTTCCAGAGAAGATTCAGGTAGCCTGGCCTCATTGAGACCAGGTAACGGTGTGACCACTTCATTATCCTCGAATCCGGAGACCGAGGGCTTGGCCATCTCTTGCATGAACACTCCCGAAGGAACTGGTGCTCTGCTTGATCCCAATTTGGACAAGGCATCGGCGGCGATGTTGTCGTCTCTCATCACATGATGGAACTCTAGGCCATCAAACTCGCATTCCAACTTGCGCACTTCTATGCAGTATGCATCCATCTTGTTGCTTGAACAGGACCAATCCTTGTTGACTTGGCTGATTGCCAGCTTGGAGTCTCCATAAACCAGCAAACGCTTAACGCCCAAGGTGACGGCAATGCACAAACCATGCAGAAGAGCTTCGTATGCAGCGGCGTTGTTGGACGCCCAGAAGAGCAGTTGTAGCACGTACTTGAGTTGCTGTCCTTGCAGAGAGATGAAGAGAATGCCAGCACCAGCTCCGTCTAACTTGATGGAGCCATCGAAGTACATGCGCCACACATCGTGGTGCTCCTTAGGAGGCGGGAGCTGGATCTTGGTCCACTCCACGATGAAGTCAGCCATAGCCTGAGACTTGATCATGGTGCGGGGCTTGAACTCGATGGAAAATGCACCCAACTCAATAGCCCACTTGACAATTTGGGCAGCCATGTCGCGGTTCCGGAGAACATCGCTGATTGGGCTGTCCGTCACGACATGATGGTGTACTCCAAGAAGTAGTGCTCGAGCTTCCGCGAGGTAAGAACGATGGATTAGAGCAGCTTCTCGATTTGGGTGTACCTAATCTTCGAGGCACCCAGTATTTCGCTGACGTAGTATACTGGTCGCTGAACTGGATACTTGTGACCAGGTTTCGATAGCTCAACGATGATAGTTGTACTGACGACCTGGGTGGTCGCAGCGATGTAAAGGAAGAGTGACTCTCCCGTGACCGGAGCCACGAGAATTAGCAGAGAAGTGAGAAGTTTCTTCAGGTGATTGAAGGCAGCCTGAGCCTCCTCCGACCAGGTGAACTCCTAACTCTTGTGGAGCAGCTTGTAAAAAGGAAGACCCTTCTCACCAAGGCGCACGATGAATCGGCCCAGAGCCGTCATGCAGCCGGTGAGCTTCTGCACATCCTTGATCTTCTGGGGGACACCCATCCTCAAAATTGTGTGAATTTTTTCTGGATTGGCTTCAATGTCCCAGTTGCTGACGATGAAGCCCAGGAGCTTCCAGGACAGGACACCAAAGGTACACTTGGCGGGATTGAGTCTCCAGTTGTACTTGCGAAGACGATCGAACACTTCTTGCAGGTCCAAAATAAAAGTTTTTGGATCCCTGGTCTTCACGATGATGTCATTGACGTAGGCCTCGGCGTTGTGACCGATCTGGCCCTCGAGACAGCGCTAGATGGCCCACTGATAAGTGGCTCCGGCACTCTTGAGCCCAAAGGTCATGGTGATGTAGTAGTAAGCTCCAAAGGGCGTGATGAATGCAATCTTCTCCTGATCTTTGGTGGCCATCTTGATCTGATGATAGCCCGAATAACAGTCCAACATACTAAGGAGGGTGTAGCCAGCTGTTGAATCCACTACCTGGTCGATCCTGGGCAGACTAAAGGGATCCTTAGGGCAGTGTTTGTTGAGGTCGGTATAGTCGACACACATCCATAGTTCGTCGGTCTTCTTTGGGATGAGGACTGGGTTCGCCAACCAGGTTGTGTGTAGGGCCTCTTGGATGAAACCCACTGCGATCAGCTTCTTGAGGTCAGCTTCGATCACCGCCTTTCTTCTCGCGTCGAACCATCGAAGTTTCTGCTTGATGGGTCTTGCTTTTGGATCCAAATTCACGGTGTGCTCGATAAACTCCCGCGGCACAGCGTGCATATCAGCGGGCTTTCACGCACATATATCCCGATTAGCGCGCAAGAAGATCAAGGACAATCTTATTTGGGTCGAGATCGGCCCCGATGATGGCCGTCTTATCGGGCTCAGCGTCATCAAGGACAATCTTCTTTGTGGGAACCGCCGGCTCGATCAGTGGCGGTGCACTAGATTCCGGGATGTCTTGTGCGGCGACCACTGGAGTGGTGCCAGAAGCTTCCCTCGCGGCGGCGACCAGTAGCCTGGCGCCCAGAACCGCGTTGGCGTCCTCTGCCAGGGCAAGAGACTCACACTCATAGGTGTAGGAGACACACGGATCCCCGCGAACACTGAACATGCCATGCGGCCCTGGCATCTTGAGTATCAGATAGGTGTAGTGCGGCACAACCATGAACTTAGCTAAGGACGGCCTGCCCAGCACCAAATGATATGAGGAATCAAAGTCGGCGACCACGAAGGTGCGGTAATTGAGGGCACCCGAGCTGTTCAGATCTTCAAAGGTAACTGGCACAGTTAGCTCTCCCAGGGGATAGCAGGTGCGACCAGGTACCAGGCCATGGAAGGCCGTGTTGCTTCTCATGAGATGTTCATGGCCAAAGCCAAATTGCTTCAGCATACTACAGAACATGATGTCCAGACCGCTGCCGTCATCGACCAGGGCTCGCCGCAGCCTATCCCTCGAGATGGTTGGAACCACGACAAGGGGTAGGCGCCCTGGATGCTACAAGTCGATCCATTAGTCCTGCCTGGTGAAGATGACAGGATATTCTGCCCATCGAGGCCTGGTGGTGGGAGCCTGATACATGGCAGCGACTTCTCTTGCTATTCACTTCTGCTAGCGGTGCGACTCGTCGATGAGCGCCTCGCTGAACAGCATGTTGACTGTCGCAGCCGGAACTTGATAAGCACCAGCATCGGGTAGAGCCGAAGCTCTCGGAGCCGGTGGAGGCGGAGGCGAAGGCGGCGTCCGATCATGGTTGCCCCTTGAGTTGTCTCTTAGGTGATCGTTGCCTGGGCTCACCCGACGCCTATTCTTCTGTGGAGGAGGCTGACACTTCCTGGCTTCTTTCTCCATCTCACGCTGCATGAGGTAGCATTGATGAGTTGTGTGCTTCCCTTGTGAAGGATGCATGACTGATCGAGCTCGGCCAAGATGACAAAGTTGTCAGGAGCAGTCCTGGCAGCCGTGACCAGCTCCTTATCTGTCCTGCGCTTTCTCTCGCGCTGATCACGGCGACCGAAACCGCGACGATCAGGTGGGTCTTCTCGCATCACACGGGGCGGGCTCCTTCTAGAGGTGTACTGCCTTTCCTTGGCACGCTCGAACTCTTCGCCCTCGGCGTAGTTCTCTGCCATCTGGATCATTGCACCCACAGTCCTGGGCTTCTTGCGACCGATCTCGGTGATGAGCGGGTGCTTGCGGACAAGCCCCTGGACGAAAGCGTCAATCAGCTCTGGGTCGGTGCAGGTGACGACTTGGTGGCGAACCTCCGAGAACCGCCGAATGTACTCTCGGATGCTCTCCCTGGTCCCCGTTGGACGTTCTTCAGGTCGGCGATGGTGGCAGGCTTGTGCCACGTGCCATTGTAGTTGTCGACGAAGGCACGGCAGAGGTCCTTCCAAGAATCGATGGAGTTCGCAGATAGACTTGACGCCAGCTGACCGCGGACGGTGACAGCATGACCGGCAGGTAGTTGACGAGGACGTTGTTGTTGCCTCCCGCAGCCTTGACCGCAGTCACGTATAGCCAGAGCCACGCTTCCGGGTCAGACTTGCTGTCGTAGGGGATGATGCCATTGGGGCGAAAATGGGGTGGCCACGCCACGGGCCGGATGCGCCAGGAGAAAGCGGGGAAGCCATTGAAATCGCGTGGAGGAGTAGCGCGATCATGATGCCGGTCGTCCCGGCGACCAGCTTGTCGTGGAGGCATGCGCCTTGGAGAATGGTTGAGCGTCGAGCCGTAGGTGTTGTTGTAGTCGTTGCGGCGCCGGTTCTCACGGTACTCGCGATCAGCTCGGCTCCGGTTGATCCGGTCCCGTGCATCGATGCGACCAGTGATGTACTTGCGCAGATCACTGACGAAGGTGCTGGCGCCGTGGGATACGCTTCCCGTCCGAGAGCGCCCATGGCCGCGATCACGTGTTCCCTCATGGTTGCTGCTCTCCGGAGGGGGATCACCACGACCACCTTCCTGTTGCCTCAGCGTTGGAGTCTGGGACAAGCGTGACCCTGCGGGCAAGTTAGAGTGATCAACAGCGTTACCTGCTTCTTGGCCTAGCGGCGGAGGTGGCAACACGTTGTTCTGAGGTGGAGGCATCTGCGGCGGAGCCATCTGCGATAGAGCCATCGGCGTCAGCACAAACAGAGTCATGGTGACTTGGACCATCATCGCTTCTACGTAGGCGAGCATTTGCTCCTTCATCGGGATCTCCAGTAGCTTGGAGATTTGCTGACTCAGCGTAGAGAGGTTGAGATGTGGCATGGTGTAGACCAACTGGTTCCGGTGAACCACCATGAAGTCATTCATTAGGTTTCTCGGCGGGTTGGGAGGACGCCCTTGATGTCCCTAGTGTTGTCCAGGAGGAGGAGGAGGTGGTGCACGAGCAGCCAGTTCGGCACGGTGGCGTTGCCATCGAGCGTTGCGGTCCTCTCGGGCGCGGCATTGATCCTCCGCTTCTCCCTGGACTGGTGGCCCATCGTCGCTGACATCTTGCCTAGTCGCCATGAAGCAGAATGCATAAGGTGAGGGCTCTTCCAGGTCCTCCTCGGGGTTCTCGGTGTCGCCGACATCCTCCTCCAGGATGGGAAAGATGGAATCAGAGTTGTAGTCGTCGTCGGGTTTGACGGTGAGCACAGCGATCAGGTCGCACAACTCCGGGGAGGTGTGCTCAGCCTGCTTAGAGTCCAGATCTGCGGGGTAACCAGAGTTATCGCCCGCAACAGAGCTGGTGTCAAGAAGAATGCCACGGGCGGACAGATCCGAGCCCCATGAATGGATCAAGGCAGTGGCGAGGTTGTCCATCTGCAGCATGAGTTCCCGCTCCACCGGAGTAGAGGCGAGGTGGCGGAGGTAGTCATAGCCGAGGCAGTGCAGGGTCGCCGGGATGTCACGGTCCACGCGCAGCAGATCCCCAGCACAGTCGACGACGAAGTCGAGGTCACCGAAGGTGAAGATGAAGCCCTCCGGGATGAAGTCACCGGCGGTGAAGTTGAACGCCATTGTAGCCGAAGTTCGACGAAGATCACCAGCGAACCCCACGGTGGGTGCCAACTGTCGACGGGTTGGTCGGTAGTCCTCGACGAGGAGGCTTCCCGGCGAGGTTTGTGAGTTCAGGGATCGCTCTTCATCACGGCTAGTGATGGAGAACACGGGGGGACACAACGAGGTATACTGGTTCGGCCAAGACAGGGGCCTACGTCCAGTGTGTGCACTATAGAGCTGATCGCCAGCTTCAGGAGCCTTAGATCTCAAAGTTTATAGCAATGGTGGGGTGGTGAGCTTCCTAGCGAGAGGAAGAAGAACATGAAACAGAAAAGATGCCTTGCAACCGAAAGTTGCAGAGTAGAAAGTGGGAATGTCAGGGAAAGATGCTTTGCCAGGGCTTCGCCTCTCCCTTTATCTTAGGGAGAGGTGGTTACATGGCAGGGAAAAGGCTAAAGTGCCCTTGCCGATGGCTTGGGAGCCAAGTTGGTGTAGTCTGAAAGCTTCCTGGAAGATTCCCATGCTGACTCGGCGGTGGGCCCGTGCAGTCAGTCTGGTCCCTTCCTAGATGGCTTCTGGTTGCGGGCCGCCGGGCCCGCCGAAAAAACCGGGCCGCGGGTAGCCCAAGGGGCACACCCACGACAATAGTGCACACACTTGACGTAGGCCCCTGTCTGGCCGAACCAGTATACCTCGCTGTGTCCCCCCGTGTTCTCCATTGCTAGCAGTGACGAAGTGTGATCCCTGAACTCACAAACCTCGCTGGGAACCCTCCCATCGAGGACTGCTGACCAACCCGTCGACACCAACCTTTGCAATGTGTACTTTCAGGCTGCCAAAAGCTGTTATAAAACATATTGACAAGTTTAGAGCACATTGTCTGTGGAGGGGATCTGATGTTAACAATAAGCCTCCTAAGGCAGCTTGGCATATGGTTTGCTTACCAAAGTCACAAGGGGGGCTAGGAGTTCTAAACATCCATGTTCAAAATGAGAGCTTGTTACTTAAGTACCTCAACAAATTCTACAACAAATGCAATGTTCCCTGGGTGAATCTAGTATGGGGAAAGTATTACCACGATAACAAATTGCCTGTTCAACAAGCAAATGTCAAAGAATCTTTCTGGTGGAAAGACCTATTAAAGCTGGTCCCCAGGTTCAAGGACATCTCTTCAGTCGCCATCAAAGATGCCACCACCTGTTTTCTCTGGCAAGACACATGGTTTCCCAACTCAGTAAGCTTCAATCAGCTTTACCCTGAACTTCATTCTTTTGCTATTAATGAGACCATTACAGCGGTTGTAGCTTCCCAAACACTAGCTCTTCATGAGCTCCTTCACCTGCCTCTATCAGTTAAGCCTTTTGATCAATATCAGCAGCTTTGGAATACTCTGCATCATCTTCATCTGCTGCCAGAACATGATCCATGGAAGTACTTCAACTTTGTTCTCAGCTAGGAAGGCATACAAACTATTAATTGGTCAAAGACAAGTCCACCACCCTTGCTACAAATGGCTTTGGAGTTCTTCCTGTCAGAACAAAAGAAAGATTTTCTTTTGGCTCATCCTAAAAGATAGCCTAAGTATCCTTACTTCAAAGGCGAAATATGCATCTCCCAGATTACTCCTTTGCAAAACTTCCTTTTGGTACAATCTATTAAGAGTCATACCGGCTGATAATGATATCTTTGGTATGGCACAGCACCTCAAGAGGAGTATTTCTCTCCCATTTGCAATGGAGCTGATTGTCAAGGCATGCTAGTCCATCTGGATGGTGAGAAATAATCTCATTTTCAAAGG
>CM041635.1:40434679-40465736 GCA_023333625.1 Bothriochloa decipiens | reverse complement strand
CGATATTACTCGTTGGTGTCAGCCCCTCGAGGGTCAGAACACCGACAATAGCCTCACAACATTTTTCACAGATAGAGCATGACATAAGAAGACTAACAAACTTGGTCTCATATTTTTTGAGTAATAGAGAATTACTTATGCATTTTCTAAGATAAAAGAAATTAATAGGGATAAATAAATCTATACAGAAAATTATCACAAATTTCATATTTCATATTTTTCATGGATAGATCATCTCATAAGAAAAATATTGCAAGTTGAACCAACTCATTTGGACTAAAAATGAGCAAGTTATGATTTTCAAAGCTTTTATCAAATTCTGGAAAATCCATTTTCAAAAACTAACTGAACTGAAAATGCAACGCGTACCCGACATGTACCCAGCGACTTGACTCTGCTAAGTGCACATGACGCTGTGCACCCAGACCGAACCTATGCTGACGTCAGTGCTGACATCATGCTGACGTCACCATGGGACCCACACGTCAGCGGGACACAGCGGGGAACCGGTCACCGGCCGACGGGATCACGCCGGCGGCGAGGTCTCCGGCGACACTACGGTCATCACTCGACTCGACTTAGCAGCGCGGACTCATTGGTGTACAAGATGCAAGTTATTAGCGCAGTTTTGACCGTCAGCCACGCGCGACGGCGGACGGCGGCGAGGCTCGACGGTGAGCTCGCCGGAATCGGTCACGGCGGAACACAAGGGCTTGCCTACCAGCTACAACAGACCAAGGCGACTCGGATTAGCTAGTCAAAGAGATGAAATACTGGCCAAAACGATGACGGCGAGGTACGTCGACGAGCGGCGGCGCGACCCGCGACGGCGGTCTGCCAAATCCGACGGACTCGAACCCTAATCGGTCCCATTAGCTACACCAACCTACACTACTCGAGCAGGCGAACATGATGCACAAGCTAATGGAGGGAGAGAGGGGTTGCTGGCCACAGCAGACCGCGCGGTGGTCGAGGCAGCCATGACCGGCAAAAGGGGAATTAGCCGATTCGACCTATACCTTATGGCTCGAGGGCAGGGAACGTGCGCAGGACGTGTCCCATGTCAAGGCGGAGCTTCTGGCGAGTTAAGGGCAAAATGTGTCAAGGCTGTGAGGTGCAATGGCGGTGCGAGCTCGCGGTGGCAAAAATGGCGGGCTCCGCGTCCGCTTGAGCTAGGGAAGAGGAAGGCGAGGTGAGGAGGGGCGTCTAGTGAAAGAGAAGAGAGCGGGGGGAGAGAGAATGACGCGGTCGTGAAGCCTTGAAGCAGATGCTCGGGCTTGGACAGGCGAAGCGTGGCGTCGGGCTTCGACGAGCGCGTGCGCGCATGCGAGCGGAGCGGGGCCGAGCGGAGGGCGAGTGGGCGAGCGGTGGGGCCAAGTCGAGTGCGGGCGTGCGGCGCGTGCGAGCGGCGCTCGGGTGGGGAGGCCACACGGGGGGCAGCGGTGTTGCCCGGCTTACGGATGCCACGCGGACGGCGTCGGTGCGGACAGCGTCGCGAGGAAGAAGAAGAGAGGAGGAAGAAGAGACTGGCAGGTGGGTCCCACTGCGCCAAGATTCATGCAGAACCTGATTTTCTCCATATTTTCCAAAATAATCCAAATTTTGAAAAACTTTTAAAAGATGAAATGTTTCTTTTGATGAGTAGAACATTTCACTTTTAAACATCAAAACCTAATTCTTCCTAGAATTTGAATTTCAAAAATGGGGATTTAAAATCCATTTAAAATTAAAAGAAAAACATTTTTATAAACTTTTTTTACATTTTTGACCCACTTCCAAGCCTTTTCAAGAAATGACCCCAAAATAAGCTTTGCTCCAAATAATTTTCTCTACAAACTTCATTTAACACTCAACCCCAAACAAGCAACCTATCACACAGCTCTAGTTCAAATCAAGTAAGCACATATTTTAAATTTATCATTTCATGTAACAATGATGATGCAAATGAGATGGTTATGCTCATGATATGCAAGATAATGCATGCTTAACACCAGGGTGTTATAGCCCTTCCCCCCTTAAAGAAATCTCGCCCCGAGATTTAAGCAGACTAACCATTCTTTATGAAAATCAGGATATACTTCTTTTAAATAGTCCTCGGTTTTCTAAGTGGCATCGCTATCGTCATGATTGCTCCAAGAAACCTTGTATTGCCTGATCACACGATTTCTGGTCACTCTGTCTTTGACATCCAGGAGTCTCATAGGTTTCTCTTCGTAAGATAAATCTGAACTTAGCTTAATGTCCTGGACTTTGACGGCTTCTTCTGTTGGAACACGCAGACATTTCTTGAGTTGGGATACATGGAAAACAGGAAACACTGCGCTCATCTCCACAGGCAGTTGGAGCTTATAAGCCCACGATCCCCTTCTTTCTACTATCTAATATGGACCAACATAGCGAGGTGCTAGTTTCCTTTTAACTCTAAAACGTTGCACTTTCTTCATATGAGAGACTTTCAGATACACATAATCACCAATATTAAAAGCTATAGGTCTTCTTCTCTTGTCAGCATAACTCTTCTGACGAGATTGTGCAGCTGTGATGTGTTGTTCAATTGTTCAAACTTGTTTTTTGGCTTCTTTAACAAAGTCGATTCCATAATACCTTCTTTCTCCAGGTCTTACCCAATTCACAGGCGTTTTACACTTTTGACCATACAGTGCCTCAAAAGGAACCATCTGTATACTCTCTTGGTAACTATTATTATAAGAGAATTCTGCCAAAGGTAACCACTTCTCCCATGAACCCTTGGATGATAAAACACAAGCCCTCAAGAGATCTTTAAGAACTTGATTCACTCTTTCTACTTGACATGAAGTTTGAGGATGATAAGCGGTACTGCGGTTCAGCTTTGTCCCCAAATCCTTCTGCAAGTGTTCCTAGAAATGAGTGGTAAACTGAGATCCCCGATCAGATACAATTGTCTTGGGAATTCCATGCAAACGAATGATCTCCCGAAGATAAATATCAGCATATTGAGGCGGTCGATAATCTGTACGAACTGGAATAAAATGCGCACTCTTGGTAAGTCGATCAACGATTACCCAAATAGAGTCATGCCCTTTTGGAGTTGTGGGAAGTCTGGTAATGAAATCCATACTGATATCTTCCCATTTCCATTCAGGAATCAACAACGGTTGAAGCATTCCAGCTGACTTCAAATGAATAGCCTTTATGCGACAACAGATGTCACACCGTGCGACATAAGCTGCAATCTCTTTTCTCATTTTTGTCCACCAATAGTGAGCCTTCAGATCATGAAACATTTTACTACCTCTAGGATGAATTGATAACTTTGACAAGTGAGCCTCATCCATGATTTGATTTTTGAGTTCTCTGTCCTTAGGTATGACTAGACGATTATCAAACCATAAGGTTCCTTTTTCATCCACTCTGAAATGCTTAAGTTGCTATTTTAACATCCTCTCTTTGATATGACCTATACCCTTGTCAGTTTTCTAACCTTCAATGATCTTGCTTTCAAGCAAGCAACTAATTTGAATGTTACGCAGCACAACATGATGCATAAGATTAAAGCCATCTGCTAACAAAGGTTGAATCTCATGGCAATGAGGTTTTTGACTCAACGCATCAGCGACTACATTTGCCTTGCCTGGATGGTACAAGATCTCCATATTGAAGTCCTTGATAAACTCCATCCATCGATGTTGTCTCATGTTCAACTCAAGTTGAGTGAAGATATACTTCAGACTCCTGTGATCAGTGTAGACTTTGCAGAAATTACCCAACAAGTAATGCCTCCAGAGCTTTAGAGCGTGCACAACAGCTGCTAGCTCCAAATCATGCGTTGGATAATTCAATTCATGCTTCTTTAACTGGCGTGAGGCATACGCTATGACTCTTCCTTCTTGCATAAGCACACATCCTAAACCTATTTTCGATGCATCACAATTACATCAAAAGGTTTCCCTAAATCCGGTTGCGCTAGAACAGGAGCAGTGGTCAACAATTCCCGCAAGGTACGAAAAGCTGTTTCACACTCCTCTATCTAGACAAACTTCTTCTCTTTCTACAACAGATTTGTCATAGGTTTGGCAATCTTCGAGAAATCTAGAATGAAACGACGATAATATCTGGCTAGACCAAGAAAACTCCAAACTTCATGCACAGAAGTTGGCACTTCCCAATCCATAACCTCTTGTACTTTACTTGGGTCTATTGAGATTCCCTCATCTGATTGAACATGACCAAGGAATTGAACTTTCTTGAGCCAAAACTCACACTTGCTAAACTTGGCATACAACTTATGCTCCCTAAGCCTTTCTAAAACAATTCTCAGATGCTCGGCATGATCTTCATCATTCTCTGAGTACACCAAGATGTCATCAATAAACATCACCACAAACTTGTCTAACTCAGGCATAAAGACCAAATTCATCAGATACATAAAGTATGCAGGAGCATTTGTTAGGCCAAAAGACATAATAAGATACTCATACAATCCATATCTGGTAGAAAAAGCGGTCTTACACACATCTTCCGGTCTAATCTTGATTTGATGGTAACCGGACCTAAGATCAATCTTGGAAAACACTCTCGCCTTGGACAACTGGTCGAACAGAATGTCAATACGGGGTAACGGATACTTGTTCTTAACGGTCACAGCATTGAGTGGACGATAATCCATGCACATCCGTAGCGATTTGTCCTTCTTCTTCACAAAGATAGCAGGACAACCCCATGTTGACACACTAGGGCGAATAAGACCCTTGTCCAACAATTCTTTCAACTGAATTTTAAGCTCTGCCAATTCATTTGGTGGCATCCGATATGGCCTCCTAGAAATTGGGGCGGTACCAGGTAATAACTCAATGCGAAACTCAACATCTCTATCGGGTGGAAGACCCAGAAACTCTTCAGAAAAACATCTGAAAACTCACACATGATAGGAATTTCGGGAAGAGGGGTCACACGAGTAGAATAGGATACGGTTTCTAGCTTAAACTTTTGGGGTAATGGCACTTGGAAAGTACCCTCCCCAAGAGGATTTCTGATAGATAGCACCCTATTACCTGTATCGATCACAGCACCCTAGAATTTCATCCAACTCATCCCCACTATCACGTCCACTCCTAAGCTAGGTAGAACTATCAAGTTCAGCCGAAACCTCCACTTATCTAGATCTAAAGTTGCACCCTAAACGATCTGCTTAGTAGTTATGTCAGCCCCAGCTGAACTAACCTTGAATTCGATGCTCAATTCAAGTATCTTTTGATCATGCTTCTGTGCAAATGCTTAACTCATGAAAGAGTGCGATGATCCAGAATCAAATAAAACAGCGGCAGGGATTTGATTCATAGAAAACATACCCGCAGTCACTGGTTCACCAGCAAGAATTTCCTCAATCGAGGTGTTGTGCACACGAGCTTGGTACTGGGCCAGCTGTTTCTTGGGAAAAGGGCAATAACGAGCAAAGTGTCCTGTCTAGTTACAGTTGAAGCAGGGTCCATTAACAGGTGTCCTGTTGGCACCAGACAAGCTGCTCTATCCTGGTTTCCCCTGCAGAGTAGGAACTTTGAATGCCTTTTGTTGCCTTTGTGGATTCTGAGCTGGATAGTTGTTCTGCCTTTTTTGCTGCGGGGGCCTGAATCTCACCCCAGACATCGATGGATGAAACGGCGTATGGAAAGTAGTTGGGGCTCTAGACTGAGAAGAACCACCTCCATCATGGGCTCTCTTGCGATTCTTGGCGGCAGCATGAACGTTGTTACTATTTTCTTGCATAATACAATCATTCAGAAAGTCAATGAAAGTAACACGAGCAGAAGTGCTCATGGTCTTCATCAACTTGGAACTCAAGCCTCTCTTGAAACTAGCTATTTTATTCTCATCAGTGTTAACAAACTCTAGAGCATACCAACTCAAGGTATTGAAGGCGTGCAGGTACTCCTTCACATTACGAGTTCCCATAGTAAGTGACAGAAATTCAGTCTTCTTCATAGCCATCAAACTGGGAGGAATGAAATTTCCCCGAAAAGCACGTACAAAGCGGTCCCAAGTAATAGGAACACCCTGTGGAAAAGTGGTGCGATGTTGCTTCCACCACATCCCCGCTTGTCCCTGAAGTTGATGGGCGGCATATTCCACTTTCAGCTCTTCTGACAACCTTAGAAGATGAAACTTGTCTTCCGTTGTGTTGAGCCATTCATCTGCTTTGAGAGGTTCAGGAGCTTCTTTAAACACAGGCGGTTTAGTGTCCTGAAAATCCTTGAAGCTGCTGTACTGATTCTGCTGAGGATCCTGATGAACATCCCGGGACAAACTTTCATGAAGAAGCCGTTCCACATTGCGCTGGCTGCCCAAAAATTGAGCAAACAGCTGCTCTGCATTGGTCGGTGGTGGGGGTGGTACACCGCGAGTAGTGTTATCAGCACCCTCATCAGAGCCACCACTACCATTGGCACCCGAACCACACGAGTGATCGGCATCTGCATATTCCAGCAACAAGACTTATTAGGTGAATGTTCTCACAATGAGAGGTGAAGGTAACAATTATGCCAGCTAAATTTATTGAGGAGAATAAATTTGCACAATAAATAGAGGCACAATAATTCCAAATTTCACATCACAACATCACTACTAATATTACTTCGAGCCATTGCAAAGCATCTTACAACATCCACATTTTGCCAGCATACATATACTGGACTTTTAAAAATGTACGGATATCGCCACATCAAACACCATGTTCCAACATTACATCAAAGTCTCAATAGCGTGCAAAAGGGTTACATGACCACCCGACAGGAACGCAAAAGAACAACTAGAGACTAGCGATCATCAACAAGGCTACTCTCCATTGTTGCTACTCTCACTAGAAGCACCGTCCATAGCCCTTCTAGCTGCTGCTAAGGCTGCCCTCAGCTGACGGATCTCCTCCTGCTTCCTGTGCACCTCCTCGTGAAGACTAGCATTGTAAGCACGAACATCCTCCACTTCCTCTAACACTTGCTACTGGCAGATGTTAAGACGATGAAACTCGGACCAGGCTTCATCTCTAGCCTGAGCCATCTTCTGGCTCTCCAGCACCACCTTGTCTCGATGCTGAGACACACGGGCGACCTCCTCCCACGAGCGCTGAAGCTCACGTGTCAACTCACGCTTCTCCTTGCGTGCATCAGCTCGAGCCTCCTTGAACTCCTCACTTAGACGAAGTGCCTTAGTCTCCATGCTGACATAGGCCCTCATCACTGCAAACATAGCACTCATGGCAGGCGTGCTGCTACCCTACGCCTCCTCAGGACCTGCCTCCAGTGGGTTTCCCTCAGCATGTGGCCACCTAGAAAGGCAGTGAGCAAAGGGGAACACTCCAAGAAAAGCCTGGGCAAGCTGATGAGGTATCTCCTCCATCAGGTGCTCCACCACGTCAAAAGCTGCAAACGTGGCACCCGTCTTGGCAGTCTTGTCCACACCAAAACAGCGCCACCCAACCCAGTGTGGGTCACCATCCAAAGGTGGGACAACTACCTCCACCCGAGCCTCTCCATAGTTCACCAAGTCATCCTTGTCCCAGTAGTAGTGAGGCTCCATGCCCACCGTATACCCAGCGTTGGAGAGAATCCTCCAAAGAAGGCTAGGCATGGCGTGCTCCTCAAGAAAAGTGTCCACCTCCCTTGGTGCCGACTCACGGACAGCCAAAGGACCACGGGGCACTCCTCCTCCAGTGGACTTGCGAGCAGTCTACTTGGTTCTCGGCATCTGTCCAAAAGTTGTATATCCCGTAAGTTTAAAATTTTAAGGAAATGAGACCATAGAATTATAAGGGAAGGAACGATGGAATGTATGAATGAACAATTTTAACCATGATGCATGCACGTTACATACGTCCTCACGAACTAATAATCTAACATGCTAGGTGCTGGCATACATCGTTCTCTCATTTATACGTAACTACTTCGTTCTACCGTTCGCAATTAGGGTACCTATAGAAAATTCATTTCAGCCCATGTCCCATATGAATGCAATTCGACGTAAAAATTCACGCACCTTCCGAACAAGGTAAAACACCGATTACTTACTACCCCAACAAGTTGCGCAGAAGACGACACCGCCAGAAGACGGTCCCAACATGGGATACCTTCATATATACATGTGTGCAACATGTAAATACTCCGGCATCAATAAGCACTCCTCTAGACTGGCATTGCATCCAATCATGCTCTCACAACTCACACTTACCAGGGCGTAGAGGCAATTTGATCCATACATTACCATTCAAGTGAATGGCACCCATACGACTCCATCATTGTATAGGCAATGACAAAACAGAAAATATGAGGCAATTTCCCCAAGTTAGTACTTAATTAAGCCACCTGAATCCTATTAGGCATAAAGGATATGACCACTGGCACACTCTAGTTTTCAAAACCATAGATTTGAACACTTATACATAACTATAATTTTTGTAAATACCTTTCACAAACCAAAAACTCTTTTAGTTTAAATACTTGTGAACAGTAACATTCTAAACCTTGCTCCGATGCCAGCTGTAACAGAACCGACCAATTTATTAGAGCACAAGCATGTAATTCGCCATTAGATAGCAAACTTACAAGATTGAGACCTAATAAACCCGGTAGTCATACCGAAATCTCGAGGGATTTCAAACTTTCCGACATAGCCAAGATCATAATGAGTTTAGCGTTCACCATCCACAACGTACATAGTTCGCACATAGTTTTATACCATCAGAGTACGAATAAAGTTATTACAAACCAAGTTCAGATTTGAAATAAAGCGAAAGCGATTAAGTTCAAATACACACACACCAGTTCAAATACTGTGCCAGGTCCTCGGTCAATATCCAACAAAAGCATAAGGTAGAGTAGAGTGACCATGCCCAAGGTCTAGTCATCTCCCAAGGCGGGATAGAAGCAGTGCTGGCAATAGCCATAAAACATCTTACCATCTGCAACAACATGGGAAAAAACCCTGAGTACGAGGATGTACTCAGCTAGACTTACCCGTCATAAACTAAAAATAAATTGACTTCAAGGAGTATGCAAGGCTATATAAGTAGGATAGCTGACTCATAAGTTGCAGAAAAACTTGCATTAAAGAAACATTTGAACATAACCTTCTAGCATTGTATTTTAATTTGATTAACCTTATCATGCTAAATTAGCACCTGTACTAAACAAGCATGGTAATAATTATTCAACAAGAAAAGTAACCAATTCCGGTTGAGTGTCTTTCAACATCACGACTCAACCATCTCATCTCTTTATTCAAGTTATTACTACGATGCCGCTGCTCAAGTTAAGTGTTCACTGTCCAGGAATGATGGCGATTATAATCGATTACTAACCAGCTGGCGGGTATTCCTCACACAAACCACACTCACCCGCTAAGGTGAGCTACAGATCACCGAAAATTCAATTCGGGAAAAGTCGCGGGATCAACAGGTACCATCGTATCCAGGAACCGCCTGGCTGCCTTATTCAGCGCGACCCTGACCTCAGACTTACTCTCCGCGTAACCCGTGGTCTCCCATCTTCTCCAATATGATGCGTACAACAGGTCGACTCCCGGCCCAAACCAAATCCAGGCTTCGCGGTCGGAATGACTTATCCTTCCAGCTAAATGTGAGGCATAAATTCAATATGACTTGAGGACGTACAACGGATGGGGTCCTAGTTCGATACAGACGGGATAACCTTACCAAACCTCTACTTCAGTCTCGACACCAATCCCGCCCGGTCTCGATTAATTATCTCCACATGGTTATCCAAGATAACAATGTATTCAACCATTCCGAGTAACCACCTATAACTCGCGGATGACTGAAAATCACCTGACTTCTACCGATCTAGTTTAAGCAGGGCTAAGCAGATAATCGTACCTGAGCCTAACAGGGTTGAAGTATAATAGTAGCAAGGAATATAAGTAATGCAACAATGGTATAAAACAACGCCTATAACTTAATGCATCAAACAAGTAAAGGACTCAAGTTAGATATTTTTGCAAACCACAGGGAGAATGCTCCGGGGCTTGCCTTCTGCTGCTATCTCTTGCATCAAGGCTTCCTATTGGCCTTCCTCTTCTGATGCTCCGAAAACTACCGTTTCGAGCTCTGACGATCCTATATGATGCATAGTGCATATGAATACCATGTATACATAGAATACAATGCTCATGCTGATGGTGAATGAATGCTCAGTTAAAGATAAATGACATGATTTTAAAACATGTAAGATAAGCACATGTCATCTGCATTCTCTTCTATAAACACTTCTTTAAACAAGCCTCGCATTACAATTTACTTGCATGCTATAAGGAATTATAAACAACCATTATTTTGCATACTACCCTCTACTGAACTAAAACCAATAACAGATCACACACATCATAAATATCATAAAAAGCATTTTTACACACATGAAATAATAACTTAAAGCATTATTAATTATTTAAAAGAAATTAGGATAGAACTACAACATGACCTTAGACTACTCAGAAAATTCTATAAAAATTACAGGTGCTTAAGCATGTCTAATGTAGACTACCATAAAAACTTCAGGTCAAAACAGTAAGTACTTTATCCTACACAAAAATAACAAGGCAGCATAATTTAATGGGCATAAAATACTTTGTATATAGAAAAATGTCAAACAACAGATCTCAAAACATTCTTAGCTCTAGATTGACATAATAACACCCTCCAAAAAGTTTCATGCACAAATCACTTATATATTATTTATTATGAATTATTTATCATCTAATGGAATAGGCACCATAAATAGAAAGAACAATACTTTTCATAGGACATAGCCTCACAACATTTTTCTCAGATAGAGCATGACATAAGAAGACTAACAAACTTAGTCTCACATTTTTCTGAGCAACAGAGAATTAATTATGCATTTTCTAAGATAAAAGCAATTAATAGGGATAAATAAATCTATACAAAAAAGTATCACAAATTTCATATTTCATATTTTTTATGCATAGATCTTCTTATAAGAAAAATACTGCAAGTTGAACCAACTCATTTGGACTAAAAATGAGGAAGTTATGATTTTTCAAAGCTTTTATCAAATTCTGGAAAATCCATTTTTGAAAACTAACTGAACTGAAAATGCTACGCGTACCCGACATGTACCCAGCGACTTGACTCTGCTAAGTGCACATGACGCTGTGCAACAGACCGAACCTATGCTGACGTCAGTGTTGACATCATGCTGACGTCACCACGGGACCCACACGTCAGCGGGACATAGCGGGGAGCCGGTCGCCGGCCGACGGGATCTCGCCACCGGCGAGGTCTCCGGTGACACTACGGTCATCACTCGACTCGACTCAGCAGCGCGGACTCATTGGTGTACAAGATGCAAGTTATTAGCGCGGTTTTGACCTTCGGCCACGCGCGACGGCGGACGGCGGCGAGGCTCGACGGTGAGCTCACCGGAATCAGTCACGGCGGGACACAAGGGCTTGCCTACCAGCTACAGCAGACCAAGGCGACTTGGATTAGCTAGTCAAAGAGATGAAATACGGCTAAAACGACGACGGCGAGGTACGTCGACGAGCGGCGGCGCGACCCGCGACGGCGGTCGGCCAAATCCGACGGACTCGAACCCTGATCGATCCCATTAGCTACACCAACCTACACTACTCGAGCAGGCGAACATGATGCGCAAGCAAATAGAGGGAGAGAGGGGTTGCTGGCCATGGCAGACCGCGCGGCGGTCGAGGCGGCCATGACCGGCAAAAGGGGAATCAGCCGATTCGACCTATACCTTATGGCTCGAGGGCAGGGAACGCGCGCAGGACGTGTCCCATGTCAAGGCGGAGCTTCTGGCGAGTTAAGGGCAAAATGTGTCAAGGCTGTGAGGCGCGGTGGCGGTGCGAGCTCACGGCGGCAAAAATGGCGGGCTCCGCGTCCGCTTGAGCTCGGGAAGAGGAAGGCGAGGTGAGGAGGGGCGTCTGGTGAAAGAAAAGAGAGCGGGGGGGAGAGAGAATGACGCGGTCATGAAGCCTTGAAGAAGACGCTCGGGCTCGGACAGGCGGAGCATGGCATCGGGCTTCGACGAGCGCGTGGAGCGCATGCGAGCGGAGCGGGGCCGAGCGGAGGGCGAGTGGGCGAGCGGTGGGGCCAGGCCGAGTGCGGGCGTGCGGCGCGTGCGAGCGGCGCTCGGGTGGGGAGGCCACACAGCGGGCAGCGGTGTCACCCGGCATACGGACGCCACGCGGACGGCGTCGGCGCAGACAACGTCGCGAGGAAGAAGAAGAGAGGAGGAAGAAGAGACTGGCAGGTGGGTCCCACTGCACCAAGATTCGTGCAGAACTTGATTTCCTCCATATTTTCCAAAATAATCCGAATTTTGAAAAACTTTTAAAAGATGAAATGTTCCTTTTGATGAGTAGAACATTTCACTTTTAAACATCAAAACCTAATTCTTCCTAGAATTTGAATTTCAAAAATGGGGATTTAAAATCCATTTAAAATTAAAAGAAAAACATTTTTATAAACTGTTTTTGACATTTTTGACCCACTTCCAAGCCTTTTCAAGAAATGACCCCAAGATAAGCTTTGCTCCAAATAATTTTCTTTACAAACTTCATTTAACACTCAACCCCAAATAAGCAACCTATCACACAGCTCTAGTTCAAATCAAGTAAGCACATATTTTAAATTTATCATTTCATGTAACAATGATGATGCAAATGAGATGGTTATGCTCATGATATGCAAGATAATGCATGCTTAACACCAGGGTGTTACACACCTGATGCCCGTGGCATGGCCTGATGACTTAGGCAACTGACAACAGATGCACCGCATAGGACCCTGTTTTGAAGCGGGACACCTGACCCCCGGGTCCTACCCAACGAAGGGTTGTTAGCTGGCTAGGACATGACCCAAGGACTTTTCAAAAGCATGACTCTTGACCCCTAACCCTAGAAGTTTTCCAAAAGAGCGACGCTAGCCCTCGGGTCATGCCTTAGGCAAAATCATTGGCTACTTGGGGCATGGCCTCGGGAATTTCAAAAGCATGGCGTCGTCTGCCTAGCCTTCGGGTCTTCAGGGTGACCACCTCATAGGGCTCACAATGGCTAGGGGATGGGTGATCCCATCCCTTCTATTGGTGGTAGATTTCACCGTCCACTTGCGGTCTTCCTCTACATTTGTTGCTTGAAGTGCGTCGACTTTGATTTCGCTCTACAATCGGGTGCCATCCTCACATGCATGTTGACTAAACTCCTAGCATCACTTGTTGAGATGATCACAGAGATCAAAAGTGACCTACACCGCCTCCATCTATCCAAATTCTAACAGTGGTTGGTATGACGTGCGGTGTGATTTGAGGGTTAGCCTTTGTCCTACTCTGCCTCGGGATAGTTAGGCAGCATGAGATCTCCTTTGGCTGACAGGGCATGTCACCTTTTGCTTCCATGAGCACCTCCTCGAGCAAGCATTAGGCTACCACACTGTCTCAGAGATCATAGCAGTCCCTGCCTGGCGTTAGGGTGGTGGTGTGACACGATGTGCCTGCTTGCGGAGATAGGCAATCAACCCGGGTGTGAGCCATGGCCGCCAGTCATATGGTAACATTGTTGCTTCTCAGGCAAGCTTGGCCCTTCGTGTGGTTCATTGCCTGACCTTCTTTGGGGATGTGTCTCCCTTGGAGACAAGGCACACCATTTTGGCTCCTTCAACCGTGGTCTTCCTACGATGGCGAGGGTTCTCATCGCCTATCGAGTCATCTGATGTGTACCCCTTTGTGGGGGTCCATGAAGATGTGGAAGCTACCATCCGAACACCCAGAGAGCCTTGGCCTGTGTGATGCCTTTGCTACTTACATGGGGGCTACGAATTCTTGCACTGGATAGAGGTAACTGTCCGGGTTCTCGACAAAGTCTTAGGCCCTGTGTCGTATGACGACCCATATCTTGCCCCTGGAGCACGAAACAAGGGTGGTTTTGCTTTTTGCATGTGCCTTCCCACTCACGAGTGTGTGGGACGCTCCCCTCCACCCTTTGATGAGAAATTTTAGAATCTAGCATTAAGTTCGCACGTCTCTAACGATTTAGCACCCAGTTCGCACGACTTTTAGAATATAGCACCCTCGCTATGAATTGTTTCGGAATCTAGCATCCTTAGCCTCTAACCTCATGTTAACCCTTAACAACTGTGTTAATTAACATCTAATAATGGTTGTTAAGTGCCCTTGTTAACCTGATCAACCTCCTGTCGGCCCGACAACGCTCGCTAGCAGCAAGGCAGCGGCGGCCATGGCGAGCGGCAGCACCTACAGAGCTCGCCGGCGTCAAGGTTCAGAGGCCACAAGGGTTAGCGACGGCGCTTAAGGGTTAATTAGGAAAAGGTTTAGAGGTTAATCTAGGGTTAGGCATTAAAGATGCTAGATTATTCCAAAATAATTCGCAGTGAGGGTGCTATATTCTGAAAGTCACGCGAACTGGGTGCTAAATCGTGAGAGTCGCACGAACTTAATCTAGATTCTAAAATCTCTCCCCTTTGGTAGACGCATGGGGATGCTAGTTCTTTGAGGCCATCTACCCATTCTTCTTAGGCCCCGCGATGATGGTCCCCTTCAGGGCCATGTCTGCAACCCCTCTTGTGACCCCTTCGCGGCTCAAGTCCCTCAGGGCATTCATGGGGTCGCCCATGAGGGTGACCCTGCGGTAACGGGTGGCTTCTATGGCATTGGTGTGTATGGTGTCAACGGTTCTGGATGCCCCTGCCAGTCAAGGCATGCAAGCTGCCCTAAGGCTGTGGTGTTTCTCGTGCGACTTCTTCATTGGCAATTCATCTCCCGGACGTCGCTCGGGCAAGATGAACTCGGACGGTCTTAATGAGGAACTTCGTTGGGTGGACGGCGACCTAGGCCTATGCGTTTAAGTGTCCTTTGGTAGATTGGAGCTAGTTGGTGATCACATCATTGCTCCAAGGACATGGCCTGCCCTCTTGGTGGAACTCGAGGCCATGGTGGTGCGGCCATGCCTTGAGCCGTGCCTCCCGCCTGCACACCTCTCATGATCCAATCAAGTTTGGGTTCGACTGTTGTCTATGAGATTTATAGCCTGCGGCTACCCTGCTCACTTGCATATTGCGTACCTCCCAAGTCTCATGCATGCCCCATGTGTGGCAAGTAGTGGCGTCCTCCCTAGGAGGCAGTGCATATGTGCCTGTGCCTGCGTCACGGCAACCCCCTTGTTGTCATCGCTGTTGGTGCCAGTGGCATCCTCTCCTTCTGCCTATGGTTTGATGGCTTTGTGCCATCTCTGTCTGTGGCTCTTTGGTTGTTGATGTCTCCCACGGGGTCAACCACACATGATGTGAGTTGTAGGTGCTTGCCCAATGACTGAGTCAACTGGGACGTTCTTCACTCTTGGGGAATCCATCAAGGTTGCTGCCACCTATCAGAGACTCTTGGGGACCAAGATACATATGGCCCCCATGAGAAGCTCCTTGAGGGATCCACACGCAACGGTGCAGCTTGCCATATGAATCTTGGACAAAATCCAAAGATACGAAGTAGATCAAGGCACGCACCTTTGTGCATGGTCCCCAATAGGTGATGCCTCGGTCTTGATGCCCGTTCGGCTAGCGAAGCTGATTTCGGTGGGTGGACATGCTGGTTCAGCAACCATGAAGGCATTGAAGATGTCAAAGATGAGCCCCCTACCCATGGACCAATGTCAGGATCTTTGGATCTCGGTTAGAGAAAGGGGTTGTTTGTGGGGAACAATGTCTTAAATCTACAGCATGATAAAGAAGGCACAAGATACCCAAGTTTGGGCGCATGCGATGGTGCAAATACCATAGTCACGCTCAGTGTTCTTGGTCATGGAATGTTGAGATTTCCCTACAATAGGCTTCCCAGGTCTTATATATGGCCCCAGCACAGATCGCGTCCACAAACACATGTCAGTCCACCACAAGGAACGACAGGGAGGAGCCCCTGGCAGTGGTAGCAAGAGCAGCACCAACTTCTCAAGAACAGGGGGAGAAGGGGCGACAAAACACAGGGGGGATCGACTCCTGCTTGGCAGCAAGGAGGGGAGCCACGAATTTTGTGTTGTGCAAGACTACTACAACTTTTTTTAGTTTACATTGACCTCCTTATATACAAGTCCTAGACTTCCTAGACAAGAAACATCCAGCTTACAAAGCAAGACAGCAATAGTTTGCTGTGTAAGGAACCTAAGTCTTGCTACTCAAGACAACTAGCCATCTAGAGGCCTACTGCCTACTGCTAGAATGGTTAGGGGAGCTAATCCCTCCCTAACCCACGCCTGATCAGATTACAATCATACTTATTATGTGCCGTGATTATCTAACAATCACTCCCTAATCACGGCACTCCCTAAACATAGATAACTTTGCACTTGTCGATGTAGTTGGGCATATCTTCAACTTCATCGAGTGAGCACTATCTTCAGGACGATGGACACATCTTCATCATCCTACAGAAAGTTTCTTTTGGATGTGGTCGTATCTTTACACCCAAGGATGATGGTCACATCTTCATCACCCTCACACTATTTTGGATGCGGTCACATCTTCACACCCAAGGACGATGGTCCACATCTTCATCACCCCCACTCAATTTGGGATGTGGGCACATCTTCACATCCAAGGATGATGTTCACATCTTCATCACCCTCATCTCACTTTAGGATGGGGAACTCACCTTCCCATCCAAGGATGATGGACTCACCTTCATCACCCTCCACTTCAACTCACAATTTCCTAGATGTGCATAGGGGTCAACTATATGAGCAACAATATACCTCACATCACCAAATAAGGACATGGTGCTACCGCCAGCATGCCTCCCTACCCGCCAGTTTGCTTCTCTCCATGCCGGCAGTCCAGCACGCCTCCTGCACGCTAGTCTCTCTCCACGCTAGCACGCATCCTACCCGCTGGTCTCCATCATCACCAAAACAAATGCAGCACCTGAACATCTTCCGCTGACATCTTCATAGGCCCTGCCCACACCTGCTGTTGCTGTTCTGGCCATGCTCAATACCAACATGTACCGGCTCCATGCCAGTACGCCTCCCCTGAGCCAGATCACTTCGGCACCTCAAGACTTCACCCCAGCATGCCTCCCATGCGCCGGTCTCCGGGCGCAGCACTGCTGCATCACCAGGACTTCATCTCTTCACTCTGACTCCACATCCATCGGCAGCAGCCTCCGCGCCACCCCTAGCAGCCTCTTCGCCCTTGCTTGCTAGATTCCTTACATCTTGATCACCGTAGCTCCAATACCACTGTTAGCCCATGAAAAGGTACAACAAGGAGGAGCCCCTGGCGGCGGCAGCAAGAGCAGCACCAACTGCTCAAGAACAGGGGGAGAAGGGGTGACAAAACACAGGGAGGACTCCTGCTTGGCAGCAAGGAGGGACAAATTTTGTGTTGTGCAAGACTGCTCCAACTTTTTCTAGTTTAAATTAACCTCCTTATATACAAGTCCTATACTTCCTAAACAAGAAACATCCAACTTACAAAGCAAGACAGCAATAGCTTGCTGTGTAAGGAACCTAAGTCATGCTACTCAAGACAACTGGCTATCTAGAGGCTTACTGGCAACTGCTGGAATGGTTAGGGGAGCTAATCCCTCCCTAATCCACGCCCGATCAGATTACAATCATACTTATTATGTGTCGTGATTACCTAACAACACATACACGTGCGATGTGCGCTCTCTACATGTGAGAGTGTGCAAGCTTCCTTATATGGATTGGGCGCACGGACAACATTTAAATGTTGCCCATGAGCAATCCACTTTTCATGCGAGATAGGAGGGTGAATCTCGTCTACCCACTCTCTCCTACCCTTGACTTGTCCTGATGGCTACAGTGCCAACTGTCGGACATGATGTTCTACAACGGTCACATTTTTCCCTCTCACTAGGTGCCCCGTAGAAAGCGGGGTGCTATGCTTGGAATTTGCGGGTCCCAAGGTGTAGACTGGCTTTTAGTTACCACCATACACATCTCGCCTCCAGGGGGGTGTGCTTCGGAGCCCCCCGGCTCTAGGATGCCCCTTGGCACCTCTTCCCTGAGGCATACCTTGGATCTCTTCCCTGATGATGCACTTCAGTCGCCTCCTTCAGTGGCATACCTCGGTCGCTTCCGCCAAAGCCCGACTGGTGCATGCGGTGCCTTGCTACTCTAGGCCCAATGGGCCTCGCACCCCTCAGTAGCGTAATGATCAACATAACCCTTCAGTAGGCCAGGCTCCACTGATTTCAGCCTAACGGGCCTTATAACCCTCGATGACCAAGCCACCAACGCTTTAAATGGCAAGCTACACGTGCTGCGCGAGGAAAAGGCACAAGTTTATGCACTGACCTCAAACATTGTACTTTAAATTTAGAAAAGGCACAAGTTTCAGCTACAATTGTTGTGAGAAAAATGAAGCTCACAATGCAGGCTACCAAATCACATCAAGGGGAAAGTTTGAGTAATTTTCAAAAAGAGTTAAATGCACCACTAATCCATAACTATTGAACATGTTTCGTTTTGGTCCACAAACTTCAAAAGTACAGTTCCAAGTCCACAAACTATTTAATGTGGTTCATTTCAATCCATACCGGTCCATAATCTTGAAAAGTACAGTTCATTTCAATCCAGCATAGCCAGCGCCTTCAACATGCCCTGTCCATATGGGTGCCATTTTGGACAGGGGCACACAACGCCGCACCTCCATGGCCGCCCCCCCATGTGTGAGGCACCACTTCCCCTATGCATCCAGCATTGCCGTTGCCACTCAGCTGGAGCCGCCACCGCCACTTGTGTCGGCGCCACCCTCCTCCCCTACGGTCGCCCTCCTTTGTGCTCCAGGCTGTCGTCGATGCCCTCCCCTTTGCCACGCGTGGGTGGTGGGGGCACGCGGAGGCGGCAGCAGCAACACCCGCATGCTCCACACTCCCCACTGTGCACCCTAAAGCACGGGCTAGAGCCCTTGACGTGCGCACTCACTAAGTGTCGTGCTGTTGTGGACATGTCGTTGGCACAAGCCACCCTAACTGTGTCGCCATGCTCACCATGCGAATGCGCACCTCACCGTCCACCCTGCCACGGTCACACTGCAACATGAGGGGAAAACCCCTATTTTCCCCCACTCCAGCGGCCTCGAGCCACCATTGGAGAACCTGACTACATCTCAGAGAGCACCTCAGCGATGGGTGGCATGGCTGTGGTGGCAGCTCCGCTCGTGTGGCAGTAGAGATGCGTGGCAGCAGCTCTACACGAGCAGCAACAAGGGGAGCGTGGTAGCACGTGGTGATGCAATGACGGGTTTGCACGGCTATGGCAGATGGGAGAGGAGACGGCAGCAGCGGCATGCCACATCGGAGCCCCTGTCCACATTGGCACCCACGTGGACCGGTATCGATTAAAATGAGCCCCTTTAAATAACACTTTTGAAGGTCGTGAACCTAACGGTCATGGGCGGAGCTCAGTTGAGCTCTCTGGGTGCCTGTGCACCCACAGGAAAAAATCAAAATCCATTGATATTGTCATTTTTCCACCCTTTAGGCACCACCTCGACACCTCTTAGTGCACCCAGAGCTCAAATTAACATGCCATGGCTTGAAGTGTGCACCCCGCTCAAATTTCCCCTAGCTCCGCCCCTGCTAACGGTGCATTTAACTCTTTAAAAATTGAGCCCAAAGCCAGTGGACCGCATTCTTTTTTGCAAAGCTATATAGCAACATTTGATTGCCTAATGACATTGCAACCTGCCTAGTAGTTCATGGACTAACGGTGCATTTAACTCTTTTTAATGAATTGAGCCCAAAGCCGATGGACCGCGCTATTTTTTTTATAAATCTATCTAGCAACATTTGATTCCCTAATGACATTGCGGAAGACTAATCAGAACAGAGGTGTATGAAGAAACAAACCCACCTCTTTTAAAACTTTTTTAGGTATACGAAAAATAGAATGTAGGAGTACACGATTATGATATCTTCACTAATAGCTATATATACCCTAAGTCTCGAACATACATTTTTCAATAGACTAGAAATGTTAACAAACATATTATAAATTTTATATAAAATAGATGGACATGATATTACCCAATACAGAATTTCATTGCCAAACCCAAGTAACTAAGAAACCGCCCATGAAAATCCGATTCTTAATTTTCACGGGTCTAGTGTGGCAAGTGGGTGGGTAAACTTTTAGTGAATAACTTGCCTCCCTCCTATATTCTTCTATGATGCCATACATAAAACTATGGGAGTGTTTGAGAGAGTTTGGATGCAACGTGCAGCCTTATTTCATTGATGTGTGGATCGCAATTTATACAGATTACACTAGGCTGGTGAAGACGTTGGATGCAACCAACGGATGCTAACAACCAGCGAAAGACTAGGGCTAATCCTATCTATGCTCAAAGTGTTTAACATAACACATGTTACTAGATCCATGAGAAATGTTTTCCTTATACTCATTTTATCTAGATTCTTTTGTTTTCGGTCAAATTGTTGAAGTTTCATCTTGATACTATTAGTGCCTTCGACAATACGAATCCATTATGGATTTGTGAGATGTGAATATTCCACTTTATTGACAAGTCAATTGAAATTTTGCAGCTTATTCCAAATGAAACATGTGTAGAAATTACTTCTACAATGACAATGCATGATGAGATCCCAGATCAAACGCAACATTTCAATGAGCCGAAAGGTATACTAGAAACATCAATGGATATTGGAGAAAAACACATTGTAGGGAGGATAGATGAGAAAGAGAAAATTATTGATTCATTATCGCAGTGCATGCCTCAAACGATCAACATCCTTCCTATATATGGTATTGGTGGCATTGGCAAGACAACTTTTGCCGAATTGATTTACAATGAATACACACATATCCCTCGTGTATGGGTCTATGTGTCCCGGACATTTGAATTGAACAAGATCGGTAACTCTATAATTTCACAGTTGTCTGGAAAGAAGAGCAAATTTACTGAAAGGGAAGATATCGATAATTGCCTCCTCAATCTACTCTATGGAAAGAATATTCTGATTGTTTTAGATGATCTGTGGGAGGATAATAAATTTCATTTGGAGGATTTGAGGGATATGCTATCTCATGTTGGCAGGAACAGCACATTATATGTTTTAGTAACCACACGCAGTGAACAAATTGCAGACAAAATTTCTATGAACCATGAACCATATAAGATTAAAAGCTTGACAGATGAACTATGCTGGGATATAATAAAGCAACGAAGTTGCTTTGAAGCTAGACATGACAAGGAACAGTTGAGAGATATAGGAAAGGAGATTGCCAGGAAGTGTACGGGTGTGGCTTTAGCAGCTCAATCATTAGGATTCATGCTGCAGTCCATGACATCCGATCAATGGAGGAAAGTGAGAGATAATGATATCTGGAATGAACCTATTGCAGAGGATGCATCTTCACTAGATTATGTGCTTCCATCTTTGAGGTTAAGTTATGATAGTATGACTCCATCCTTGAAATCATCCTTTAGCTACTGTGCAATCTTTCCAAAAGGTCATGAAATACCTCAAATTGAGCTAATTTACCAATGGATTTCTGTGGGTTTCGTCAAGCCAACAAGATTACTCTCTGCTAAGCAACTCTGTGAGAAGTATATTATGCAGCTCCGGGGGCTGTCTTTCCTTGAGAATTCATCTTCAGAAAAGGTAAGTTATTTGTGCATACTAGTTGAATGTTGTTATTTCCCTCTAGCAGTTGAAAAGAAAATTAGGCAAGAGCATAGGCGATACAATAAAATTGAAACAACTATTATTATTAGAGAGAAATATGTGGCCTGATGACACGAATAATCTACCAAGATCATCAATCCAAGGTAAGAAACAACATTGGTCGCCAGTGGACCAAAAAGAATTATAGAGCTGGGTGATACTGACCTTATAAAACATGTTTGTAAAAATATATGGATATCCGATTCATGCAGAGTTAAAAGCCACAATAGTTTTAACCTGTTGAACAAAAACATAATCTAGGAAATGAAATATTAATAGATTTTAGATGCTAAGTGCTCACTGTAGCAGCTTATGTATGGCTCATAGGGAAAACAATTTTGGACTAATCAGCTAGGAATGTTAGTAGTGACACATAGGACGTTGGCTGGTAACCAGTGGTTAAGGACCCGGTAGGGCAAGGCGTGGCTTACACGATTCCTTGGGCCAGCCAGGACTCTGCATGTATAGTTAGTCTTGAGTTTGCAAGGTCCTGCCATCCTGGCCATGCTGCTGCGACGGTGGCAAAGGCGTGCGGGAACATGCGACGGCTAGGGCAGGCTTGTGTGTGCATGGAGTGCAGTGTGTGCCGGCAGGCGCAAGGGCTTCCAGGCATCACTTCAAGCAACAGAGGTCCACGAGCGAGCTGCGTGGCTGCCGGGCGGGGGCTGCGCCCATGCGGGGTGGCTGCAGGGACTAGGCAGCTGCTGGGCTAGGCGGTATGGGTGGGCTGGGCCGTGCCGCTGGCTGTGTCTGCTGTGGAGCTGGCGGTGTTGGTTCCCTCTCCCTCCAGCGTTGTGTGCCATGTGCGCTTGACGAAGCAAGGAGAGCAGGTAAGCTGTGCCCTTGACTGGCTTCTTAAGCCTCAAAAAAAAAAAAAGAATAAAAGACTGGCTTCTCGGTGTGGTGCTAGACTACTAGATCGATGGAAAGATGCAATTACGCTGCATGCCTGTGTTCCGTTACCAGCTCTGCTGGGTCGAATTTGGCTTTGCTTCGGCCTGAATCTTGTGTGCAGCACAGCGCTAGTTTGAGAAGCAATTAGTCTCACCTAGAAAATGTGAATAATGGGAAGGTGCATATGTTTATATACATCACTACAGATCCTAGAAGCCATGTGTAATCAAAATCTGCATACAAATCAAGAACAAAACACAACAAAAGCATATATTGGTACTCTACAGCTTTAAACTGTAGTTATGAACATAAACCTCTGAATACATTATGCGTAATGCATAATGGCCTCCTTAGCCCTATGTACGGAGAGGGAGGCGGGGGGTGCGGTGGTGGAGGATGTCAGAAGAGGACAGGGTGGGCAGGCGGCGATGCTATCGCCTGCCTAGGCAGGTGGTAGTCGTCTCCGAAAAAGAAAAATAAACAGATGTGTTGTGATTAATCCTACACTCATTGTATTTGGAAAGGTGTCCTCTTCTTGGTCCACCGTACGTAACTAATATTATGGCGCGGGATGCCATCACTCTATATGGACCTACATGGGGCATGTGCAACCTATTTTCCATTGAGGAGTCGAACTCCTTTTTTGGCTCTCGGATCCGGAATCATCATTTTTATTAGTTTATGAAACCATGTGGAGAGATTAAATCATGTCACCCATTTGTGTTTACGCTACCACAGATTTCCCTCCTTCCCACGTGGAGCCTTTTAGGTTCATTGGTCACTGTTGAAGAATAAATGAGAAAAAACACATAATGAATACAACTTTACTTAGAGCGGATTGCTGTCTTATTTTTTGCGGAGGTGAGAGTGAGTACTATGGAATTTGTCATTTGAATTTGGAAACCTGATCCTAGTTTCTACATTTCCTGCAGATCGTCCATGGATATAAGAAGGTCACGACATTCACTATGCATGACCTGGTGCATGACTTGGCAAGATCAATCATGTCCGATGAAATTCTTGATGACACCAAAGAATCCAATTCTGGGGGGCGTAGCTGCCGTTATGCATGCTTCTCTGATTGTGGGAATCCTTTAGACTTATCCACAACTCTCCTGGCCGAAATAACAGCAACGCATTTTCTGTACAGTCAATATCCTGAAAATTTTAAAGCCGTAAATTTTGAAGCCTTACTTTCAGCTGGAATGTACTTGCTTTCGTCTGCAAAGTCCTTGCGAGTCTTGTATTTAAGAGGGCACGACATAGGGATGTTGTCAGATTCTATCTCCCAATTGAAGCAGTTAGGGTATATTGATGCCAACATCGATGGCCCAGACATTCCTCATTGGATCACCGAGCTTTCCAAATTAGTTTACCTCAACATATGTCATTCAGATATCCCTGCGCTACCAGAGTCAATTGGTGAATTGAAAGACCTGATGCATCTTGATATATCATTTTGTGAGAATTTCGAAGAACTCCCAGAATCATTTGTGAATCTAAAAGGGTTGGTACATCTAGATTTATCATACTGCCCACATCTTAAAGTAGCTCCAAAAGATTTGGTCGGGCTTAGAAATATCCAATATCTGGATTTATCTTCCATAGGCCTCTATGGAAACAGCCTTACTGGTATGGCACAAGTCATCAGTAATCTCATTGAACTCCGATATTTGGGTCTAGAAGGTATCATGTGTGATGACCCACAAGAAGATATCATGCCTAGTGTCTCTGATGAAGCATTCAATTTTATTGACTGTATTTGTACCCTTCCGAATCTAGAGCATTTGAATTTGAGGTCTAATAGGGCTATTGTCAGGATGCCACAAAGTATTGGTAAACTCAGGAAGCTGCATACACTGCGCCTTGATAAATGCAGGAATCTAATGAACCTTCCTGAATGTCTGGTCAAAATGGACAGCCTCAAGGTATTGAGTGTCGAGGACTGCGATCATCTGTCAGAATTTACGGTGGAAGTAGATGATGATGCATCTAGCAGCAACATTGGCTCTCTTTGGCAAGTAAATAATGAACAATTGCACATTCATGGACTTGGCAACGTGAAGTCTATAGAAGATCTTCAAGGTATAAAGCTGGATAAAAAGCAGAGGATGAGAGTTTTGGAACTTGAGTGGGCTAGAGATGCTCGGAGGTCTGTGGAGGATATGAAAGTGTTGGGAGAGCTTGTGCCACCAGGTACCTTAACAACATTTATTTTGAAAGGTTATAGTAGTGTGGACTTTCCAAAGTGGGTTATGGGTATTACATCTTATCTCCCTAACCTTACCCATATCACATTGGAGGACATACCTAAATGCAGCATCCTACCACCACTCGGTCAGTTACTGTATCTGGAAGACCTCACTATCGCCGCAATGGACAGCATCACAACAATTGAAGAGGGTTTCTGCGGAGGTGCCAGAGCCTTTCCACGACTAAATAAATTTGTGCTACAGCGTATGAAGAACCTGGAAGCATGGAATACAATGCACTCGTACGGCCACGATGGAGCAAAGGATTTCATGTTCTCCAACAAGCTTTGGGATCTAACAGTACATGATTGTCCAAAGTTGAGACTGAAACCGTGTCCACCTAGACCTCGCTCTTGGGACATAGAGAACAGCGACAATGTGTTGTCGTTCTGTGGAAATGGGGAAGAAAGATGTGTATCCTCCTCTTTTGACCTAACAGAGACTAAAGTGGCAGTCAGATATAGCAAGGTGCCTTTGGATCAGTGGACATTGCTTCAACACATCCCAGCCATTACATCATTGTCTTTATATGGTTGCCCAAGCATTACGGCGCTTCTAGAATTGCCGGGTGACCTTGCCTCCCTCCAGAAGCTGTCTTTAAATGGTTGCCCAAGCACTACGACGCTTCCAGAATCCCTTGGTGACCTCACCACCCTCCAGAAGCTGTCTTTAAATAATTGCCCAAGCATTACATCGCTTCCAGAATCACTGGGTGACCTCACCTCCCTGCGAGGGCTATTTTTAAATGGTTGTCCAAGCATAACAATGCTTCCAGAATCGCTAGGTGACCTTGCCTCCCTCCAGGATTTGTCTTTAGTTGGTTGCCCAAGCATTACGACGCTTCCAGAATCACTAGGTGACCTTGCCTGCCTCGAGCAACTACATTTAAATAATTGCCGAAGCATTACTGGGCTTCCAGAATCGTTGGGTAACCTTGTCTCCCTCCATAATCTGGATTTATGGGATTGCCCAAGTATTACGGCGCTTCCAGAATCGCTAGGTGACCTCATCTTCCTTGAATATCTTAGCATCTCTAAATGTGCTGGCATAAAATGTTTGCCAGAGAGCATACGGAAGCTCTCCAAGCTTCGTCTATCCATATCCAATTGCCCTGAATTGGAAAAGTGGTGCGGATTAGAAGAGAATAAGGAAAAGCTTGCTCACATAAGAAAGGTATACAGTTCATTCTCGTGTTATACTAACCACTCTTTTTATTCACTTCCCCAAGTAATTTGCTCTGCTACAGAGAAGTCAACATTTTCTTTGTGCATTGCCTGACGACTCCTTGTTCTGTTTTAACTATTCATGTAAAATCAAATTTGTACTATTTGGAAGTACTGACTTCTCATGCTATTTATTTCGCAGAAAATCCATTAGCCAAGGAGCTTTGAGTGTTCAGCTGCTATATTCCTCCACTGCAGCATATTCATGCACTTCACCTAGAGGTCGCAATTGGTATCTACAGGACTGAGAGGGAGCTCGTCAATGCAATCAAGGAGGAAGCAGGACTTTGGAGAGATGCAGCTACTCTACAAAAGGTCTCCTCAGGATTGGTCGCCCAACCGGCGCGCCTTAGCATTAGGCCTTCCCAGGGTTAGGCTGCTTTAGTCTCACCCTGGTGTTTGTTCTTTTTTATTTCGGTGTTATTTTGTTTTCCTGGCGCTGTTCAGGGGGGCTGTGGGTTATTCCTTGTTAACCACGGCGTGATGTATCTTTGACTTGCTTCCTCTCCTTAATGAAATACGTCTTCGCACGGTTGCGAAAAAACAATTGGTACATACAGAACAGCGATAATGTGTTGTCACTGCAGAAATGTGGAAGAAAGATGTGCCTCCTCCTCTTTTGAGCTAACAGATGCTAAAGTGTTAAGCATCAAAAACTGCCTAAACACTGAATGGCTGGGTGATCACCTCGCCTCATTCCAGATACTAAGTTTCATTTAGATGGTTGCAACATTAAGGTGCTTCCAGGATCGCTCAGTGACTTCACCTCCCTCCAGATACTGTCTTTTTATAGTTATTTTTTTCTCGAAAATTCGGCCGTTGCCGCTTGTATTATAAGAAGAAGCACAAGATGTGCAATTACAACAGAGGTTCAGAAACAAGGACCCTCTAGTACACAGCAGAAGTTAAATTGAAATTACATGATTAGTTCGACAGAGCAGCTTGCCAAGCTCTTGCTGCATCTTGAATCTCTGAAATATTAAGTGGCACAGGCTTGTGTTTGTTTGTGAAGATGCGGCTGTTGCGCTCACGCCAAATGCTCTAGATTATCAGCAGGCTAAGGGTGTGATGAGGGCACGAGACCTCCGCATACAGCCATTGAAGCTATATGCAGAATATTCATTTGGGACCCGGGCCAAAATTGTAATAGGCCTCCACCAACCAAGGAATGCTTCAAAGATTTCCCAAGACGTCCTCCACCTTGGCCACCTCCTGATTACAAGTTGGACTCAACTTTGAGGCCCAATACACATGGAGTTCGAGTCAGTTTCGGAGTCCAGGACAAGTCTGTATCAAAATGGTCGCCCAGGCCCCATACGGACTCCGTTTTGGACTTCTATATATGGACGGAAAGCTTAGAAGATTTCCTTCCCAATGGCTCTGGTTTCAGGTCCAAATTCATTCGGAGTCACCGAAAATCATTGAAACAAGATGACGTCCAGAAGCTGTCTCGGTGCTGCGCCACCGTATTTGGGCTGTGGGCCTTGTATCTCGTGTGAGCCCATTAGGGTTGCGTCCAGGGGGTCCTAGCACGTCCCTTGGTCTTTTATAAACAGCCGCCACACCATCGTTAGGGGGGTTTTTGCTTAGATTAATCTGTCAAGAATAGTTTCGCCGTCTATCGGTTTGTGAGACCCCAACTTGTGAGTTTAATCTATCATCTATAATTTGGTTGCATTCTTTCTTGTTCTTGCTTGTGTTCTTCGATTCGTAGGCAAGGAACTTAGCCTTCTTGGCGAGGTCAATCGTGCAACGCCGGTCGATAACCTGAGGAGACATGGTGCTGCGATTGCGGGGTTCGAAACGTGTTGTTCGGAAGCCGGATCGATTTTGTGTCAAGTTTCCACCAAATCATTGCTTACCTTAACCTTTCGGAAGATTGGGCCAACAAAGCGCACCCTAGCGCGCATCAAGTGGTATCGGAGAGTCAGGTTTACCGTCAGGTTCATCTGTTATCTTGTTCATTTTCATCCTAGAGTCCACGAAAAGACAAAAAAATTTAGTTGCTAGGTTTTCCCCATCCAGAACCACGTCTAGCCTTTTGCATAATTCTATTTCAAAGTCCGTAGTGTTGAGTTTGTGTCCTATCGTGCGTCTAATTGCTGGTTGAATTCGTCACTACAAGAGATGTAGCCTTTTAGGACATTTTTAGAATGACATTGGTAATATTTGTCACTAGATTGCTTGGTTTATGACATTTTTAACAAGACTCACATGCTTAGTGACAAAAATAAATTTGGCGTCGTAAAAAATGTCACGGTCCAATGATCCAACATATTAGTGACAAATTTCTATGACATTTGCTTTGTCATTATATTTTGCAAATTTTTTTTAAAAAATAGATGACTAATTTCCTGCATGGCAATGCCATGTGTGCATCCTACGTGGCACACGGTCCCACTTGTCATTTTTATTCGGAATTCAGATTAATTCAAAAAATTTAGGCGTTGCTAGGAATCGAACCCGCGGCGATGATCTGGGAATTGTGGGTCTTACCGCTGTGCTATGCCAAGGGGCTCGTAAGATCACCTCCTTTTTTCCTATTTATCCGTTTTTTGCGGCGAATTCATATTGCAATGTGTGCATCCTACGTGGCACATGGGCCCACTTGTCATTTATATCGGAATTCAGTTAAATTCAAAAACATTTGACGCTACCAAGAATCAAACCCGCGCGGGAGGTCTGGGAACCGGGAGTCTTACCGCTGCGCTATGCCAAGAGGCTCATACGACCTCCTCCTTTTTCTCTATCTATCCGTTGCTTTAGCCCACTGAACGGCCCACAAGGCGCCGGCCCACTTCCCTTCCTCTAGCCCACTGAACGGCCCACGAGACGCCACAATAGCCCAGCCCAAATGAAAAATAAAGTAAAAAATCAAATGTTGGGAGTATGAGGATTCGAACCCTGGTCATAGGCGATAGAAACATTGCCCCCAACCACCAGGCTATGGTGTCCCTTGTGTATGAGCGGACAAAGTAATTCATATAACCAAAATCGATCGATTTTTATGGACATAAGTCCTATACATGTTATTACATTAAACTTTATCAAAGTCAATCAATTTTTTTATTGCAAAGTTATAGACCGAAATTAAGTTACCATGTCAGTCTTTAGATTTTTCTGACCGCATTTAGATATTATTACATTTTTTAATCCATTTTAGAGATGTAAAGTTTCAATTATCCATAGCAAACTATTGAATTTTTCATTGATTTTTGGGATATGGGATTGAATTAGATATATAAGAGCAAATATATTTTTTGTTGATTTTTTCAAGCCTTATTGTGGGTACACTTAGTTCAAACCGGAATTAATTTGGAAAAACACGCAGAAATTCATTTAATTGTTAGAAAATAGTAGATTGCTTCTAAAAAATTGAAAATCCACTGTGACAACTTTCACGCAGTCTAATTCATGTAATAATTTTTTGAGGATACTTAACAAAATATTTCTATATATTCATTCACAAGGGTCTATTATGCCATTATTTAGAAAATAGAAAAAACGTTTTTTTCTAAAACAAGTGGCAATATAATTTCATATGTTATAATATTGAGGTATTTTTAATGTTATTTCCAAATTTGAGGAGCATATGAGCTTGAAAATGCGATACCTTACATAAACTTTCAAAGTTTGGGCTAAGTTCTATGAGTGTAAGTGATAGATGTTCCCATTTATGAGTAACATGTAGTCTCACTTTATCGAAACTTGTTGAATTTTTTATGGCAAAGTTATGGACCAAAATTAAGTTACCATGCCAATTTTTAGATTTTGTGACCACATTTAGATATTATTACATTTTCTTAATCCATTTTAGAGATGTAAAGTTCAATTATCCATAGCAAACAATTGAATTTTTCATTGATTTTTGGGATATGGGATTGAATTAGATAAATCAGCACTAATATAAATTTTTCTAATTTTTTCAAACCTTATTGGGATACACTTAGTTCAACCCGGAATTAATTTGGAAAAACACGCAGAAATTCGTTTAATTGTTAGAAAATAGTAGATGACTTTTACAAAAATTGAAAATCCTCTGAGACAACTCTAATACTGTCTACTCCATATAAAAAATATGTTAGGACATAGAAGATAAATATCTCTATTAGTTTTCAACAAAGTCACTTGGCTATTTACTTAGAAATTAAAAAAATGATAGGGGCCCTCGGATCTGGATCGAAGGGCTAGAAATTACATCGAGACTGGCGGCAAAATTTTCGTCGGCTCTCACGCGCCTACGAATTTTGAACCCCTAGTGCGGTCTTAAATGTCGCCGCCCCAATTCGATTTCTGGTCTGAGACCCCGCGTCGCCCCTCCGCAGCCGACTCAGGGGACCTTTGTGAAACATCCTCAATTTTCCACGAAGGGAAAATACACAGAATGGCGGATAATATAATAGTTCGAAGCATCAAACCATCTCATTATCTCGCAATAGTCGATACAGGATCCATACATCGAACAAAAGAATACAATTAGAAGGGATTACATAAATAGTTCATCGCCACACTGGCGGGATCATCAGAGTAGCAGCAGCTTCTGGGGCAGCTGCGGAAGGCAGAAGTACAATAAAATCTCCAAAAAGAAGCCTGAGCATAGGAACGAGACATATACTCCTCTTCGTCGTCATAGTCGTAGTCGGGCTCACCTGTCAAATAATTTTCAGTACGGTTTGTACTGGCCACATCTCCCACCCTATGCTTTGCTTTTGCTATGTAGTATTTGGTGGGATGCAAGGATATAATCAAATCGACCTAATATGTGGCTGTAGTTTCCTATGCAAACAGTGACCAATATTATATAATATAGTTCATCAAATTTAATCCATCTCATCCACACATCCAAACCCATTCCATCACCATCACACACTTCTCACCCTCTCGCACTCAGTCGACAAGTCCAACTCCCTCTCGGAGCCTGTCTCAGCGGCTCACAGCCGGAAGG